>ML675603.1:96894166-96949593 GCA_007922155.1 Mesoclemmys tuberculata | reverse complement strand
ATGATCATATTGGTCCCTTCTGACCTATGAGTCTATGAGTCTACTCACAGTGAATGCCTTCATCATGTGATAAGCTAGTAGCAAAAACAGAGCCAGATGCTGCAAATCTTTACTCACGTGACTAGTCCTTACTCACATGAGGACTATTTTCATGAATAAGGACTGCTCTGATGAGTAGAAGTTTACAGGATAGGATCCGTAAATCTTGATGAAATAATTCTGTTATCCATTTCCTCTTCCCCAATAGCATATAACACAAATTGAATGGATTTTATTTTGTATCCAAATTGTACACGGGGCTAAGAAAAAAAGTATGGTTGCAGCAAAGTGATTCACTGGGAAGCTAGTAAAACATGGGTTTGGAGACTGACAATCATCAGTCAGTGAGGGGCACAGGAAACACCATATCCAGAACTGCGTTGCGCTCTCCAATCTTCTGATGTTCTGGGTGGCTTTCAATAAGTGTCACCTTGCCAGGATGCCACTGAAAACTAATCCTATCATATTGGGTGAGAGATGCTGCAAAGCCCCCTTTGGCTATGTGGGCTTGTATCTTCCTCTACAATGTGTCCTTTAATAAAACTTCATTTTTCAATTATCCCATCTGTGTGGCTATGAGTTTTATTTCCCCCTGTGTTTCAAAAAGGCAACTGACAACTCAATGTGGTGACAACAGCCACATTTCTTTCCCCTTAACATGAGGGGTTGTGTTTGGATGTGTGAGGAGTAAAATGTTCCTTTTTGAATATTAAATACGTAACCAGTTGATTACTTAAATATTTCACCTATAGCAATATTTTAAGCCAATTCAGCACTCAAAGCTCACTGTGTGACTGCCATGAAAGGATCAGAAAAGGCTCCAGTAATGAATATCTGCAGCAGCTAGATTTGAAAGCAGAGCAGAAAGCAGAAAGATTTGAGTGCCCTGCTAAACGCCCTGCTATACGCCCTGCTAAAGCAGAAAGATAGAGCAGAAAGATTTGAGTGCCCTGCTATACGCCCGTTCTGAGATAACAAACATTTTGTCTTTTATATTACCTTTTTCCATTGACTTCCAGGCTATATGTAACAATGACGTGGCAAATAGCACAAATGGTAAATATTATCAGAGGGGGGAGTGTTCTTCTACTATTGATGAAGCAAACATATGTAAGAATTTAAAATGGAAGAGCTGTCTCATTTGCATCACTGTTTTATATATAGATGGGATAAATAAGTCATTGTCAGATGCCTGTGCATATTGCGGAGTGCTCCAGGACTTGGGTTTATAACCACTTGCTTCTTTCTTCTCACATTCTGAAAGCTATTCATTATGGTTTTCAATGGAGATCTTGAGGGAAATTTGTGTCTGTGCTTAACAATCAGATGTCATAAAAAAGACAGTTAAATAAGAAAATGTCAAGATGAATAATGAATCAAAATAACGCAGACCAGGTGGGCAGCTGGTGTGTCATAATTAGAGATGGCAGAACCAGAGCTTCAGGTCCTGGCGCTCCCTGAACGGTGGGGAAGTTCCTATCCAGATTGGGATTGCATCTCTGACCCATCTCAAACTGCGATCACAGGGGACAGGCTTGTCCTGGCAGGATGCACGGCGGAAGTACGATTTTCTGATGATGCTGGCGCTTGTCTAATGCAAATTGCAAGCCAAAGAATGTGCCTGTAAAAATGAAGAGGAGAGGTGAATCTTAGGTCGCTCCCCCCCCCAGTGATCAGCAGAGTTTTAGAGTGCCTTAGTCTGACTTGTTTCGAGTGTCATGCGTAGAATTGGTCAAAAAATTGCCCAGAAATGGGATTTCAAGAACAAGTCCATTTTTCATGGGTACTCTGGCTCTTTGGAGATTCCCCACATTTGGGGGTCGAGGGTAGAACATTGAGAGACTGTTAAAATGGCTTCTGGCCCCGTTACGCCTCCATGGCAGTACAGAAGAACCATAGTGGGACTGATGGTAGAAATAGTCTGGTTTTTGGAGTGGAATTTCATTAGTGTTCAAATGATAAGACAGGAAAGAAGGGAAGGACTGAGTGATGAAGAGCATGTGAGATGGCTGGTGAAAAGAGAAAGGAAGCTGTGTATGACTATTGCAGACAAATGAAAAACTATCATCCTGTGTGGTCCAGTGGAGATGAAACAGGCTTGTTCAGTTGATAGCACACAAACCTAGAATCCTGAGATCTGGATATTGCAGCTCTTGCTACAGACGCTTTTGTGGCACCTTGCGCAAGTTGCTGTACCTCAGTTTCCCATCTCTAAAAATGGGAATAACGAAATGTGTGCATTGTTACAAAGTGCTTTGTATTTTGGATGAAAAGCATTATGTAAGTGCTAACTTTTATTATTCTAATGAGGCTGCAAAAGGATGATGTCTCTTTTGTAAAATGATCTTTAAAACATGAAGCATTAGGATGGTGACTGAAACCATTAGTATCAAATTGCTCTGCTTTTGCCCTGTCACACTGAGACTTCAAAGCAAAATTGTCTTGTGGGCGTTTATAAGATTTTATGAGAATAAATTGCCTTAGACCTTTAGTGAAAAAATATCAGACTTTTTCATAACGAATAATTATACAGCTAAGGGAAGGATCAATATTTTCCTACCATTCTGTGCTGAAGCTTTGTTTTGATCCTTGAATTTTAAAAACACTTACAATTGTAATGAGGAGGAAGTGCCAGTAACAGACTATTTAGAAAATAATCATGGGCTGGATTCACCACTGCGTAACTCCATTTGACGCCATTATACTCCAGCATAAAACCAGATGAATTCAGTGGGACTTCAGGCCCTATGCTTGAACTGTGACCATAGCAGCAGCTTTTTCTGCTGTTGTTTGGCTTAGATTGTAAGCCATTTGGAGTAAGGATGATCTCCTTGTTCTGTGCAGCACCTCGCACAATGGGGTCATGATCCATGACGAATAATTAATTTTATTGCAGGGCCACAGCAATATTGTGTCACTCAAGTGATGCAAAAGTAGCCAGAATGATCCAAGTGGTTTACAAAATGGAAGTGGAACAGTCAAATCTTTCAGGACTTGCTTCTTATAAGTAGCTGGTTTGATGAATATTTTTAATGTCAAAAGACCATGGTACCTGGTACCTGGGTTCATGTCATACAGTACCTAGCATCTGATAAATTAATTGATTATAATGATGTTTTTATGATTGGAGTTGAATGAAGGAAAGAGCAACGTTGTGGCTGAGGTGCAACTGTGGCGTATTATCATTATGCAATTTTGTGCCAAGCCAGTTCATTAGCATTTAAATTGGTTCTTAAATATTATCCTTGAAACTTACAGTAATGTAAGCCTTAAATCCAGTGATGGTAGTGGTGTGAAGTTAATGTCTAATTTTGGCCTTAATTTTTAACCTGCTAAATTGCTATTATAAAGCCATGCAAAAAACACCACATCCATGGCTGCTTGGCGCCCTCCAATCTATTATGGCTATTATAAAGCCATGCTTTAAAATGTATGGATTTGTGCTTTGCCTTTAGTAGGTAAAAATAGACTTTACCCTACGTCCATATTTGAAATCAATAGCAAATTGTACAACACTTTGACTTAAACCTCTCTTTGATTACAGTTACAGACCTTACAAATTGAAACCCAGGACATAAGATATATTTTTAAGCCATGTATCAGACATAAAGCATACATCAAGAGGATCTGGATGACTGTGCATTGAATGCACTGGCCTTTCACTTCTGAATACCAACTTGGGTTCAAAAGTGGTGTCAGTTACCAGTGAAATGAGTCTGATAGCCTCAGTCCAGTCCCGGAGCACATTTGATCACATCACACAATTTAGCACAATTCTGTGTTTCTGTCAGCCTCTGCTCATCAAAGGCCCAAGTCTGTAATAGTGCAGGGAATGTTGACTATGAGAGACATTCATTGACCAAGTTGTGCAGGAACACTTACTTGATACAAGCCATCTGCAGCATCTGGACATACACACTACAACAGTCTCACCTTCATCAACGCTAAAATTCAGCACGTAATATCCTTGGCTAAAAACTAAACAAAATAATAAAAACAAACAAGCAGTACAAAGCTTTCATGCAAGCAAAAAATAACTGAACAGATTACATTCTAAAACTCAACTGAGTGATTTTTTTTTGGTGACCTTTCCTGATTAGGAGTATTTTTTCATCCATTTATTTGGTTCTATTAGGTAATGCTATATCATGAAATATATAATCCTTATGAGCTAGTTAATTAGTTTTTCAACTGTGGTTTCTATGGATGAGTAATCTGGCGCCACATATTTCAGTCACAACTGAAACTAAAAATTCTTCAGAAGCTGACAAGCTAAACAAATGGACACTTTAGTAATACTGCATTGCTCATCTGCCTTGATTCTATGTTTTAATTAGCTGGAGAATGATACGATGTTTCATCAGGTGGAAATTATTAAAGGACCAGATGAAAAAGAAAACTGTTTAAAGCAATGAAATGCTTGTGCTATTAGTCTCAGTAGGTTGTCTCCACTCACTATTGCCCTGTCAACAAATATTGCTAATGTTAGAAAAGAATCACCCCATACTCCAGTCCCCTGAGAACCCTGATGTGGGAACAGCTTTAGATGATGAGGGAAAGTTCCACAACAGTGATAATTACACATCTCTTATATTGCATTAAAAAATTTGCTCGGTAACTTCATTGTTGATAACTACTCAGGGAGAAAATCAGTATGTGATGTGGGAAAGACTAGGTCAAGCTCTGTATAACTCCCATGCACTTAACAAGCAGTGCTGCAGGGAACCCAGAGACAGAGTGAAATTGCTGTAGTAGAATTATATTTTATTAAATTAAAGCTTCAATGTGAAGGGAGTGACCACAATTTATCTCCAATAATAAAAGTTTGATTAGGAACTGAATGTCGCTGGTTCAGTAAAGTGCATTTCACTTAGTACTAAATTCATTTCTTTTGCCAGGAACATTTTCCCATGCATTAAAACATTGGGCATCTTGCTCTGTTTTTGTACTGTATAAAATAGGAAACAACAATCTGGTGTTTCATTCTTTCTCTTTATTTTAGTATTTCTTCACAAAGGACTCGCTGTACCTGTAAAATTCATGGACTGAGTACCTAGCTAACTACAGTTTTGCTATGCTCAAAGAGATGTGGAAAGATGGGCCTGAATCAAAATCCTGGAGTCAAATCCTTTTGATAGAGTTTGAATCCAGATGCAGATGTGAACTTCTCAGATGGTCCAAAGCAAATCCCTGGGTGTGAACCTACTTTGACCTTTGAGAAAGTGGTAATCTATAGGTAGATCTGAACTTTGTGGCCCAGACCTATCTCTATTCTTCATTGTATCATACACATTTCTCATTATGGTCAAAACTCTAATGAAGTCAGTGCGAGTCTTAACATCGTCTTCAGTGGGTTTTGTATCAGGTCCCATAATATTGGATAAGAAGGTCTAATACATGGATCTGTTCCATTTCTGGCTCTTGTGAGGGCAAAATATCTTGTGTGTCATAATCTCATCATGCTTCAGGTGTAACTTTCCGTTTTGATTCCACCCCTTTACTTTGTAGATGCTTTGCCTCTTTCCACTATTTGTTCTTTCAATGACAGTCAGAATTGAGGAGCCTACTTCTGTTTTAATATTTACAAATCCTGTAGAAAAGTGTTTTTAAAGTTTTGCTTTTCACAACACATGGTTTTTCCCCCTCTCCATCTTAAACATTTTTTTTCCAAGGGGAACGTAAAGTTAAGAAAACATACTCCTAATTGGAAGCCAGTATTAGTTTTGACACTCCTTCTTTCCCTGCTTATAGGGCAACCAGGAGAATAAAATAATAATCTTTTAAAAAAAAATGCAGAGCCAAACTTAATTCAAATCTCAAAAGTTTTCAGTTCTATTTTAAGGGCTTGATTTAATTCATAGCAAAACCAATAGACATTTTTTCATTGACTTTGTTAGAAGTTAGATTAGGCCCTCTATTTGACTTCACGGTTCTCAAATGACTTCTAAATTTGGCCATTTGGATTCTTCCATCTTTAATATCTTCACTGTCCCAGAAAAGCCATTTTATATGCATGATTCATGCATTTCCATGGCACATAGCACTATGGAGGCCCTCTAATATTTCAGAAGAAAACCTCCCTCTGTGGATCCAAAGATTATACCTGCCTTATTTGAAATGCCTGACTAGTTCTATTTAACTCGAGGGACTCCTTAGCTGAGTATGGCAAGAAAGATTGGGCCCTAAAACACTAGTATTATCTACCTTAATGGGCTTTCTAACATCTCTTTTTCTCTTAGAGATTGCATCCCTTTCACCTAACGTACACTAGGTGACCCTGATGCATATCATGTATGCTCCTGAGGAACAACAGCAGTAATTATTTTCTGTTAGTGATTATATTTTAATTACACATTTAAATTCTGACCCAACTTACACCCTTTCTAACCATATTGACTTCAGTGGGACTGCACCAATGAAAGTCAGGACAGAATTTGGGCCATTGAGTTTTGCATAAAAAAAAATTGAAGCTAATTTAAACTTTGGAGTTAATTTCCAAAGTCATTTCACATAACTGCATGCAGTTTCAGCCAATCTTTCAGGGTAATATAATTAAATTTATGGTATATTTATTCTCCTCCAACAGGTGGTATTAGGACAGTGCTTACCCTTAAAAATTTGCCATTTTCCCTAGATAATTAAGGGACAGTTTCTGCAGGCCTTAATCAAATATATCTCCAATTGATATCAAAGGGAGCTATGTGCCATTAAAGACTAGAAAATTTGGCTCAAATAACTTTAGTTTCAATCTATTAGCTGTAACAACCTGCATGGAACTTGAAGAGAGGAGCACAGGTTGTAGGAGGGAATAGTTCAGAGGAGGCACCAGGAAGTCAGGCTATGTGCACATGGCTAGAACGTTAGGTGCAGTTGCAGTATCTCTTTAAATATTTCTCTTAATAAAGAGCTGCTTTAGTTTTATAAGCCTGGAATCCAATCACGTTATTACCCTACATGTGGTACCTGAAACATGGTGGCAGTGGTCAGTCTAGTGAGATCCACAACAAGGAAGAGAGCGTGATTAACAGGAGAGCAGAGTAGCACCTAGAAATAGAGCAAACAGGTGTGATGGAGGGACTTAGACCACCAGGAATGCTGGATTTCCAAATGAAAAAGCTTTGCACAAGCATGGAAGCAGTGGAAGTCTGTACACAGAGCTGATGAACTGGGGGATAAAGGTGAGAAAGCCTTTTTACTATCTCTCTGGACGAAAAGGATGAGATGTGAGTGAGACACTGTTGCCAGGATTAATGGATGAAACACTGGAACAGCTGATACAGGTGTTTGAGTACTGTCATCCCAAACAGATACTGTTTTATTTCAATCCCCCTTTGCCCCCCTGCAAACCCGAGAAGCAGAAGAGAAAATAGATAGATATGTTACTGAGATGAGAACTTTGGCACCCATATGTAACGGTGAAGACATTAAACATTCCCTAATTAGAGTGAGGATCATTTGTGTGACATTTGATTCCAGTTTGACTCCAGTATCTTGAACATGAAACAGAGAGAACTGTCTCTGTGACCACAGGACTCTGACCAGACTCTGAGAAACTGAGAGCCATTAAGGAAATGCCCAGACCAAAGGATGTGAAGGGAGTCAAGTGATTTATGTGGATGGCCAGTTATCTTTCCAGATTCTGTGCATGCCTATCAGAAGCCTGTGAACCCTTGAGACAATTCACACACAGCATGGGAATGGTCAAATGGGACCCAAGAACAGGCATTTGAAAGAGGGAAAAAAATCATAGATAAGGCTCAAATCCTAAAGTGTTACAACCCTGGAGATCAGCTAATGGTTCTCAACCTTTCCAGACTACTGTATGCCTTTCAGGCGTCTGATTTGTCTTGCATATTGAGACTCCTGTGCTATGAGGTGAGGCTAAGGTAGTACCCAAGAAAGTCATGAGTGGGGGCAGATACAATGAGCAAGGCATACCTAGCAAAGCACGGCACTGTCGGCTCTGTGGAACAGGAGATAGAAACTATCAACATGCTACAACATGTTCACATCTCTTCTGGGAGGCGGCAGACAATCCAACAAAGCACTGAACAGGAGGTGGTGCTATAGGCAATAAAACAATACATATTGTCCAGATTGTCCAGAACAAATGCCACAGGAGTTTACTCCCTACTACCAGGTGAGGGATGAGCTGTGTGTGTGTGTGCAAGATGGGATTTTGTTTAAAGCAGTCATCTCAGCAAGCACGAGAGCTGACATCATGAAATGGATACATGCTTCACACCTGGGGATAGAGGTTTGCCGGAGGTGAGCCAGAAAGCATATTTGCTGGCCAGACATGAATGCCCAATTGAGAGCATACCGGGAACAGTGCCAGGTGTGCAAAGAATATAGTGATCAAGAATAGGAGGCCCTACAACCTTTTGAAATCCCAACCCAGCCCTGGGACAAAGAAAAGACATTCACTGTTAATGACAGGAAATACATGGTCACGGCAGATGATTACCCCGGTTTCTGGGAGGTAGACTATCTGGAAGACAATCAGGTAAGAATTGTGACTAGGAAACTAAAGACAATGGTGTGACATACTTGGCACTTTGCTTAGACAACGGGCCACAATCCACTCCAGCAGAATTCAAATGATTTAGCAACAAATGGGAATTTGAGCACAAAAGGTCTTTCCCTGAGTACCCACAAAGCAATGGGAAGGCAAAGTTGGTAGGAAAAAGAGCCAATGGACTGATGGCAAAGGCAAAATAGACAGGAAGAGATCCCTATTTGGCAGTGTTGGACCATCACAATACACCCTCCCAGGGACTGAATAGTTACCCAGCACAGAGACTTATGGATCAGAGAACCAAGACTCTGCTTTTCATGGTGGTCAGTCTGCTGCAGCCCTGGAGAGGAAAAATGGACGATCTACAGAAATAGTTAAGAGAACACCAAGCTAGGCAGACAGCCAGTTACAGCCAAGGGCCTGAGGTCTCTACAGACAAGTGAGCAGGTCTGGCTCCGGCCCTTGAATAGCCACACCAAACAATGTCAAAAGGCAACAGTCCAAGCTGCAATGTCATATGCGGTAGCTGCACGCTCAGGATAGCAGTGGAGACAAAACCAGAGACAACTGTGGAGTAGGGGGAGACATCTGGCACATCTGGACAGACAAGGACATAGAAACAGCGTCAGGCATTAGCTGGCCTGACGTAGGAAACAAGGAACATGAGCAATACAGCAACCAGCAGGATGCCACCCAACAGAATGAAGGTGGCATGGGGTGGAAACAAGTACCCCACCAACAGCAGTAACACAAACACGTTGTAAGAAAATGGTTCAAAGACCAGCACACTTGAAAGAATGGGGCCTAACAGGCCACGGGGGGAATGGCAGTAAAGGCACGACCTGAGGGTGGGCTATGAGCTAGTAACCTCTGTTTCCAGTAAATCAGAACATGCCTGCACAAAAGACACAACATCAAAAATAGGTAAAAGGAAAGATGTAGCAACCTGCATAAAACTTGAGGTTCAGAGCACAGGTTTCAGAAGAGTTTGAAGGAGGCACCAGGAAGCCAGTCTGTGTGCATGTGCATAGAATGCCAGCTGCAGCGACAGCATATCTGTAAATAGTTCTCTTAATAAAAAGATCCAGTTTAGTTTTACAAGCAGAGAATCTTTTCATGGTATTAGTCAGCAGGCAGTACATGAAGCACTAGACATTCCCTACTATAAACATAGGTATAGGACATTTAGGAAATAGTGCATATGTCAAGGTGAAGTTGTTTATTGTGGAGACGCAAAAGTGGCCAATTTTTAAAGGTGATATTTGACTGTAGACCTTAACATATGACGTGTAACACCTGACATGTAGTTTTGCTGCACTCTATCATACTGTCCTTTAGGAGACAAAAGGTCACCTGAAAATATAATTTGAGAATGAACCAGTAAAAAAATGTATTTTTTATTTCAGTGGAATAATGGTTTGAGTTAGACAATATCAAAGTAATGGGGAACTATGTATAATTTTGAAATGATTTTGCTTTTGCTTTTTTTAAACTAAGAATAGTTAGAAATATTTCGTTATAGGTTAAACACAATGCAAAAAGACAAGCACCCTAATGATTTGGGCTTAGCTCATAGGAGTTAGGCTTCCAAGTCACTTAGGTGCATTTGAAATCCCACCCCCCAAATAATGATAGTTTTCCTCCATTTGGAACTTCGGTTAAGATTCTGTGCTGAGGTAAAGATCTGCTTGCTGCAGGAGAGGGGGAAGATGGTTGAGTTGTAGCCGTTTCCCTGATTCTCTGTCTGGATCTGCCCCAATGCCATTCCCATAGTCAGAGACAGCAGTCTAGGGTTGCACTAAATGACACCAGCTAGGAATGCTCCTCAAGGAAGCGTCCACAGCTAGGGAAAGCCTGAACGCTGTGGCTCTGATCCACAAAGATACTTAGGTGGCCAAGTCCCATTTTTAGGTAGTGCTGTGATCAAAAGATCTCTCACTCAGCTGCCACTGAATCTTGTAAGCACCTAAATCATTTGGCACCTAAGTGTTTGCAGTACGAGTTCCCACTGTACCTTTATTTTTAGCTCTTGGTACACACACTGCTGGCATCTGGGCATCTATCTCCCTCTTCCACTCCCGCCCCCGAGCTTCAGAGGAAAACTTGGTGCTCCTCCCTCCAACTTGTGTGTCTGGCATGATCCAGTAGGCATGCTCAGAGCTGCCTAAATCCACACAAAGCAGCCCGGGGAGGCAGGACACCTCTGATATCCTTTAGGCCAGTGATAAGAGCACTCACCTGTTGAGAAGAAGGGGTCTGAACAGGTCTGTGCCACCTGTCTGGTGAGTGCCCTTCCTGCTGGAGTACAGCATGGTCTGATGTAGGGCTCCCTCACGCCGTCCTCTTGGAGTTGTTCCATTTGAATTAAATAATTGCATATTAGTTGGGCCAAAGATGGAGGATGACTCTCTAGCCCAGAGGTTGGGGCACTCACCTGAGAGGTGGCAGATCCCTGTTCAAATGCCTTTTCATCAGGCAGACGAGGTACTTGAGCTGATGGTCTCCCACATCCAAGCTGAGTGCCCTGACCACAGGGTTACAGGTTAAAGGTGGGGGTCGTCCTCTTGCCCACCTCGTACAACTGCTTTGTGTAGATTGAGGTGGCCTCTGAGCATGCCTACCCGATCAGACCCCACATGTGAATTAGGTCGGGGAGCATCTGCCTTCCTCTGGTTTGTGGATCGCTAGCAGAGATAGGCTGCTCCCTGAAGCTTGGAGTTAGGCACCTTTTCTGGGAGGGAGGCAGGGCATGGGAGACACCCCTCTCACCAGCCTCTCCCCTGGGCTAGCTTAAGGGGCTCCCTACTTAACGTGTTGGCTTTTTTGGATCCAATTCTAAGGTAACTCTCTCTTCACATTCTAAGAGCCAAGACTTAACTTGGTCTTTGTGGACCACACAGTGTTGTTCCTGTGATTTTCTAGGTGGCTAAAAGTTAGATGTTGTGCTTAGATCCCTTTGTGGATCCAGACCTGTGTGCTTTAGCCACACCCCCTCCTCGTTCCTGACATTGGCTTCTATAATGGAAGCAGCAGTGGAAGGTAGGTTAAGAACCTGGTATGCTGAGCTACACATCTGCTGGGGTCTCCCCATGCCTTATGAATCCTCAGTTATGGAGATATAGATGGTTTCCTCTCCCAAAGGAGCAGACCGGGGCTGAAAATCTGCCCCTTTATATTACACATAGTTCTATATATGCAGTAAACATAGCTAAATGAAATTAAGGGAACTATGAATTGTTAATGCTGCTATAAGTAAGCAATAACAAAAAGAGCATGTGGGTCATGTTTTGTTTGGTTTGTGTTCAATAATATATAGAAACTGTGAATGCCTTAACATATTCAAGGTGCATGTTTGGATCACTTCATTCCTGTTTCCCCAGTTGAAGATAATGATGGTGATAGTCGTGACCCATCCGTGCCTAGGGCAGCCACCTGAAAAAATCAAGGTTAGGGCAGGCTGCAAAAGGAGAGCAGATTCTTCCAGCATTGATGGGTAACACTGAAGCTAGACTTCCCAATCTGCCACAAACAGTGCTTCTGATTCCCCACACTGGTTATCAAGAAGCTAAAACAAAATACACAGAGCCCCCTTTATTGCATTTCAGTCTCTGGATCCCCATCAGCCACTAGGTCCAGTAAAGAGATAAGTTATTAATCCTCTATGCTCCTTACCAAAACGATCTCCGGACCCCAAAGAGTCAGCCACATTGCCAGACCAATATAAGTTTGGATCTTACCCAAAATACCCTGCTGCCAGCCAATCCTTCAGGAACTAAAACTGAAGATTTATTATAAAAGGAAAGAAACAAATGAGAAGAGAAATGTTAAATGGTCAAAGCAATCAGATACATACAAATGATTTGAAAGTCCATGTATATCGAATTTTCAGTAGAATTGTGGAGTTTGCAAGCTTGTCTAGTCCTTCTGGTGTATATCCAGTCCCTGGATGGTCTCCGTTCCTTGTTTCACAGCTTCAGTTGTAGATGAGTTGATTGAGAGGTAGGAAGCAGGAATGAAGACCGAAGACAATATGGACGTGGTCTTTTATGTCCTGTGCCATGCTACTTATGGAAATTTACAGAAACATGATGGAGTCTAGGGTCACCTGGACAAGTCATGGGGACTCATAAGATGTAGCCCTTTGGTTCTTTCCCTGGGCTTATTGTACCTTTGATTTCCCTTAATGGGCCATTAAGCATCTTATTGCTGCTGCCATCCTGTCTAGGGTGTCGTCCAGAAACACAGCACAAGTTGAAATACAGATACGTCAAATATAGCCATAACTTCCAATGCAAATACGACACATACACATAAAAAATACCATCATACTTAGCAAATTATAACCTTTCTAATGGTACCTGACATGTCCTATCTCATACGAGATACTGTAATCTTGTAATATTGATATTAAATCATATTCTAAAGGTCACCCCAATCCAGCCAGCATCATAATATTTGCCTTTCTTTTTCAAGTGCTTTGAGATCTTTGGATGAAAAGTGCTTTATAAGAGCTAGGACTTAGGATTCTGATTGTCATCGGTATTGACGGTTCCCTGCCATATTTTAGTTTGGTAGAATTTGCTATATATATTTCCGCTAAGAGTGAACCTGACTCAGATTCACTTGAGTTAGTGAGTGAAAAAGTGAATTATTTTGTTAATTTCCCACAGGAAAAAAAAAAGGGTCTCTGCATTACTCGTACGTGCCATGAAGCTCAAATGGTGTGAAGCAGTCTTGAGTTACTCAGCAACTAAACTTTTATGGAATAAGGGGAGCTGATTATTAACATGCTGATCTGAGCAGTGGGGAGGTGGCGGTAATCGCTACATGACATCATTAGGTGACACTATCTCAAGAACACGCAGCCTCAGCTATCGGTCTTTCTTGCAGGACCATGAGACATGCTTCGCAGGTGGGCTGTAATAAGGGTGGTTAGCCAGAGCCTCAGACAGCTAGACTTGTGGTCTTCAGAAAGATAGGAAGGAGAAACATACCGTGGAGAGATAAATAAAGGGACCCATCAGATTCCTCTCACACACTCCTCTGGGTGGTATGTCTCTCAGTTGCTCCAAGCAAAAGTCAGGGCTTCATTTGTCAGAATGGGTGTTTGTGAATTGTATTAACATCTTCTTTATTGTTATGAACATAGGAAGCCGTCGATTCATATATATTAAGGCCAGAAGTGAGCATTATGATTATCTCCTGCATAACACAGGCCAGAGAGATTTTACCCAGTGATTCCTCCATCAAGCCCGAAATTTTTGGCTGAACTAGTTCTAAAAGATATGCACTATATCCAGTCTTGATTCAAATAATCAGGTGATGGAGAATTGCATCAAACCTATGATATATGTAGACCGGAACCGTGCCTCTAAGAGTGGCCAGCACGAGAGGAAGATGCAAGAAACTCCATAGTGCATAATTATGGATTAACCTGTTAATAGAGAACTGCTCTCTCTAACCCCATCAATTAAGCAGCTGGTTTATGTCCTTTATTAAAAATACATTTTTATCCTGTAATGTGCCTGTGGATGTTCTCATTATCCACATTAACATCTGATTTTTTTTTTTTGGTCACACTAAAATATCTCACAGTCCTCTCTTCCACGCCTCTCTTTAGCAAGACCCTCTTGCAAGACTATTAGTTGTGGCTGTTTGGTGTAATAATCTGGAGGGGCTGGTTCAATGTGGGATCCTTCCAGAAGCTGAGATAAGTGGCCAGTTGTAGCAGTAGTAGGATATGTGTCTGTGGGTGGAGAAGAGGATATGGCCTGTGAGGTGGCTTTGCTTTTCCATTTCCTTGCTTTTGTGGGTTTTGTCAAGCATGTTATGTGTATGGCAACTTTAACTACTTCACAATGAGCTTTGTGTGTGAAGTCTTATAAAACTTGGTTTGAGAGTCTTATGCTGAAAATTATTTCTGTTAACACATAGGGCCTGATTTTGCTTGCTGTGTTTATGCAATCAGCCCCATTTACATTAGTAATTACATTAGTATTTAATATTAGTATTAGTAATTAGTAATAATTATTAGTACATTAGTAATTAGTACATTAGTACTACATTATTAGTAGTTGGACTACTAGGGGGAGTACAGAATTCAAGACTGGGCTCATAGTTTGGGGAAAAATGAAAGGAAATAGATGTTGGTATTTTCTGAAATAGAAAGCACTTTCCCTGTGCCTGGAAGTCACAAGAAACCTCAAATAAAAAGCAACCTGTCAATGGTTAGGTGCAGTCAATCTTAACAGTGCTTTAGGTTTGGTGACACTTCAGAATAAAAATGTTCTCCTCTAAGGAATAATGTAACAAGGGGGAATAGTGTAACAAGTGGAAGAACAAAAGCACTGCAAATGAGATACTTGCAATACATTAATCAGTAGACACCTATCCACACTACATTATATTTTTCTCCTTAAAAAAAGGGAAGAAACCCAAAAATCAGCCTTTAGTAAATGGAAGAAAGACATGATTATATCTACAAACTGCACATAGATTGGAAGCTCTTTTGGTGGCACACAGGGAAGCTTTAGGAAGGTAATTTTGCTACCAAACCAGTGATCAAAGGGATGAGCTAAATATGCTTTCAAAATGTATGATTGCTGTAAGTAATTCAAATTACCTATTCTAGCTAATATTACATCTTCCTGTAGAAATCACAAAAGCACTTAATTTTTTACCTACAGTGTGGCAGAAATCCCTGAGGAAAGTCTAACTCCTTTTACAAGCATTTCCATGAGAAATATTGTGTGAGTACTGCAACGCTACCACCCAGCACACTTATAGTTAAAGGTCTGACAGCATTTCCTCCATATGATAAGGCTTTTTGTTCAGAAGTTTGTCACTGAGTCCTGCAAAAATTCACTAGGGCTGTAGCTTGACATAGGAGGGTTCAGCCAAGGAACAATATTTCTTGACAGTGTGTCCTCTTCTTTAAAGTTATGATTGAAAAAGGAGCTATGTGCTCTGTGGTTTCCAAGCTTGTGTGTGCTCCTATTACTCAGAAAATGACTTTGATTTATAGAATAAAATTATACAGGTTATTAGTCTAAAATGTTGATTATTTTTTTAAATTTAGAAATTTTGTGGCAGTTGCGGATCCTATAGGCTGTGCAACATAGTCTCTTTGAAGTATGAAAACCTCCATGACCCATATAAGTGGCTCAAACCCAGAAGCTTTCACCCAGGTAAAACTCCCAATAACTTCAGTTGGAGGATTTGACTGCAGTGTTTACCACTGCTTCAGCGTTTCTGACTAGCCAATATATAACCCACAAAATGTAGGCTGAGCAAAAACTTTGCTAAAAACCCAGAAACCAAACAAATCTTGTCTGGTTTCAAGTTTTGCTACAAATTAAAAACTCTGTTCAGCTTGTTGAAAGTGTTGCAGACCTTGTGAGTGAAGCTGGGTCCACTTTCAAGCAAGTTCTGTTCTGAGTCAGGATGAGGGAGACCGGATGTCCCGATTTTATAGGGACAGTGCTGATATTTGGGGATTTGTCTTATATTAGCCCCCCACCCCTGTCCTGATTTTTCCCACTTGCTATCTGGTCTCCCTGGTTTGGGTTTTGACTTGAATCCTGGAGAAACGTTTTTACTGAGTTCTGCTGTGCATCTTGAGGGGATGGGGCTCGATTGAATCCAAAAACTCAAAGTGAGAGGAATGAACCTATGGGAAGTGAAACCCAAAAGAGATTCTTCACACAAACCCTGAGAAACAAACCTGCTGAGTTCTGTATGGTTCTATGAAAGGTACCTCATATGCTTTTTTCTAAAAGCACTAGGGGTGTGAGTTTGGCCCCAGTGAAGTCTGTAGCCGGAGCAAAGAGAATTCTTATATGCCACCTTCACAACACCTTGAGTGTAACCGATGTTGCTGCTCCAGAGCTGTGTTGACTCCCTAGACTCTGAGGCTTTGCCAACTCTACAGTGTAAGCCCAGAGTTAGTGGGACTCGAGTCAGCTGAGCCATATCAGGGACCCTTGGCTTTAGCCTCTACATTATATTTAACTCTATGTTAAGACCTTTCTAATGCATGCTCGAACCTAGGACTCTAGTGTCCACACTGCAGTGCACAGACCTGGGTCAAAGTAACTCTATCCCGGAGTCCCTAGCACCAACTCCCCCCGAATCCTGAAATCCGGTCATTCTAGCCCTAGGGCTATGGTGCACTGTTGGAAAACTTTACTGCCTGCCTGCTCTACATGTTGCCAGGAAGCAGCTCACTTTGTAAAAGACTTGATCGGTTCACTCTCCGTGGCAGACTCAGGAGGGTTTCTGACGGCGCTTTCAGATCAGTGATCAGACGAGAATGGATTAACGCTGACCTGAGCTGCTGCCGTTTTCCAGGGGGTGGGGAGGCTGTGTTTTCAATAGAGTGAATTTCAGATTGTTGGGCTAGAGAGCATTAAGGACGTTGTCACATGGAATTGTGTGATACTGCTACGCTGCAAAGCAATAGGACTCAGACCGTGGGTCCCAGCTTAACCCAGAGCTCAGATGCTGTAGCCCTGCAGCGTCTTGGGACCCTGGGTCTGAGCTCTGGGTTAGCACAACTACAGTGTAGACACAAGAGCGGGGGTCAGGTCAGGCTTGGCTTGAGCTCAAGCAAGGGTTTACGCTGCAGTTAGACATACTCTGAAAGCATGTGATTTGCTCGGCTGGATTCAGTGTTTACCTGAGTGTTCTTACCTATTCTGCCACAGTAACTGCACACTGAATGGTCTTAATTTGGTTCTGTCTCTTTTTTCTCTCTCAAATGGCTAGGTCAGGGCCAGCAAAGGGTTTGGCAGTTGTTCTAATGGATTGTTGTTAGTCTGAATGTAAAATAAAAGCTTGGCACCAGTGGGAAATATTTCACTGTAACCCTCATAGGCAAACTAGAGCGAGCTCAGCTCAGCGAGGTGGAGGAAGAAGTATCAGCCTCAGGAAGGAAGGCCTGGACAATGAATCCACCTCAATGCACTGAGCTCCCTAGTCACCTTAGGGTAAGACGTGCATTGATTGCTAGGGATCGTTAGCTTGTAGCCAGCGAAATGACTATACGATTATCCTTCACCGTTAAACAGAGGTTTGAAAGAAGACCGAGATTCTATGGGTGCATCTACACAGCTGATAGACACCTGCAGCTGGCCCCTGCCAACCAACTCAGGCTTGTGGGGCTTGAGCTTCGGGGTTGTTTCATTGCTGTGTAGACTTCCCAGCTCGGGCTGGAGTCCAGGCTTTCAGACCCAGCCGGAGCCCCGAAGCCTACACAGCAATGATACAGCCCCACAGTCTAAGCCCCACGAGTCCAAGTCAGGTGGCCTGGGCCAGCCAGTTTTTTCTTTGCTATGTAGACATACCTTAGGTAACGAGCCCACAACCAAAGGTTAAGTCCCGGGAGAATCCTGGTTGGTTAGGTAACAAAGTCAATGCCTCACAGTAATATTTAAAATTACATTAAAAAAAAAGCCTGTAACTGAGTTGTGCTCTTTTTACTTATCTTTTATTTAACTAGAGTTGAAGAGGCAATAAGTACAAGTATTGAGAAACATTGTCAGCCCCCCACAGATCCTGCTACCTTGGAACACAGGAGGGTCTTTGTTATCAAGCATCTCCCAGAATTATGTTCCAGCATAAGAAATACTGAGCCCTGGTCTTCACTTACCGGAAAATTCGGCGGCAGTCGACAGGAGTCCTACAAGCTACACAGAGTAGCTTGCGTAACTCCCATCGACTGCTGTGCTTCCCTTCTGCGCACTGTTTTCACTGCACTGCCCCGACAGGAACCGCATTCCCATCGATACAGTTCTGCACCACTGGAGGGGGTGGATTTACTGTGTCGACTTCCGGATCGATTGAGCGGAACTACACTGACCGCTCCATCGATCCAGAAAGATTGATCTGACGGTAGCGACTTTGCCACCATCAGTATAGACATACCCTGATTTGCTGTTGCTGTCTACCACTTTTGTGAACGTTTTACTGCTGTAACAGACAATCACCTGCCTCTGATGTTAATGCAAAGAACTGTCTCTTTTTGTTGCTCTATCTGAGATGGCTGTTTCAAGTGACTAATAATCTTTACCGTACGCCAGGGTTGCCAGCGATGTAGAAGGGTGTTCTTTGTAAGTGGACCACAGTGGCATGCGTTCTCACTTGTATGTCCATGACTGTACTCAAATCAAGTTTGAAAGAAATATTTATTTCGATTAAAAACCAGAAGGCAACCTGGGCAAGCCATCCAGCCCCTGCTGAAGAATGAAAATTTAGGGCCAGACCTTCTGGTGTGGCAGAGCCGCTTACCATCATCTCACCAGTGCAACCTTGCCCCAAAGGTGGTATAACCAGCTCAACATAAGGGGGATTCTCTGATGGTGCAGAGCTGCCAAAGGGCACTTCCTGCATTCCACCTTCCTGCTACCAAGTAGATCAGGGGAAAGGAGAGGTGTCTAGAGGAAAGTGGGCACAGCTCGGATGCCCCTAGGCCACACTGTATTTGGACCTTTGGGTCTGTTTCAGCTGTGTAAATTAGAGCAACCTCAGAGCTGTTCTAACTCAGTGGAGGGGGACCGACTCAGTACAGAGGTGCAATATGAGTGTGGAAACACAAAGGTGAGCTTTAAGCTGCTGTTCTGCGCGCGCGCACTCACACACATACACACACACACACAAAACCTTCATGCTTTGCAGATCAGCCAGAGCCCAGGTTTTCACCTGTAGGGTTGAACATGTCAGGAGACAAGTGAAGGGAAGTTTGAATGTGTAGGTGATGACCAAGTTACCACTGGAAAAACTGGGTGGAGGGGTTCATGTATGTCCAGGGTACGTTCTCTTTGTTTAATATTGCTACAAGCAAGAGTTGCAGCTCCAAACAGCCTCACTTTTTAAGTTTGGATGGGGGGGAGCGGGCAGTCGTAGAGCTGATGTTGACAAACAGTTGTATGAAGGGAGAGAACGCACTTGGGCTTATCTTGCCAATTTATAACTTGGACTCTCATTTCGCACAGTATTTTCCCCAAACCAGCACAGTGAGCGTGATTATGGGTCTAGATGATAGACAGTACTGTCTTCCAGAATAAAGACACTGGACTACAGCTGGTTACACAACACAATGTTTTCCCATGTAATCATTAGGCCAGGCCCCTCCTCAAATCTAGGAGGTAACTGTATTTGCACTAATGTCAAGGGTTTCCAGTTGCTGCTACTGTGTAAATCTGGGCCACATGTGTTCCATGGCACAATGGGAACAAATATTGTAGCCAACATGCCTTAATTCTGTGATATCAACCATTGCCTTGCATCTCCACGAACCGTCCTTCAGACTCATCCCTCCCACACCCAAACACTCTTGACTATGGGGCATAATTGAAAAAAAAATCATGGACGTACAATCCAGCAATAATTACTTTCAGCAGAGGTTATTTTTGGGGTAGATTTTTTTCCCCTTATGTTGTCCAGATGGTGTGGCTCTATGGCCCTCAGTAGTTACAATATTATTTGGATGGCTCAACTCAGAATTGCCTTTTCCTGCCCTTTGTGTGCCAGAGAAGTGGGGAGCTTATAGTCAGCTTCAGCAGTTCATCATCTCAGTTCCTCAGGCTTCACCTGCTACTCTGTTCTCAAGGCAACCTAGCTGACTAGCCTGTAGTGCTGGGTTTCGCTACTCCCTGCCCTGCCCCCCCAACCCAAGCCCCACTGCTGCCTGGTTCTGTATGGCAGTGTGGGAGCATACACTACCATTCATTTAATTCTTCCTTGTGGAGAAAGGGGCAGAGCAAGAGGCAGCAGCAGGCAGTTCCCAGCAGGACAGGGAGACAGAAAACAACATGAATTTGGCAGCAAAGATCCAAAATTCTGTAGTATCTTGAAAAAATGCCACATTCTACAGCTGCACTATCACAGAGCCCACAAGATCCTGAGCAAGATGACTGGGGCAGTTCTTGCCTTGCAGAGCCATTGTTTCTGGCTCTCTGTACACGCAAACGGACAGCGGTTTACATGCAGTTCATATTTTCACAGCTATCTTAGCAATGAAAAAGGTGAGAAATTTAGTTTTTTTCCAATGAAAGCTGAGCTCCTAGAGCACAATTCTGTGGCAAGGGATGAATTTTCTGATACCATCACAGAATATCTGGATTCCAGTAGTTTGGCCACATACACTACATTCCAAGCCTTTTTGCCCTCTCTGGAGTATTGTTCTAGATATCCTTCAGAGATGTTTAAGTTCTGGCCTATCTGAGCAAGAGATATATGTTATCAATTACAGCACCTAAACAAGGGGTCTGCAGAAGTGCTGAAATGAAAGTATTGCTGAATATCTGATCACTTAGTCAGGTGCGTAAATATGGATCAAGGTGTCTAATGTTGGACCGAAAAATTAAAAAAAAACCCAAAACATCTAAATTCTTTATCATGAACACAGCCTGGAAGCAGGTGGTAGAATCAGACTCCAGGACTATTCACAGCCAACTATTTTCAAATGGCCTGTAGGGCAAGAATTTCTTGCTGAAGAAGCTTGCAAATAATTTCAAGCAAATTCAAGGATTGTTCAATCTGGTCACAGTCAATTTCAGATAGAAGAAAAGGCAAAATTCATCAGATAAATTGTATGTTTCATATTATTCATTCAGCTCGGCTTCAGTCACAATTTACCAGCCTTTTTTTAAGTTGACTGGTGAAGGAGGTCATGAATCTCAAAGCTATTCTGAACGTTAATGCCTGTATGTTGTCCCTGATTGCTGAGCGATAATGTGTGTGCCAGTGATATAACGAAGTGCTAGTTTATGTGCCTTCCCCATGGCTTATTTTCAGTGTGTAAATCCACAGAGCAGAAGAAATACTGAGAAGTGAGTGGTTCTGGCGAACATTATTGGCATATAAAGCGATAGCAGTCACTTCTTCTCATGCTGGCAAACCACGGGCCAGTGTATGCCAAGGTCCTCATGAATCACTTGGATACTGACCAATACAAAGCTGGAATTAGTCTGGCTCACCTGTGTGTTAGTATTGTTTAAATAGAGTTATAAAAATATATTTACTGTTGAAGCTTTATGGAATGCTTGTAAATTGCTGTATGTATTAATTTCATTTTTAACATCTGTATCCCATATTGTAAGGTAATATTTGAGCATTTGCAGTGCCATTCACTGTAACAGACCGGAAAAAGACATGAATTAGTGTGAAATGCTGGCTTCCAACAGAAGATGTTAGGTCCTGCCTATCAACACCAGATGAACTATTGTGGGACATCAGAGGACAAAAGATTTTGTTGATTGCTTCCCCTCAACCCCATGAAGAAGAGACATACAAGAGAATTCCTCCCATCAGCTAAATGGGCAGCTCACAAAAGGAAGAAAGAGAATAAAAATCCTTGCCAAGGAACAGCTGTGTCTCTATGCTTCTTGGACTCTCCAGGGTGAGGTTTTCAAGGCATAAGCAAGAGATCCCCAGTGTTTAGCCTAGGTTAGCCCTAAGGGACATATAGAACCTTCTGGCACATTAAGATTGGAATTCATTTGTGTGTATATATGTTTACCTACTTTAACCTTGTAAATAACTCTTCTATTTCCTTTTCCTAGTTAATAAATCTTTAGATAGTTTATTATTTTATTACAGGATTGTCTTTGGCATGAGGGCTAAGGTGCAATTGATCTGGGGTAAGTGACTGGTCCTTTGGGACTGGGAATAACCTGAATATTGCTGTAATCCTTGGTGTCAAAGACTGTATATCACAAAGGCAAGTTTACCTGGGTGGCCAGGTAGATGTCATGAATAAAAATGGATAGTTTCACAGAAAACTGATGAGACTTGTGAGTTTCAGCCTGAATTGTGTTCATGTGTTTTACTCACTTGGGCAGGACTTGACAAAAACCTAGATTTAAGGTTAAAGAATTATTGTTGGTAAACCTCAAAAACTTCAGAGATTCAGTTCAGATAAATGTCACAATGTCTGTATGAAGGGTCTGATCTGACTCCCATTGAAATCAATGGGAGCCTTTGCATGGATTCCACAAGGATTAGGCCTTTGAAAAATCTGATTTAGAAATCTCACATTTAATTTAATTATACTTTTAATAGTACTGCACAGACAAGAAAAGGTCTTCAGAAAAGAGCCTTAAATTAAACAAACACAGAATATCAGGGAGACATGGTGGTTGAGTAAGATCTTTTGTTGGACCAACTTGGGTTGGTGAAAGAGACAAACTTTCACTCTCTGTGTAAGTTCAAAAATTTGTCTCTCTCAGCAACCAAAGTTGGTCCTCAGCCACCTTGTCTCTCTAATACTGCAGTTCCCAAACTGTGGGTCAGGACCCCAAGTGGGGTCACTTAATCAACAGATGGGGTCACGGCAATCCCAGGCATGCAGAGGGTACCATTTTACAAAATGGCAGCCTCCGCACAGCGTGACTTCACACACACCGTATGCACGAGGTCACATAACATGGGGAAGCTATTTTGCGCTACAAAACGGTGCCCCCCCATGCGGCATGATGTCACATGCACCATATGTGTGTGAGATCGTGCAGTCCAGAGGATGCTGTTTTGTACAGCAAAATGGCATCCTTCTTGCAGCGTGGCCTTGCATGTACAGTGAGTGTGAGGGCACGCTGCAGGGAGGACGCTATTTTTAAATGGCAACTTCCCTGCAGTCTGGGGTAGTAGGAAACAACACATCTGAAAATGGGGTCTTTCAGGGAAAATGTTTGGGAACTGTTGCTCTAATGTCCTGGGACAAACAGAGCTACAACAGCACTGCAGACAAGAATATCAGTGTAAATGCTTCACACCATCATGCTTATTAATCCTGAATTTAGGAGTGAGATTCTCACTCTTCATGTTATGCCAGAAAAAAGGGACGGGGCAGCGTGAAGTGGACCTAAAAGCTCTAATTGTGACTGGGAGAGGATTCTTCTGGAACAGGTACTGTAGAAGACAACTATAAGGCTGCCTTTCAAGGCCCCCCATCCCAAGCCCTGGTGGGGGAGGGAGTGGCATATTGGGTGGGATCACATCATGCAGAAATATGAAGATGCCAGACAGCACTGCAACCCATAGGACAGCCCAGGGAAGCTGCTGTAATTTAGATCAATCCTGCTCCCAAGAGCCACTCTAGCTTCCACACAGGCCAGGACCAGGAGGACACAAAGATGGCTTAAAATCACCTGTGTCCCTCCTGCTCAGGGACGGTGAATTCAATGCTGATAAGAGACGCGGCACAGAATCTCAGCTGAGATGGCCATCAGTTGTTAGGAAAAGCTTGGAGAGGGTTAATCTGAAAGAACCAAGTATTCAGAGCCTCATGGCAATCATCCAATTATTTAACAAAAATAAGAAATGCAGCCAGCATCCCATATTGCTGATCATGATCAAATTCATGTGCCTTAATGGAAGTTTAAGGATGAGCCACCCAAAATAATATGGAATGTCCCAGCGCTGCTTTCAGAATCGCTCTCACTATTTAAATTTCACCTTAATTCCTTTCTATTTAAAACGGTTTTTAATCTTACAATTGACTCTCCCTATATGATACTTCACAGTCAGATTTACTAAGGGTACTACGGAAAAGTAAAATGCACTATATCATGTCACTAAGGACACTTTCGGGTCAATATCGCTGGCTTATTCGTATCTGAGATTACTTCCTTTGGCAGCAGGTGGCATCCTTGTCTAGAGTTAACCTATTATTTAGTTACACAGTAAAAAAGAATATAGACAATGGGCTGGAATCACTGAATCAGGTGTCTTCCTAAATCAGCCTATCTCCCTCTGCCCCTAGGATGATTCATCCCACATGTGTTTCCTGACCCCACGTGAGTTGTACTGTCTAGGGGACGATAAAGTCTAAGTGATGAACTTTTGCCCAGTCTGAGCTGAGACACTGCCAAACTCCACTCATCAGTTGCATGTGTTCTACATGGCAGCACAGCTTTGGCCATTTCAAATCCTGTGGGGTGATCCCACGACAGTGGAGTTAAGAGGTGACCTCGCTCAGTTACAAATAGGTTTTCGCTCAGTTGAAAGGGCGGTGAATGGTGGCAGCACAGAAAGGTCCCCCCTTCAAAAAAAAATTGGGCCCTGTGTTCATCAAAGATGGGATGGGAGTCGCTTAATGAGGGGAAGAAAGTCAACCACTAGTTGAAAGTACAAGTACTCAAATGCATATGCATAGTTAGGGACCACTAACTAGAGAACCAAAGATTCCTTCTCCTCAAACTCAAGGTTAGCAGTTTCCACTCTATTTAGTCATATTTTATTTTTACTATTTGTCAATTGTCTGAATAAACACTACAGGAAGTGTGAACATGAGCAATGTTTTAATGATTTCTAGTCTTCCCTTTTCGTGCAGCTAAACTGCAGCTTCTACACGTGGTGTTTTGGTCTGTGATAAATATGAATTAATACTAGCTCTTGTCTTGACCTAATTGTTTGTGCTCTGACTATGAGAGAGCTAATATACAAGCTTGGCTCTATTTAGTGAATTTAGCTCACGGTTTTACCGAGTTATTTAGTTAAAAGGTTATATAGTGAGGCTCCCCCTCCACCCCTAATCTTTGAGTTTGATTAAAGCTTTATTGAGGTAAAATTGCACATGAAAAGCAATTTACCTCTGCTCTTATTGGACGTAACCACACTTGTTTGTCATAGCATAATGTATTTTCTATCTGCATTTTTAACTGCGGTGCTTTAATCATATGAAGCAAGACAGCTTTAATCAAATTTAATTTGTGTTGTGAATTTTAAGATGTTGCATCAATTAGCCAGGGCATTTGGGGGGAAGATTAAAGTTGATTAAATAGTGCTGGCTCTTAGCTGGTCACACATCCCTCTTTCTAGATCTCATCTCGCCCATCTACATTTCTCCTTTGTGAAACGGTCTTATTTTCTTTTCGTCTCTCCTCCTCACATATGGTACATTTCACAGGTGATTTGTGGTTCGCATTGAAGCAAGAGCCACAGATAATTTTACCAGATTGTTCTGACAGTACGCACCTCAGTCCTGTGCTGTTATATTCCTGCTACACCATTCGAGGCCTTTTTAGGGCAGTGACTGCCAATTACTGAGTGTGATGTGGATTTTTTTTAATGCATTAATCTCCACTGGGAATTGATATTGCTTTCCTATCATTCTATAACCCATCCTTCCATTGGCTCCCTTCCATTGAATTCTGGCCTCCTTCCATTGGCTCCCTCTCTCATGGAGTCCACTACAGACTTCTTGTCCCCACCTACGAGGCTAGATTACTTAGCAGTGGTGTTCTTGGCACCAGCATGTTTGGAATGCAGTAGGTCATTTGCTTGACTGTGTTCACATTTTGTGCCCCTGTATACTGTACACTGAGTGCCTACAAAGTGGCTGAGCAATATGGAGGTCAGTCAGACACTACTATTTGCCCTTTCTCATAAGGAGAGTTATAAAATAATATACTTTTGTTATGCTATGAATAATTAACCCGTGAAACTTTCTGCTACAAGACGTTTCTGAGGTCATGAGTTCAGTGGCATTCAAAGTAGGATTAAACATTGGTATAAATAATATATACATACTTAATTATGTGATAGGCTAAAATTTTATAAGGGACATAAGTGTGCTTGCTACAGATCATAAAACTAATTGCCTGGGATTAGAGCAAGACTTCTATGGACATTTACTGCATAATTGTCTATGATGGGGATTTGGCATCTTCCTCCATAGTAGCCCCCATTGCAGAGAGGATACTGGGCTGGATGACCACTGGTCTGATTCACTATGGCACTTCCTATGCTCAGTTTGATCATGGATACGTACCTATTGGTGCTCTTGCTTCACGCTCATCAGTGTCATGGCAGGTCACTGCAATTTGCATCATCCTTTTTAAACAAGACTGAGTCTTTTTTCTAGAGATTTTTTTTTTCCAGTAATGCCACTATTGGCCCCATATTTTTTACCTTTTTTTCTCCCCCCCCACCCCCATATGGCTTATTTGTCTAAATGCCAAGGGGGTGGTTTTCATTACAGTATTTTAATTGCAGGCCAGGATGTTTCAACTGTGTTGTACAGTGCCTGGAATGTTTAAGGGTAATAAACATATTATAATTAGTTATTACCCATGTTCATTTAATAGTTATAATGTCTTATGCCATTTTCCTGGCTTGAGCATTCGAGACTGGCTCGTGGGACTGAGCAACGGCCACTGTAAAATAAGAGTGAAATAAAAACATCTCAGTACAATCAGCCAACACTCTCTCAACTGAAAAATGTTACGTTTTTACATTTTGAGGCAGTTTCTCAGACAGTGAGACAAGGTGACAGTAAACAAATCACACTAATTACCGCTCCATTTATCTAGAGAGATTTCACTGGCCGGTTGATACTTAACAGCAGCTGCCAATTACAAAAGTGTTTAGAAAAGAACCTTTTCTATGCTAACTTTTCACTGTTAGGGAAATGAAAATTGTTAGCCCACCAGGTCCTCTTGCAAGTGCTAACGAGAGCACAGTCTAGTTAAAGCTCAGGACTGGGAGTCAGAGACTTGGGTTTTGTTCATGGAACTGACAACAGACCGTCAGTGTGATTTTTAGCCAGATCACTTAGGAACTGATCCAATGCCCACCAAACACAAAGGGAGTTCAATTGACTTCATTGGGCTGTGGATCTGGCCCTAAATATTTCTGGTATTCCACTGTCTGGTAACTTGTGTAGTCAATGACATCAGCTAAAGCAGATACAGACAACATTTTTTGCACAGATGCTCCAATTGAGTGGCGAATCAGGCCCTGTGTACATTAGTTTCCCAATTTGTAGAACAGGGATAAGAACCTACCTGCATTGCCTGGTTTAATTCATTAAAGTAGTCAAAGCACTTTGACCTCCACATAAAGGTAAAGCATTATAAGCGTTGGTAGAAGCAAGCCCTGCACTGTGGATTGAGCTCTACTGCACCTATGATTTTGAGGTTTGTCCATTGGCTTGTAGAGATTTAGAGAGATGCAAAGACTGAATGTGTTTATTGACCAACATAATGAAATGAGAAATAACATGAAACGTGCCCTCAATTCCCACAGCCATCACTGGGAATTGAGGGTGCTCAACACCTTGAAGGATCATTCTTCTAGGAAGGGTCTACGGTTTAAGCTGGAGGTGGAATTTCCGGCTCAATGAGACATACCTGCACTAGCTCTGAATGAGTTAGCATGCTAAAAATAGAAGAGTAGCCAAGGTGCATGAACAGCAGGAGGGGCTAGCTGCCTAACTAGGTACTACGGATGGTGACTACACTTCTACTTTTAGTGCACTAGCTTTGCAGGCGTGTCCCTTTGAGCTAAAATATTACACCTCCAGCTTGACTATCAAGTAGCAACTATCCCCTAAGAGAAAAATCACCTTTCCTCTGCTGTGGAATGCACAAAATGACACTTTTAAATTAAATTCTGCTATTTTAGTGGAAAGAAGTAATTTGTCTGAACACCTCAATTTCCTTAGCCAAACCCCCAATATGTGCAGTGTGGTCCACATCACAGTGGCTCTTTCTGCCAGCATCTGCTAAAGACAAGAAAAATAACCCAAACATCTAAATGCTGATTTAATTTTACTTCCTTGCTTCAAATGTTCTTTTCTAAAAATATCAATGATGACTTATCAATATTAACCAGGTGGAAGAATCCACAGTTTAGAGAATACATGTGTGCAATTTATTTATTTGGCATATGCAATCTGGTCAAGCCAAACCACAGCATATAACATTTTCATCATCTGGATCCACGGGAAAGAGTCCCTCGAAGAATTTAAATAATTTCCACCCCACCATCAACCTCAGCCTGGACCAGTCCACACAAGAAATCCACTTCCTGGATACTACAATACAAATAAAGGATGGTCACATCAATACCAACCTATACCGAAAACAAACTGACCGCAATACATATCTTCATGCCTCCAGCTTCCACCCTGGACACATTACATGCTCCATTGTCTACAGCCAAGCCCTAAGATACAACTGGATTTGCTCCAATCCTTCAGACAGAGACAAACACCTACAAGATCTTCATAAAACATTCTTAAAACTACAGTACCCGCCTGGGGAGGTGAAGAAACAAATTGACGGAGCCAGACGGGTACCCAGAAGTCACCTACTACAGGACAGACCTAACAAAGAAAAACAGAACACCACTGGCCATCACCTACAGCCCCAGCTAAAATCTCTCCAATGCCTCATTAAGGATCTACAACCTATCTTAGCAGATGATCCCTCAGTCGCTCAAGCCATGGGAGGCAGGCCTCTCCTTGCTTACAGACAGCCCCCCAATCTAAACCAAATACTCACCAGCAACCATACACCATACAACAAGAACACTAACCCAGGAACCTATCCCTGCAGCAAACCCCGTTGCCAACTCTGCCTGCACATCGACTCTACTAACACCACCACAGGTCCTAACCACATCAGCCACACCATCAGGAGCTCATTCACCTGCACATCTACTAATGTAACATACGCCATCATGTGCCAGCAATGCCCCTCTGCCAAGTATAGTGGCCATACTGGACTGTCACTACGCAAAAGAATAAATGGATACAAATCAGACATAAAAAATGGTAATATCCATAAACCAGTAAGAGAGCACTTCCATCTCCCAGAACACTGTAGCTAACTTGAAAGTTGCCTTACTTCTACAAAAAAACTTCAAAAACAGACTTCAGTGAGAAACTGCAAAGCTGGAACTCATATGCAAACGTGACACAATCAAACTGGGTCTGAATAGGGACTTAGAATGGTTATCTCATTACAAGAAGTAATTGTCACTGTTCACACAGTGTCACCTTCTAATCAACAGTTGTGAATAGGCCTCATCTACTCTAACTGAATGGACTTTGCTATCACCTGACCTCCCCATTGTTGTTCCTTACCCTTGGATGCATATATACCCCCTATCTGATTTTTGTTTCTTGCATCTGATGAAGTAGGTTGTAGCTCACGAATGCTTATGCCTGCAGAAATTAAATTTGTTAGTCTTTAAAGTGCTATAGAGCTCTCATCATTTTGGCTAAAATGCTACTGAAATTCTGCTGCAGCACAAATTCCATGTCCAGTACGAAACTGGTTTAGAAGACTCCATTGCCTTCACAGTAAATCAACCCCAGTTGCTATTGAGTGAGGGCCAAGAACAGATAATTATTTGCCACTTTCTCTGCAGACCAGGAAGCTCACCATGCATCCTTTATCATAAATCCTTCACCCAATAAACTTATCCACAACAGATGTTGCAAGAGCAGACGACTATGTGGTGGATTAAACAAGTCTTTAATTAACAGTAGATGTGGCATATCATGCAGTTTCATCATGAACTTTGCTATGCTGGACCAAGCAATGTTGCAAAGGACCAGTAGCCATGGTAAAGGAGTAGATTTAAGAGTGCCTGAAATAACATGCATGGTGGAGTTTAGTTGTATGTTGATCATCTTTGTGTGAGATAAGCAAGCCTATTCTGGAGAAAAGTACTCTGCCACTAAACAAAAGTGCTAAGGCTGAAGTGTGTAATGTTTGGGTATTGGTATCCCACGTTCTTCTGGCCAGTTTTCTGAGCAGTTGTTCAACATTTTGAGCTTAGTCACTGTCTTTGTAAGACGGTCACAGTATGTGTGAATTCTATCCAACTAGACAGACTGGGAGTGACTCATGCTTTATTTGCTGACCACTGAGAACTATATTCAGCTTGTCCATGATGTAAGTGGAAGACACTTGACACAGTCTTACTCCAATTTGGTATCAGGCGTCACCAACAGCAATGATCGGCCATCGCTGCTATATCTGCATTCAGGATACTCTCAAGTATGTCAAAAGCGTGTGACTTAGTGCTGAGGCATATGTCGTCTGCATAAAAAACTTGCAAGTATCCAGTATCTGGTAGGTCATTTGAATATAAGTCCAATAGGATTGGAGATAATACTGATCCTTGCAGGAGGCCATTCTTCTGGTGCCTCCAGGCACTTGTTCTATCACCAATATGCATACGGAAATGCCGATTTCTCAAAAACAGAGCTATTGCACTTACTATCCAACTTGACAACATGTGCAATGAACTAGTCAGAGACTAGACCATATGCTCTGATGGACTGTTTTTCAGAGGTAATGAACACTGCTGCGCCCAATGACTTCCGTGTACATCAGAAAATCAGGTCATATCTATTTGGATATCTAACTATGGATCTCCAGATCCTTAAAGGTAGTTAGGCACCTAAGTGCATACCTTAAGGCCTTCAAATTGGACAACTCGGGCCCTAAAGTTCAACTGTAGGTTTTTTTCCCCCTAGATACCCCAATCCCACAGGCAGGCTTCTATCACCCAAATACCAGGACCAAGTTCAGACCTAGATTAAATGGCAGCAGTTCCATTACAGTCTGTGGAGTTGCTGCCGTGTATACCAGTGATGAATATAACACGGTGTCTTATAAACACTTACTCTTAGTCTCAGCAAGAATTCTTTCTACGGCTGGTTTGATACTAGTTAAAACACTAGGCCTACTCCAATCTCCTACGAAGATTTTTCTGATCCCAGAAGATATCACTTTCCAGAGCTGTGTTGATTCTGGTAACAGAGTTCCACTCACCGCCTTGGAGCCTCCAGCTTGCTATCTGGGGAATCAGCTCTCAGCCAGGCAGACCTCCCTGCTTGGCGGCGTCTCACCCTCCATTCTGTCTCTGCTGGACCCTTTTTCTCGTGCTTGGCCCTTTGACTAAGTCACAATCCATGCTATTCTCTTCCAGGGGACTCTGCAGTCCATTCTAGTCACTTCCTGCCATGGCCACTGCAGTCCTGTCACCACTCCTATGGGGATCGGTGTGAGGACAGAAAAGAGGATCCAGGCCACCCACTACTCCAGGTCCTGGGCCAGGGACTCTCTCTGTGGCAGCCTTTCACTGCATCTCCCCCCAGTTCCAACTCCTCAGTGGATCTCCCTGGACCACTTCCCCACAGCCCCAATACCTTCTCTGCCCTTGCTTCAGGGTGTTCAGCTCTGCTGACCCCCAACAGCCAGCCACTGCTCTGCGCAGGATGCTGACAATCCTCCTTCTTGGAGCTCCTGGGAGTCACTCTCTGCTCTGCAGCTCCCTTTTATACCGGCTTCCTGGGCCCTGATTGGCTGCCATTCAGCTCTTCCTATTAGCTACCTTTCACATGGCCTCCCCAGGGGCCCTCTTAACCCTTTCCTGGCCAGTAAGGGGCAGGTGCCCTGCCCAAATGCCATTTATTTTTTTCCTGCCAGGAGAAAAGCCAGGAGTTGATATGTTGCATGAGCTCTCACAATGGATTGACAACAAAGGCTCAGCATAGAGATCACAATTCAAGAAAACTGTTAAATACGTGCTTAAGTGCCTTGCTGAACTGGGGCCCAAAAACACAGGCCTGCCCTAGGCTTATGCATGTACAGTGGGTTCCTGTTATTTCCCTGTCTCTAGCAGCTAACACTCGCTACAATTTCTATCTTCTTTCTTCAGGTGGGTCTCCAATACTTCCTGACTATAATTCTCTGTTGACTGCATTTCATCTGTTCAGTTCATGGTAGATTTCTTGCCACGCCCCCACAATTTATTGTCGGTAGGATGGTTTAATTCCCTGCTCTATGATTCCTTCCACTTGACCACGGAGCACTTAGGGGATGTGAAAAGAGATCTGGCAAGTCTGCACGACACCGAGAATCTCCCAAAATAATGGTCTTTCTTACATCCAGAAATAAAGCACTGGGCCGGCAGGTTGGCCAGCGAAGAGTTTGTGATGAACAGTACCATCACAACCTCACAGTCTTTTACACTTGAATGGAAAAAGACCTTGAAGTGGTCCACTAAAAGCAGCAGATTATCCTCAAAGCCTGTGGCTAATTAGTCATACAAAAGAATGGCAGTCTGTCAGGCACACACAAGGAGCAAATGGGGATTTAAGAACATGTATCTTTGCAGCCATAAGTTAAAGCACTTCAACTGTTGATAAAAGAATTACAGGATGATGCATAGGGCTCAATTTGGTAAAAAGGGAAAAGGAGACTCCTGATTTTTCTTTGAAACTTTGGGGGGGAAACTGGCTGTGTTCAGTGTGCTCACTGTACACACAAGTAGATGGATAATTGCTGGATTAGGAATTGAAATAGCAGCATGTGGGTATGATTCAAAGAAGTAAGCAGGTGCATGGAAAATAACAATCCAGCCTTGGGCAAAATGCTGCTTTATGCTAAATGGATCATATATTCACTGTTCAAATCCCCGCATTCTGTAAAACATAAACAAGCAGAGAGTGTCAGATTGTTCCATCAAAATGCATGCTGTGTAGCCTTCACTGGACACCACATTTAGATATATCCCGGCCTGTGTCACCAGATTTCAGATTAATTACCTAGGTAGCTGGATGTACTTCCACCATATTGCGTTTCCGGGAAGTCAGTCATTTAATACCATGGCTAGGTTAACTAAAGTTCATATCATTACTGAGAATTCTTAGCATTTTACAGCTTTCAAAGCACTTTACAAACACTAATTAATCCTCAGGATGCCCCTGTCTAGTAGGTAAAAATTCATTATCCCTCATTTAATAGATGGGTGAGCTGAGGCAGAAGAGGTAAGGCTCAAATTTTGAAAGACTAGCCTTTAGCAGTTTGTCTGAGGCCATGAACAGAAATCAGCATCAGAGCTTGCATTTGAACTTCTGAGTTTCTAGCTCAAGGCCTCTTCTCAGAGCCTGGACATAGGAAAGCACATAGGAAAGAGGGTGAACTGTTGAAGCGGGGAGGGATGGGAGGAAAAATGAGGGAGCCAGGGGGAGCAGGATGAAGAAGAAAGTGGAGATGAAGGTAGCAAGAGGAGAAAATAGACTCTCATTTCCAAAAAAAAAGTATTTGGTATTCCATGAGTGCAATTCAGAGTGAGGCTCAACTGCTATAGCTTTCTGAGCGAGGGTGCAAAAAAGAGTTTATTTAACAACTAACCCCCTACGTAAATGTCCCATAACACAGCAACGAGAATCTATTGTAACTGCAGCCAGCCTATTTGTTCTGTCCTCTGCAGTCCAGCCCCCTGGCTAGCCTTTGGTCACAGCCACACTCTCATCCTCTCACAGACAGCACAGCTACGCCACACAACTCTGAAGCGGCGGCGCAGCCTCTCAGATTCGTTGTCTCTCAGTGATTCCGTATCAAATGTGCTCAGCTTACAAATCAGAGGACTAGTATTCCCTCAGCTGCCTGCTCTGCAAACTCCTCCTGGAACCAGTGAGCCAAGCTGAGGTTCTGTGATTCTTGAACAGCTTCACCTGTGATAAATGCCCTGCCAATCAAAGCCTGCTGTCTGTCACACCTGTGCACCCCCATTGCCTTCGATGGGCTTGCACGGTGTAACTAATTGGCCTTGTCAGAGGACTATAGTGAAGCTGCTGATGCACAGAAGTAATGAAATCCAGTTCCCACGCCTGTAACCATGTTGGCTCTCTTGGGCTAACCGAAATAAAAAAGCAACAAAACCTAATATTAATCCCCAGAATAAGCAGACGTGGCTCCGAATTCTCACAGGGAAGTAGGGATGTTGAGGAAGAAGGCGGCCATTTTTCGGGGCCCAAATTCACACTTGCTGTGAACGTGTACGACACAAAGTGCCATCCGTGGCGCTGCACCCACTTACTCCATCTCGAAAGTTGGCCCTATGTAATCGCCTCAGTGCAAGCGGTGCAGGCTGAAGGGTGGTTAGCAGAGAGCAAAATGAAAGTTCTGCCTGTGAGAGAAATGATGAGCACTCAGGGAGGCAAAATTGGCTTCTTTATCTGCATTTGGAGGATGAGCTTTCAGAATGCTATAAAAAGTATATTTTTACGCAGTCCAAATACCTTGTGAGACTCAGAGGGCCATTTCAAGCTCTCTCACCCCCTAGCATCCCTGTTTCTTCTTCCAAGTGTAAGGATAATAAGTGTTTTCAATATCTGATACATTTTAGAATCCTGGCTGTCTTTAGGAAAGATGAGCTCTCACACTGAGAAATTGGTATCGTTTCTGACAGCTCAATAGCAGCTGCACTTCCACTGAAAATCATATACGTAGAATGCACATCTCGTGCTAGCTTGCATACAGGAGGCAAATTAGGTCACACAATGCCTGAGCCTAAAGCTTCCACTCAGCCAAGTTGCCCAATGAACTTCCATGGGACATGAGAAAGTGTTTTAGGATTGGGCCAATAAATATAAAATTCTGTTTTTTCTCTTGCTTTCATGCAACATATTTACAGTTCCACAGGGAAAGTCTTAGCCCTGCCTCTGCTCAAAGACATGTTGATTGAAGTAAAAGAAATCTAAAGGAACTGGCCAAGATCACAGAAGGAGCCAGTAACAAATTTGAACGCTGCATTCAAGACTTTCTGTTGATCAGCTGAGTGCTCTGCTGCACATCGCCTAGCTGCTGTTCGTGCTCCCAAGATATATGTTTTTCTGGCCCTCCTTTCATTTCTGATCAAACAACAAAACGAATGTAACATTTTATGTTACAGAAGCACAACTCCAGAATCAGATTAAGCAAGCAAATGTCTGATCATTGATGCGTACTACTGAATGATACTTAATGGTGAAATGCTACTTTCACTCAGCAGGGGAGTGCTCACCTGGTTTTAAATGCTTTTAAGGGCAGACACTTCTGAGATGGAGCCATGGCTGATGGTGTTACAAAATTGGCATGAACATTTATCAGCCAAGTACAAAATGTACTTACTTGCAAGTCAATTGTAATGGAAAAGTGCATACGTCACTCGGCCATTCAAAAGCAAAATGTGCTTGGCTCTGGGCAAGTAGAATTTTGCATCACTGCAGTGACAGAGTGGCAGGGTGGAAAATGTCCCATCCTGGCTGAACATCATGGGCATAACTTCATCCTGTTTCTCACTCTACCTGGGAAATTACTGTGTGGCGAGCTGGGGTATGAAGCTACAAAAATGTACCAGCTTGCCACATAGTACACCACACGTGGACACAGCACAGTGAACATCTTGGAGCACCCATTGAAAGGGCTTCTGTTTCATTGATCTCAGGGATGCCTATATGACCTGCAAGTGGAAGAAGTCATGTATGCATGGAACCCTAATCGCTAGAGTTCAATACAGTGGAGACTGGCAACATCGGTGTGCCTGAGAAACTGATACATAAAGTTGCACTTGGCCCATTTCACAACGGTGGCCAGTGACCTAAAGGTGTCTGATTCAAAACGGGATAGACCCTGTCTCCTCTGTTCTGCCTGTGCTGCTACAACGTACCTGAATTCCACCAGCCCAAGGAGTTATAGCTAACGTTTTAAATAATGAAAAGATGATAGATGGAGCCACGCTTCTCCTCTCCAGGGTCCCTCTAGCACATTTTCCCATATTAAAGCAACAAGCTGCTCTCCTTCAGGTTCATCATTTTCAAATGACCAACACATGACAGTAGCCTCCCCTTGAGGTCTGACAGCCTGGCTGTACGGTGGAGGCTCAGCATCTCATCACTCTGACACTGAGCACGCCCCCCACCCCGCCTCATGGGAGGGTCTTGGTTATCCATGGGGAAGCTACCGAGGAGCGTTCAATGTGGCATGTAGGTCTGGATCTGATGGGAAATGAGGAAAGGAGCTAAGAAAAAAAAGACAAAGCAGTTGTGGAGCTAGAATTGCAAATGACAGAAAAATGGAGTCAAGGGGAAACACTGAGAATCTTCTGCCACAGCAGGAGAGAGAGACAGAGAGAGGCTGGTGGAAGCGGAACAAACAGAAACACTTTCCATGCAGTGACTGGGGATTTAGCCCAGGATTGCCAAGCTGACTAGTCATTGGGGGCTAGCCCCTCATGCACTGCTTGGAAAACATACACCATTTTACGAGCTGCAAGTGCTCCAGCCAGACTGCAGTTCACACTCGGGGTCCCTACACGCAGGGAAGTGCCTGAAGCCATGTGGAGATGCACAGCCCCAGGGGAAGAACTGATATAGCTTGTACCTATGGAGGAGAAACCCCTCGCCAAGATCTTTGGCTTGGAGAGGGTTGGTGCTTCCTGTGCTCTTCATCCTGTCCACAGCTACTGAGGCTACTCCTCCACACCCCTTTTGTGGTGTTTAGATTCCCTCCCCGCCCCGCCCCCTCGAGGGCTAGCAGGCAGCATTTCCCATTCCAGCCTCCCAACTTTGGGCACGCAAGCAAGGCTCAGGCAAAACTTGGTCATTATTAATGATGATTTTATTATTTCTTTAGTACTTGGATACTTATGGCCCTTTACAGCCAGCACTTTTCATTCAGATTACAAAATGTCAACAGCTGGGCCTATCTGGAAAGTCCTAACCGAGTTTATCTAATGGAAAAAGAGATGCTACTAAAAAAAATGCATGATCTACAAGGAACGCTGTGTCTTCAAAATGGAATGGGCAGAAGGAGTTATCACTGTGTCAGTGTCCTAGGAGCCCTCAGGACTAAAGCAGGGCCATAGAAAAGAGCGTAGGATCTGAGGTCAAAATTTGCGGAGCTGAGGCCAAAATGCTCAAAAGTGACTAGTGATTCTGGGTGCCTAACATTTGACACCTTAAACAGGCCTGGATTTAAGAAACTGGTGAGCATTTACCTCCAAAAATCATGCCCTTGAATGTGTCTCAGGGAGGACAACAAAAAATGGAGGCATCTTTCGGTCATTTTTGAAAATCTTGGCTTGGGCACTTTAAGTTAACCTCCTAAATTCATGTTAGGCAACTAAGTAAAGGCAGCTTCATTGTCAGTGGCGCTGAGCACCTACAAATCCCACTCACCTAGCATGTATAGGAAAAATCAGTGACAAATGATCATTCTCAGTAGTTGGTTTGCACCTCCTAGGTTCTCTTTGCAATTTAAAGGGCTAGAAACTGAAAACTGACATTTTCATTTAAAGTTCCTCTAAATTGGTGGACGTCTGGCTGTGGGATCAGTGTGGCGACAAAGGCCAACTCTGCTACCAGGTCTGGTGCAGCCAAGGCAGGAGGTAACTGTGAAAAAAGGGCTATAAAAATAAGAAATTTCCAGGCATGAAACACAGCAGAGTATAGAGAAAAACTTTGGGGTGATCAACATCTTCTATGACTGGGCCCTAGGGGAGCAAACCCCGATGAACAATGCTAGATACGGATCCAAGAAGAGAACTATCGGTAATCTGACTCAGGAAAACTAGGAAGGAGAAAGGAAGCTAACACATAAAGATAGACTCTTTGAAGACTGCCGGAAAAAATACAAAGTTAGACCAAACAAAACATTCTCTCTAAGGTCACTGGCATTTTTTAAATCATGACCTTTATTATCCCACTTGCGGCATTACTGTAATAAAACATTGCAGTATGTGAACACGCAAAGAAGAGTTTGCACTTTTATTATTGGGAACACTGAAGAGATGGGGCAAAGGATTTCTGTAGCAAAAACCTCTAGCATGACTAATAAGACTAGGTTATTCTGAGGAACAGCTACATGAAACTTTACAGTAACTTCCTAATAAACTATACTACACACTTTAAAGAAATCTAATTTTATCTCTGCCTCCTACTCAGTAAAGCTCCCTATCATGCTTTTTCTTTGCTTCAGTTCAATTTCTTTGCTTTTTAATCAGCTATTTAAGAGCTTAGGGATAATGTTAATAATGGACAAATTAGATACAGAGAAAGGAAACAGTGGGGGAGGGAGGGCTGCTTTTTTGGTGCTTTTAAAGTTACCCAGCAGGCCTGTCATTAAAATAAAACCTAGACGTAATGAGGATAATCACACAAGAACCTGAGGAGGCTACAGCACAACATGCCAGTGACTCCAGATAAATTAGCATAAAGCTACTGTCATTAGTTGGTGCTCAAAAGGTAAAATATTTAACAAGGGGAACTCATCTCCCCTTCAGCACTTTCCTTATATAAACTAATTAAGCAGCAGTGTGATAAGAGTTGCCCCCTCATTCCTGCTTCCAATTAAGCCAATGGTAAAATCCCCATTGACTTTAATGGGGGCAGGTTTGAGTCCCCAATGCAAAACAACAGCAGCAAAGTGTTTTAACAAGCAGACCACTAAATGGGCAAATATATAGTTGAAAGTGGAAACTTCCTTCCTCCCCCTCTTTTCCTGGGAACCGAATATAGACCTTTCAGTTTGACTTTCACGAGACAGTGCTGACCTACAGAGCCTGGCGTGCAGCTCTAGAAAGCACGTTTGTGTGAACGTGGTAGCACGGCAGTGAAAAGTTTCTTCAGAGTGTTTATCACCTCTAGATCCACGGGTGGAGGGTCCCCTTCTGCATGCTGATCTGCCCCACCAATGTGGAAGGAAATTATAGTGCATAGGAAATGAAGAGTAAGTCTTCCAGTGGCCTTCATTGTCCTCTGTGTTTCAGAAGCCATCAGAACCCTGCCAGAGCAGTAGCCTGCTTATATAAGCCATCCATGCTGTGGAGAGTTAGTTAACATGGTAATTTGGACCCCACTGTGCCTGTATAGATCCTTCATGTTATGTTTGTTGGGTAAACAGCAGAAGCCACGCAGGGGGCCAGACCGCTTCGCAACACTGTGTCCCCTTCCCCCAGGCAGGCAGATAGACCTCCACGAGGCTGGGATTTCACATATGGCGAGGGGATGTGGCAGGCATGGGTCTGAAGGACGGGCATGCTACACCAATCAAGCCTTCCGCCAACCCTCTGAAGACGCTATGCAGAAAATACCGAGTCTCTCTTCCCTTTTCCATCACCTTCCCCTCCTCACCTCACAAAATGGAACCCTGCCTCCGTTGACATGATGGTCCTGGGGGAGTGGCCCGAAGGGAAAGGAGAAGTGGTTCCAGGAAGCCAGAGACCATTTTTGCCAGATGCACTAACTGGAACAAAAACAAAGGTGTGTGGGAGGGAAGGTGGGACAGTTAGATTTCAAAAGGCCAAGTTAATGTTAACTTTTCTCTCACCCACCTTTCCTGTGATCTCCTACATGAAGCAAATCCATCCAGAGGCTAGAAACACTATGAGCATAAATGTAGTATTTGGACAAGATAGGGTTGGTTCCTCTAAACCTACCAGAGGTCCAGGATCTGTGCAATATCCATGGGCAAGGGCGCTCACACAGAGAACACTGACTTTGGGAGCTGGGGTCTGTGTAGTCCCTTCTGGTGACTGTAACCTACTCTCATTCACAGGCAGGTTGCAGCAGAAGAGGAGTTAACTGTTGTGTTAGCCCCCTGAGGAGAACGGGCTGCAGGGACCAACTCTTCCTCTCTCTAACACCCAGGGTTTTCTGCAGGGACTGAAGGAGTTGGGTGGGGAGGGCTGTGGCACACTGTACCTCAAAGCAGCACCCTGGAAGCCCCATGTTCACCCATCATATCATTATGATACGCTTTGTACAAAGTATACCTGGTGAGGTATCATTTTAAAAGTCTTGATCTGCTGAACATTAATACCCTGTTGGATTGTATGTGCTGTCACTGTATGTGAAGATATGCAGTTTTGCTATGTGTCTGCTACTGAGACATGTTGTGAGGCTGGAACACCCAGGACCAGCCTTTCAGGTGTAACAATAGAGTAGCCAGAGATTGTTAATGGCTCACCAACAGCCATCCAGGAAAGAATCCACTGTCTCAGGACCTGCAGACAGCGAAGGCCGCTCAGAGAGCGCACGCAGACAATGGACACTGCTTGACCAGTGGGGGCAGCTCCGCACGTCCTGAGCAAAGCTTTTTTCGAACAAGCTGTACTCTTTCTGTAGCTAATACATCTGTTTTATATTTTACCCACACCTGTGCTTTGGTTGAAGCGTTCGGGAAATCTCAGCTCAGTTAACAAAGGCTGGTGTGTGTCCTCTCCACACTGAAGGAGGGGCGGCCTGGGTGATAAACTTGCACTGGCAGGGCTTCCGACCAGGGCAAGATGCTACCCTTCGGGAGCGTAAGGCTGAAGAGCCTCTCCATTGTTGGTTCGTGAGTGCCTGTGACAGCATTCATGTAACTCAGCTGGTGCGTCCCTGTCTGTGGATGTCTGGGTAAGTGCAGTGTCTGCCAGAGGTTTGTCGCTTGACACAACATCCCGGGGTGAGAGGGAGCCCAGGTTGTTGAGACAGATGGCTCAGCAGTCCAGGTTGCACCCCGGGGTAACCTGGCACATGGGCATGTAGTGAAAACAATGTTCTCAAGTCCTGCTGCTGATTTGGGCCCTAATTTTGCTGCCTCACAGGTGACACTACTGTCATGCGTCCATGTGCTGCCGACAATAGGCACAGTTACTACACACCCACAGTTGGAGAAGAGCCACTGGAACCTGGGTCCTTCATATCTGGAGTAAACATAGTAAAGTCCCTGAGGGGAGCTTGAGAAAGTGGACACTATGAGACCTGCCCTCAGGCTGGACTTGACTTGGTTTCTTTCCTTAGCTTCCACTCAATATTTGGACTGGATCTGGCGACTGTGACTCTGTACCTGCCCTATCAGCAATACAAAGTATTTTTTTAAAGCTGGAATTCAGCAGACTTCATTGCCATCTACTTTGGATGCCACCAGAAGAGCATTTGAGGGCATTTTCACCCTGTATTTGTGCTGTGTTCCACCCTGTACCTTTTCTGCTCAGCTTTACCCCGCTGCTTAGTGCTGGAAGTGCAGTGGGGAAAAAATGGTTTGCATTTTACAGTGTTCACTTGATGAACACAGACAGAGAAGCCTATTCACAAGGCTGCCTAAATAACCAACGGTGAAGCACCCCTCTGCAATGTAGGATGGCGATATAAACAAAACAGCTTTTCACAGGGGAATCAACTCTCGCTTGCAGAAGTTTACCTCTTTTAAAAGTGAGGCGGCACACATCGCATAGATCAAGGACAACATTTTGGATCAGTTACACTGGTGTGGCTCCAAAGCGACTTAGCTGAAGCCAGTGGAGTCATTCTGAATCAACATCAAGATCAGAGGAGAACTGGTGCTGGCTTCTCAGGTGTTAACTTGAGGGCATCCCTTAACTAGCACACACACACACACCACCTAACCTACCTCCCTGGGCTGTGAAAGCCAAGCTGGATTCTTCATTAGCTGTATTGACTCTCATTGGAAATACAGATTAAAAAAACATATTGCACTTGGTAAAGTGAGTCAATTCCAACCATGAGACGCACGGGAAGCAAATCTTTTGCATAAGAAGATGACATTTTTGCCGTTATTGTTTTACCATAAGAGTACTTGAAAGATCAGATACATTGTTCGGCAAAACCACTGTTTTAAAAGCCATGATTTATCTGGCTTCTTCCATTCCTGAATTGAAGCGTTTGTTAATTATTCAGGGATAGAAGTGGACATCTGTCCTCTAGTTAATCAATTTTTTAAAAAAGAGTGACAGAAAGCAGCTTTTAAAAATGGCAACAAACTGATGGAAGATAAAAATCTCTGGTACAGGAGAGACTAACTGGACCTTGGTAACATGGCTCAACCCACATAATCAAAGACTGAATTAGCTTGCAGAGCTGAACTACCCTATCACATTCCAGTTCCAGGCAGAGGCTAGTGTGGGAGAAGATTGTCTTGCTGCTACCTGGGAAGTTGCCATTTTAGGCATAAATTTAGTTCTTCACATTGTCCATAGGGAACTTTTGACAAACAATAAATTAACTTAAAAAAAAGAGAAGGAGGAGGAATGCTATTTCTATGAGCTATGTGTGACCTTGAAAGCATTCACAATAATTATATGAGGATGAGAAAAGAGTGAGTGGGCTCTTCCCTATTAAATCTATTTTTCAAGGTTAATGCAACCGCTGGAAAGCTCAGAGTCCAAAGAGTGCAGCTTCTTTCTGTGCGCACCAGAAATCAGGTTTGCTTTGGCAAAGTCAAACGATAAGGGCTGAGAGGACAGCACCTTCCTCTCCTGTCCTTGTGAAATCAAGGTGTAAATTAAACATTAAAAAACCCCCAAAACGGTCAGCCTAGTTGCATGCAGAAACCCCAACCAGCACGCTGATGTAAAAATACAGCCAGGAACCATGTATTAGCACTATCACTGGGCCTGATGCTGTAGAGGGATCAGTACTGTGGGGGCTGAGGGTGCTAGGAGGAGGAGCAAGAAGCATGGTGGACAGGGAATGGGTGACGTCTCAAAAGGGTAAGACAAGTTTGGGCTAATCCTCCAGACTTTTTGTGACTCCAGCTGTCTTCTGAGGTTTATCCACCGTAAAGGTTTGGGGAACTTAAAATGTGAGGGATTAGCCCCTACAATGAACGATAAGGCTATGCTGCTGACTCATGCTGCTTTATGCAAGAAACTGGGTCTTATTTGCTCCAGTTCAGGGAATAAAGGCTTTGTATGAGAGGGAGAGGGAGTGAAGCGTAGTGGTTTTAAGGGAGAAACCCCAGGACCAAGCCTCATTCAGAAGTAAGCAGACGCTGACATTTTGTTATTTTAGATAACAATGAAAGGCAAATCTCAGGAAGAGGTTAATTTTCGGACAGTGAGGCTAATGTAACAATCATCACAGCCTAAGGGAGTTAGGCAACCAACTCCTACGGAAGGTCAACGAGAAATGGGCACCTAACTCCCTTAAGTGCCTTTGAAAATCCCAGCCTCCCCGGGTTCTGTGCGCACACTGTGTTGGCAGAGCAACGTCCGAACCCTGCCTCTTCACTGGGAAGCAAACGCTCCCTTCATTTTTGTGCTGCAGCTATGGCTGCATGGCAGGTTTGGCAGACTGCCAAATCTCACTGAGCTCAGTCCTATACCTATTATTAGTTATGTTATGTTACAGCACACCGGTTTTAATTGCTGTTTTCTGAGACAGAGGGAGCCTCATCTAAATATATCACGAGCGCCAGCGCTGATATTTAGCACAGCTCCTGTAATTAAGCATTCAGCCGTCGCCAGCAAATAAACTTCTCACTTGAGCGAACAGGTTCTCGCAAAAACAGCTGAGCATTTGACTACGTTCCGTTTTCTATTATTTTAATATCATTGGGAGGCCTTGGCTTCTTTTCTTGATTGGTGGAGTGTGCTGTGCATTGGAATTGCCAACAAATTTCCAGTTTTCCATCACCGCGCTTTTCTAATTATGAATGCAGACCCTGAGAGCTCTAACAAAGATGCTCAGCTGTGCTAGGAGACTTTTCCTCCTTTAAGAAAAATAAAGCATTGCTGATTTAAAACCACTAATCACATTTTTTAACAACAATGCTTCCTGGAAAAAAAAATTTTTTTTCTTCCCTAAAGGTTCGTCTTTTGTCTGACGACTAACTAGCACAAAATCTCTCAGCTTTTACAGGTCGGCCAGCAGATTCGAGAGCAAAAGGGGTGAATACAAATCTTGAAGCTGAACCATTTCCTACACGTTTCTGGCCTGATCCAGATCTTAATCAGTACTGTAGGAAGGAATGACTGCTACTCAGCACGATCAAACCTGGCAGAATTGGTCCCTTCAAAAGTGGGGAGCGTCTATTGGCATAGCTCATAATCTGGCCCTTCTCTTGGTATTTTTAGAATACTCATGGGATTTTTTGCTAGCATACGTGGGACTATTTAGGAGGGAAAGTCTCTGGGTGAGATTCTTCCCTGGTGTAAAACAGTGGTGCTCCTTTGAAGCCAATAGAGGTGTGTTGATTTACCCCAGCTGAATACCTGGTCCTCTGTTTTTTCAAAAAGGTGCATTTTTCTGTTTAGTCCCTCCAGAAATGTAATCCCCTCCAACGCATTGCAATGGGACTGAAAAGTGAATCTGTTATCCCTCAGACGGTGCCTGATCCTGACACTTCAACTGGTGCTGAGTAAGCTCAGCAGCTCTGAGGAAGTGCACGCCACAGGGCTGGGCCCCAAATGCACATCTACAGTTCTCAAACATTAGCATCTCTGCCCCCGGAACTGAACAATGTATAGCTGGTAGTAATGGCCAGCATTTCAAAGAGGACCTCAGGGAGTTAACAGGACACACGGCGGGGTCTGTGCGCATGCCTCCCTTTAGGTTCCTTTCCAAATCCTTTCTGCTGTTTGCCCCGAAGCTCAGGAGGATAAACCAAGTCCAGTAACTTATATTTAAAACTAAGCCAGAAACACTGAATAACAGCGATGCTTCCTGAATGAAGACACCCTCTTCATTCAGATGATCACTGCAGGAAACACTGAATCTGAGCTGAAGCAAAGGTGAAATATTTGGGTGCTTTCTTCGCTCATGGGAAATAGGATCTGAGCAACCAACAAACAAATACAACACCAACAATATTTATGGGAAGAACTTCCTAAAAATCACCGTTGTGGTGAGATCCAAGGGCCATGGTCTGTCACCCCTCCTCTCCAATGAGTCGTACCTTTCTCTGCATGTAGACCCATTGATTTCAGTGGGGCTGCTCATAGACTAAGGTACAAAATGGGGGCAGATTCTGACCCCAAGTGTTCAGAGAGCCTAGAAACATACTCTTAAATTTTCAGATCACATACAGGGATTTAGCCATGTTCATTCCTACTGACATCGGCAAGTTGCATGATGGTATCATTCTGCACCACTTAAAAATCTGGGGATTAGCGTTGTAGGTCACTCAGTAACTCAAAGTCTCCTGTGTTATTTTAATGATTAAAATTATCATAAAATGCTGCAGTCTCAGTATTCAAAGGGTATAAAGATGATTTTTTCTAAAGTGCACATTAAAACAATGCATCCTTTCTTACCCATGTGAGTAAATCCAAGCAAATCCTGTTGCAGTCCTCACTCAATCAAGATACATCTTGAAGTCAATGGGAATTTTGACTGAGTGAGATTTGCGGGATTTGTTCCAAAGAGAAATCAGAAGGTTCACCACTAACCATAGGCATATTTTCTCTGTAGCGTTTTAGTACCATACACCCTGCCACTGCTTTACTGAAAGCTCTAGCTCCTATTACTGCAGAATCCAGTTATAAAATAAAAACAATGTGCATTCCAAAAAGGAAAGCAGGCCATTGAAATGTCACACCCCAAATAGCTAGCATTTAACCTGCTGATCCTAGCCCAACTTGCAGAAAGGAGTGAGACCAATGACAAGAAGTGGTCTGAGCACTGTAGCTATTACTACCTCTCCCGGAGCCTTCTGTCTGCAGCCAAATCAGACTGAGAACTGCCATCTCCCTAGGATTTAGGAGAAATCTGCAAAGACAAAGACCAAAACCAAAACCAACCCAGGTTCCTGGGGCTGATCATCTCAGACATTCAGTGAACACCCCATGTCCATATCCATCTGTCTTCTTCCAGTCTTCCCTCTTGGTTTCTTCCACTTCTCTTGGGCTGCGCTGTAAAGATGTGCCCCTCTGGCTGCAACACAAGACACGAGGGTTCAGAAAAGCTCCCATGTCCTGTGTTGTAGCCCGAGGTCTCACAATAAGTCAGAGGAAAAAGCCTCCGGCGTGCAGGCTTCTCTTCTAAGCTGGGCTCTTCTCCTGCGCTTTGGAATTCAACCTTTATGCCAACCTGGGAAAGAAAAGCAGAGAATAGAAGTCAGATGCTTGTGCTGGGCATGCAGATAACACTGTGTGCTATTGCTGTTGTCAACATCACTAATGGAAAAAGGACTCAAAGTGCTGCCAAACTGGAGCTGAAGGGTCAAGTTCAGGCCTGGCGTAAGATGATGTCATTTCACTGACCTCAGTGGAGGTGCACCTGCTCGCAGTCGGTCTGAATTTGCTCCAGGATCTTTGTCACCCCTGAACTAAAACCACTGACTGTACTTCTTAGGGAGCGGGGTGGGCTGTTCTTTGAGAGACACATGCAGCTAAGCAAATACTTAGCAACTAATAATTTAGCAATAGTTTGCCTTCTTTCTGTTTTCAAGTTGCCCCACATAGATCACAACGTTCTCCAATTTGCTATCCAGCATTACCTTTGAATTTCTTCAGTGAATAATTCCAGGTCTGCAGCTCACTTGTGAACAGTTCGTTGGGAATATTTGCAAACTGTGCTGTGCTTCTTAAGTACATAAGTCTTGTAGTGTTATTCAGGTTTCCTGATTAAATGAGTTATCTAATTAACTAACACACTGTGAATATCCAGTTCATACATTCATTTTAGTCAAACGTTCAAGCATTTGAATTTAAAATGTGAGTTTTTGAGAGTATTTTGCTAATAAAGCGCCAGCTCAAATATTCATAGAAAGCAAGCACCAAAAATGGTTACAAACAGTTGACGTGAAATTCACTTCTAAATTCAGCTGAATATTCACAGGGCATTTTGTTTTTCACTGCTTTCTCAATTCAAGTAATAAATTATTCCTAACTAAAATATTCAGAGATGTTGCTGAATTTCTCATGAGCATGGTATTTACTTGTATGCATTCCTTTGCTTTTGGGTCTACAATTCATTCCCTGGTGCAGTGCTTTGAGAGGCAGTGCATGAAATTTTTTTGTAAATGCCAATTCAGAACAGTACACTGCTGTGCATTACAATAAAGATCAGCAATTTGGGAGCCAGGTATAAAAGAGAAGATTTTTGCTATCTGTTCAACCAACCTATGGCAGATTTATTGCTTTTTTCATCCCTGAATCCCTACATATCACTTTTATGCCATCTCTTCTTGGCTAGACACTTTTGCTTCTCTAAATAAACACTAGGGACTGAAGTATGAAGTGATCTTAGCTGCTTTTTCTATGAAGGTGACCCACTGAAATGTCTACTTGGGTACTAACACGATAACTCAGTGCTTACATTAACAGAATTTTGAAGATTACAGAAGTCATTTGCTCCAGAATGTTAGTACAAACTTCAGGCATTTTTCCGTTCAATGGATCCTTTGTTTGCTATCTACTTTAAATAAAACTCCAAGCTATCAGCTTTGTTCATGTACAGCTTTATCTCTCATGGCATAAAGTGGAGTTCAGCCAGGCATAGTGACTCCAGATTAAGCAAAGGACAAAGCTTTGAATTCAAATATCTTGCAAAATATGACCACCTCAAAAGGAAAGCAGTCGGTAACTTTTGCTAAGAACGTGGCTCTCAAGGTTGTCTAATGAACAATGCAATATAACAATAGCTTTTAACTGTTAAACTGAAACTCAAAGATCCCAAAGCTGTTTTTTATATTCTGCAGTTTTTGCAATGAGAAACGGTTTATGTGGAGATTAGTCATTTCTAAATCCCTGTCTCCTGGATCTCAGCAGGCATATTAAAACTAGAAAATATCAGTTTCATAATCACTTTTTACAAAATTCTCCAGCCTGCGTCTGTTTTACCAATTCCCTAAACTGTGCCCATATGAGCACTAAAGGGGAATCAAAATGTAGAGTACCAGAACGTGGGTCTCAGAGTTAATCTCATTGTATAAAAGAAATGATGTTCAGCTAAAGTTAAGAGTTTCACGTCAGCCCATTAGAGCAAGGAAATTCAAGGTTAAAGCTGAAAATGCATCCTTAAAGATCTGATGCCTCATGGAAAACTCTGCAAAATATTCATTCAGTTTACAGACAATTTAATTAGTCTATATTTTCTTATTTCTTGTCTCCTGATTTTCATTCCCCAGGGCATTTCCATAGAACGTTACTCTGGGTACACCAGCTCCTGGTGCCCATTTGAAGTCCCAAGCTTGTCTTTGTGAGTACACAGGTGACTGCTCTGGAAATGATTGTGATCATTGAGGGGTGCTTGTGGAAGAGGTGGGGGTGAACTGGTTCAGCTAGAACCTCAACACATCATCATCTGTTCCTCTGTGAGCTGCTTCACACATTTTACACCACCAGCATGGACAACTCTTTTTGTCAAGGAAGGGGGGAACCTGTTGCTTTAATCCTGCTCTCCAGCAAGGGATGTCTCATTCGAGGTGCCATCCAGCCTGCCTTCCCTCTTTGGACACAGGTATTAAGGCTTTCAGAGAAACTGGACATTTCTCTTTAACCCCGTGGCTATGAATCTTGATTTTTGACGGCTACTGAGCAGAAGAGTTTGCCAATCCATCTTTTGACTAGTGTCACACTTTCCCTATGTCACAAAGGACCTCTCAAGCAGAAAAGGGATTGTGGTAGGAGTGGTTTGGTGTTTGAGTTAGGTGGACACACTCATGATAGTCTTCAGTCTGAGATACCACAGCCATTGAAGAGCAATCAGTCATGATGTTATTAGCGGAGGGTTGTGACTCTTAGTGCAGAAATAAGCAGCAGGAACAGCTGAATTTTTCTGAGATCACTTGGAAATGCACTTTTAATTAGAGCTAGATCAAAACCAGACCATCAAATATAAGCCTCTTTGAATCTGAAGATCTGGAAGAGGTTCAGATTTGAATCTATGTCCAATCCAAACCCTACCATTTTGGACTGAAAAATCAGAAGGGTTCTACTTTACAGTCCCTGTCTGATTACAGTCCCTGAAATAGATTACAGGATACTGGTGCTATAGGATCTGAACGCGAGCTGATGTTCAGGCTCAACCACAAGTCTTATGGCTAAACCTAAGCTGGGTCTGGGCCTGAACACTGCCTTCTTGGTGCACCTCTACTACTAGTGACTTCAGCCATTCTTGTAGCTGTTGATATCGAATGAGTTTCTTGACCCCTGGTCTTTGATACATTTCTGAAGTTCTGACAACTACCCTTTTGTTCTTGTAGACAGGTACCATCACAGGGCGCCCCTCCCCCATCCATGGCCTGAGGTTGTCACCCAGGCATGCTGCCTCCATTTCCCTCTGAGCTCCCCCTGGATAATCCAGTCATAGTCAAGATTTTTGACATAATATTCCCTCTCATCTACGGTCTAATTTATTCAGCTCTCACAAAGGTCCCTTTCTGCTCACCCCTTAGGTTTAGGGTTTCTTGGCTTTAAATCCTGGCCTTCCTGACCCATAGCTCACCCCTCAAATCTAGGTGTTGTACAGCCCTTCTGGGGCAGTGTGCTGCGTGGCCTCTTTTCCCCAGCAGCCCTCTCCAATAATGCCTCCCTACCTGGCCTTGCAGCCTCCTTTTAAGTCATTCACCCAGTCACTTGAATATGCCCCTAGTCCTCCCCAGGTGGGTCTAATAACCCCAAGCACTAGTCTGCACTGGCTTGAAGAGAAAGGCGCCTTGCCCCTGCTGTGACATAGCAGGGCACAATCCAAACTAGTGTGGGGCTGTGTCAGCCCTGCCCTGCAACCTTGGATGCCTTACTATGCTGCTGTAGTAACTCACACCTGGGGCCTCTCACAAACAGCTTTCCAGCACGCAAACCACATGCTGAGTGTCTGTGTAACCAAGCCTGCCAGCTATGCCTTGGCTCTCACCAACCTTGGATACACTGCAGGGTGACCCCAACACACCGCCAGTCACAGATCGTCCCCCAGAAATGGATGTCCTGCATTGCCCGGCCCTCTCCTGGATACTGCAAATATATAATGTCCATTATTCCTTTATGGAAATAATATGCCTGTTTAAATAGTTACCCTAACACTTCAATTTAAACACACTGGATTAGATAAACCAGCAAAACAAGCTGATTAGCTACAAAGAGAGAGATTTTAATCGAGTATAATTAATGAGGCATAAAAGTCAGAAATGGTTACAAAAAAATAAAGATAACATGCTTACTATCTAGTTCAAAAAACTTTCTCACGACATGCTCCAGCAGCTTACTGACCAAATTTTCTGGTCAGGACCCCTTCCCCAGAATCTAACAGCTGTTTCCTTTTGTCGTCTCAGGTTTGGAGAATGAGGGTGTCATGGAGAGAAAGAGAGCTGTCTTGGGGTGTTTGCCCCTCCTTTTTATAATTCCAGTTCCTCTTGTCAAAAACATTTCTAGCTGAAACCAGGAGGAAGGAAGTTCCCTGATGAATTTTTTCACCTGTTCAAAATTCCTTTATTTTCCCTTCCTTCTTGATGACACTGCTTACTGCTTAAATGCAAATTAAGGTAAGTACATATTTCTCTGTTTAGGACAGACCCATTTGCTGACTTCTGCTTGGGCAGGAATGTGGGGTTTGGAACATGTTAATAACATCATAGAGGGGAATCTAATAACGTCAACAACAATGTTGCCACATATATTTTATAAGAACAATACTGACAAGTAAATTATGAGATTTCAAATAATACCTCACAAGGCATACCTTAAAGAAACAATATTACAATAGTGTGTAGGGTGTGAACACAGGGGTGTAGTCTGTCACACCCACCCACTCTTTGAGGCTTCTGGTCCCAGTCTGTTAAATGAACAATGGTCTGAGATGGCACCCATACCTTCCCTTTCCCATCACTGGTTGTTCCCCAGCACCATCTTCCTCTCTCCCAGTGACTGCTTCTCTTATTCCAGACACCTGGAACAGGGTAACTGGCCTCTTATACTACCTTAAAGGGCCAGTACTCTGTTACAGTTTTCCTAATTAACGTTTCACATCTGTTTCACACCAGTTCATCGTGTTCATCAGAGAGGCTAGTGTTACTGAGGCATGCTAAAAATTTGAACAGTTTATAGTTAAATAAATGTGAGCCTATGCTACAAGTTGTCTAACCAGTGTGGATTAATTTGGTATTTAAGGTGACATTGTATGACTTACATATTAGGACATTAACTTAGATATATGCTGTAATCATTTTTCAACATCCATCATCTCTCCTGTAGCTACTATTTCATAACAGGTGACGTCATGGTACTGACCATAGCACGATCATCGTGGGGAAGGGATTGTCCAGCTTTATTTTCAAGCACTAGTCACCATCAAACTGTTTATGAATAGCAAAACAGGTCACTAACCCTGAAAAATGTTGCCATTGTGTGAACACAAGACTGCATTATAGGTAATGTATACAAAGGCTGAATATGGCCCTTTGTGAATTTGTGTACTCCATGGATCTAATAATCTGTATTTGCATTTTCTCATTCATACTCTACTTCCTTCAAGCTTGGGACATGCCCTCTATGGTGCACATTCACATCTACTTTGACGCAGTCATGCAGCAAACATGTAACAGGGGCAACTGTTCAAGCTTAAGTAGCATAATTCTTGAGAACAAAAAAGCAAGGCATTTATCTTTAAATACGAAGATTTGCCAGATATTTTCTGAATTAAGACCACAATTTGAATCAATTCTTTGAAATCTGTATCTGATTTGGCCATGGGGGGTAGGGGAGGTGTTCTAGACCTACCTATCTTACAGATTTTAAATCAATATGACTAGTTTTGGAACATTACTGTTCAAGGATTTTTGCTAGTGCTGTTGAAGCATCATTAATTCATGTTCTTATCTTTTTCATTTCATAAAGCGTAAGGGTCTTTTTGTGTATGTCTGTGTGCAGAGTCTATTAATGTGAGAGCTGTAATCCATCTTTTCCTATTTTGCCTTAGTATTGTCTTCCTAGATCAAAGTGAGATTATAACACAAGAGTGAGTTTCATAAAATATTTACAGAAAAGAAAAAAAGTAATGTAGGCTAAAGTCAATAGCACATCGTATATCACACAAACTCACGAGGAAGCAGTCAAGATTGTTTGGAATAATCTGCTAAAACTCTGCACTAAGAAGTTGATTTAATTTTTTTAAATGGCAGATGTCATTTTAAAAATAAAAAGGTTAATGCAAACATAAAATCTCCAGAGTCTGGCACTTCTCTTCGGATGTCAATAAAAGATAATGTAACCTGTCAAATTTGCAAGCATGTTTTCTCCCACCATCACATTTTATCTTCACCACTCAAGCATTACCTCCCAGGAAACATCCACATCTGCTTGATTATCCTAAAGCAATTCTGATAAGGAGAGCAGGTTGCAAATTAAAAGCTCCTTTCTCTCTCTAGTTTTCAATCCCTCATTATGTCCAGTTCAGTTAATTCTTTCTGAAAGGTTAAAGAGTTGGCGATTAATTCAGTGGCCTTTGTGACTTAAGGGTGAGTCTTTCATCTCATTTTATTTTAAGGAGCTGCCCTTCATGTGTCGTACATGATGTCTCTTGTTAAACAGTAATACTGACCTAAAGTCTGTAAATTACTGTAGAGCGGTGGCATGGTATGTTGGGAGTTGGCATGATCTTGTTCTCTTGCTGGTGCAAGCTGTGGCAGGGAAAGGGCCTCTGGTCACCACCGATTGGCTTAATGCAGTGTGAAACTTCACAATGTTGCTCTAGCTGGCCAAATATAATGGGCTACCACTGCTTCTTAATATTGATTTACATTTCTCCCTCTCTCTAATGACTTGTTCTCGTGGGCTCTGGTATTATTCTCAATATGCTTGCCAACACATTTCAGTTTGTCTTCTCTAAATTCCATCTTATTATAGTTTTAAATACCCAACTTCTATATCACTATTTCCCAAACTTTTGATAAATTCATTGATTTTAAGGCCAAAAAGAGGCCACTATGATTATCTAGTCCAGTGTTTCCCAACGTGTGGCCCACGGGGTCTTTCATAGTGACCCACAGTTCCACTCCCGCTGGCTGCAGAAGGGAGCCATTGCCTAAGTACCTAGGCGGTGAGCGTTGCCAGTGCAGGCTCCTTGCTGCAGCCAGGGGGATGGGGGATCAGTGCTGGAGCCAGAGGAAGGGGAGCACTGATCTCCCGTCCCCCCTGGCTGCGGAAGAGAGCCACTCCCTAAGGACCCAGGTCGAGTGCACAGTTTCCCTGCTGCAGCCAGGGGGACAGGAGATCCTCCTCGCTGAACAACTTCCCTCTGGCTGCAGTGGGGTGGGGAGGGCTTCTGGCGGAGACAGGTGGCCCTTCAGATTTGTAAAAATTATATTTGTGGCCCTCGAGTCAAAAAGGTTGGGAACCACTGATCTCCTGCATAACACAGGCCATAGAACATCCCTGAATTAGTTTTCTATTTGAATTAGAGCATATTTTTTAGAAAAATATTCATAAGATGGTAAGAACATTCATATTGGGTCACACCAATGGTCCATCAAGCCTGTATCTAGTCTTCCAACAGCCCATTATCCAAGGTTTGCTCCCCATGTAGGTACTTAGAGGCTAATCAAGTCATCCCTTAACTTTCTCTCAGTTAAATTGAACAGATTGAGCATCTGGTGTCTATCACTATAAGGCATGTTATCCAATCTTTGAATCACTCTTGTGCTTCTGTTTTGAACCCTGTTGAATTTATAAACGTCTTTATTGCAATGTGGACACCAGAACTGGACACAGTATTCCAGTAGTTAGAAAACAGATGTAAAAATTTCAACCTAGCTCTAATATATATGAATGTGAAACTAGACATGAGCCAGACAAAATTCTAGATCTCAAGATTTCTGAATTATTTATCTATCTTGAGGTTTTTACTGGCACGCATCACCACAGTATTAGAAAAGATTGCGTAAAGTGCCCGTGACATCTCCAGTTGTTGTTGTGGTGCTTGCTGGGTCCTACGAGTGTGGCTACTGTGCTTCTGCATAAATTCTCTATGTGCAAGTTACACTGCAAACACAGCAACAAATGCAATAGAAGGGACCCACCAAAGTAAGTATCACTCATCCCCAAAGAAACCTTTTAAAGCTGGCATCTTCAAATCAGGACTGCTATCAGGTTGAGAATAATGTTGATGACACAAGATGTGCTATACCAGATAGTCCTTATCAGCCTTGGCTGTATTCTGTATTTCCATTCTTTCTTTCTGTCTCTTTCTTCCCTGGAATGCCACTGTCACAAATCCATTTTCCTGCAATCTGTTTGTCTCGTACAGAGGCTGTAAGATTCATAGTGTGAATTCTTTTCTGCTTTCCTGTCTTAATCCCATTCAAGCCAAGGGAGGGGCCAGTTTGAATACGTGGAGCATTACTGTCATCATTATGGCTCAGCGTTTTTGTATCTTCTCACATGCAAGTCGCAACTCAGCCACAGTCTTCCGACCACAAAAGTGTGTTTAGGCAACAGCACAAGCGCCTGGCCTTTTCCCTTGGAGACTTAGCACATTATTTCCACAACGCATTGGTCCCTGCACCAGTGAGAAGGTTGAGATTGTCAAAGCCGTCTAGGGTACTCAGACACACCTTCAATTAAAAATTAAAGTAAGATGTGTGTAGCAAGGCACTAGAGCCCGGGCCCGAGCCGGAGGGGGAGGAGCGCTCCCCGGGGCCCCGGTGGACAAACCCTGGCCCTGCAAGCCAAGTCACCCGGAAGCAGAAGGGCGGGGCCAGGAGCCTGGGGGGAAGTATAAAAGCCCAGGCAGGCAGCTCAGTGGGGAGGAAGCTGCCGACTGAGCCAGACGTGCCTCGCCGGAGGCAGCAGACTGGGCCTGACCCCGAGCCAGCGGGCAGGCCAGGCCAAACCCCGGCCGACCGGCCCGGGTGGGAGAGATCCGACCCGCTGGGTCTAGATGACTGGGGGGAGCGAACCGAGCCCCAGGACCCCCTAGGGTCACCAGGCCCAGGCAGGCCGAGGGGGCCCCCCTGGCCCCTGGAGGGGGGCAGCCCGCCCAGCCCCCGCGGGTGGGCACCGGACCCGTGGCCCCGAGAGAGCGAGGGGACCTCGGAGGCCGGCCCCGACCTTGAGGAACTGCCGGATGCCGACAACCCCTCGGCAGCGTGGCAAGAACCCAACCGTCTCCAGGAGACCCGCGGGCCCTGCGACTTGGAGGAGCTACCCCTGGCCGAGGACCGCGAGGAGTGGCCAGACCTCCCGCCTGCCGACGGGGAAGGCTTGGCCGGACTGTCACTCACCGCCTCCACCCCGGCCCCAGGGAGTAAGACGTGGGCCCAGGTACTCCGGGGCTGGTGGGGAGGAAGTGGCCCAGGGAGGCCACTGCCTGTGGCCGAGATAGGGACCCCGCCCATGTCAGCGTGTTGCGGGCGGATCCCCGCTGACCCAGTGGCCATTGTCTCGGGTCACTGGTAGGGCCCTGGGCTGGGACACAGTGGAGTCGGGAGGGCCTGCGTCCCCCTCCCCCACCCCCTTTCCGTTCCCAGATTTGCCCGAGTACCCCGAGACCCGATACAACACTGCCTGCCCGCCCTGCTAGGGGCCGGGGCAATAGACTGCTGCTCGCCCGCCCCGCCAAGGGCCGGGCGATAAAACTGCTTGC
>ML675603.1:96754445-96894156 GCA_007922155.1 Mesoclemmys tuberculata | reverse complement strand
GGGCGAAAGACTGCTTGCTCGCCCGCCCTGCCAAGGGGCCGGGGCGACCGACTATTTAGCTGTTTCCCCTAACTAACCGAACCTTGTGCACCCGGACAGGTGCCAACGTTTACAATGTGCCTAAATCCATGGACTGCTTTAAAAAGTTCATCCGTAACACTTGGTACTTCCATAATGCCCTCTAGCTGAGTATCTCAAAGAGTTCTGCAAACATGGCTGTATTTAGCATCTGAAGCAGGTGGATATTACTGCCATTTTCAAATGGGGAATACTGAGGCATAGTGATTTATTTAAGATCATATAGAAAGTGCATGGCAGAGCCAGGAATCAGACCAGATCTGTTTGTATACCTTAACAAGGCAATATTTTCCAGCAGTATCTTCCAGTCTCCCACTCACTATCGGCACACTCGCTCAGCAAGTGGAAACTATTGATGGAAGAATCTCAAGAGCTCTGGTCTGTAATCTTGGTTTGAATTAGCCTCCACAAGTTGAAATACTTGATCAATCTAGTCAAGCCTCTTGGATCTGTAAAACTGGGCTGTAAATGTCATAACAGCAGGGTTCCTTGTGAGATTGCTGGTATTTCCTGCTTGCAGCACACCAGAGATATTATGAAACCATTCTTTCTCCTAGTGTTTTGGCAGATGGAGCCCAAATGAATGGAGGAAAGTGAAAGCAAAAAATAATGTCAAATAGTTTTCTAAAGTTTTCCCTCTATTCCAGTTGAATGCCTTTCAGATTCTGGGCACACGTTCAACAACTTGCTCTCATTTTATTCAACTGGCTTGATCACTCCTAGCAGAAATTCCAAAGTCTTTCCAAGACACATGTCTCTGGCATTATGACAGCACAGAAATATTGCCCAGGCTGCCCACTTATCAGGTTCCCAGATATGGGTTATCTCTGCCTTCATATGGCCCACATGGAGTTCTCAGGTGGCAGAAAAGCACCACATAGCCGGCTTTACTGGCCACCTGGGGATTCACCTTTGGTGGATAAGTAAGTCCTCCCTTGGTGTACTGCTGGCCCCCAGTGGCCAGGAGAAGTAGGTGTGTTTGGGGCCCCAATTTGCCATAATGATTCTTAACAGGCTGTGGCAACCAAAATAGTTTCAAGAAACCATCAGGCTGCTCCGAACTACTCCGGGTGTTAGGGATAACATTGGCAGCGCAGCAGAATGCCGAGGCCACTGCCAGTACTGGAACATCGATTATTATGCCTATTGCCACAAGCAATAAGATCTTTGTACCAGCCTTAGAATAACTAGGCAGACCAGGAGAGGAGGGGGAGGGGCCATGAGAATTCAGCATGATCCTGCATCACCGTCTTGCTTCCCCAAACTGCTGAAGTATTCGGGTTTGGAAAGACAGGAAGTCTACCTATATTTGACTTTCTGGGCTGTGTGTGTGTTGGGGCCCAGGAGACTCCAGACTGCAAAAACACATCTGTATAACGAATGGCTTAAAAGTGCTTGCTGAATGGTTTTCCTTTGATTGACATGTTTTTGAGCGAATTGTAGCAGTTACTAATATAAAAGGAGTAGACAGGGCTGAGGAATTTGGATTTGACCTTCTGGACCTTCTTGGAATCCCCAGTGACAGGTGGCTAGCTGGCCATTTGAACCTGTTTGTTTGACTACGTGAGACCCCTCCAGACCATAGGTAACTATTGTTTGGAGATGCTCTATAATCTATTATGTTTGTACGTGCTTTAGACTAAATAAAGCAGAGACTTTGAGTGAAGGCTTTCTTGTGAGAGTGCTGGAGACTAACAGAGTAAAGGCTTTAAGTGAAAGCACTTAACTGTGTGTGATTTATGCCAACCATCTAGCAGACGGATGTGCTGTGTCGCCATTAATTTATTTCCTGACACTGTCCTGCAGAGAGTAAATTACTGAGAGCTCTGGGTTAGGGAACCCCAGGTAAGATGGGGACTAGATCATTGTATCTCCATTTCAGGATCAGGGATGCAAATGGATGCTTTGGTCTCCCACTCCTCAGAAACCGGTTGCCATATTCTTTTTTAAGCTATTGTAAATGCTGTCAGTGATATATAATTGAACATGGTGAATAATGGAGCAGGTGATAGTTTTTAGATGTTCTAAATTTGCAGTACTGTAGGTGGTTTTGTCCACTGCTATTTCCTTCCACTACAAAGCACTGAATATTGCTTCCAGATTTAAATACGCTGTCTGAAAAAATTGTTCTCACAGAGCAACTGACAGAAATTTGAAGTGATATAATAATAATGCACAGTCCATTTGCTGTCTAATGTATGTGTGGGATTGAATAGCTCTTTGCTCATATTGCCTCTTTATAAATCCATGGTACACCCACATCTTGAATGCTGCATGCAGATCTGGTTGCCCCATCTCAAAAAAGATATATTAGAATTGGAAAAGGTACCGAAAAGGGCAACTAAAATGATCAGAGGTATGGAAAAGCTTCATATGAGGAGAGATTAATAATACTGGGACTTTTCAGCTTGGAAAAGAGACGACTAAGGGGGGATATGGTAGAGATATATAAAATTATGACTGGTGTAGAGAAAGTAAATAAGGAAGTGTTATTTATTCCTCAGAACACAAAAACTAGGGGTCACCAAATGAAATTAATAGGCAGCAAGTTTAAAACAAACAAAAGGAAGTATTTCTTCACACACAACACACTGTCAGTCTGTGGAACTTCTTGACAGAGGCTGTTGTGAAGGCCAAGACTATAACGGGGTTCAAAAAAGAACTAGAAAAGTTCATGGAGGATAGGTCCATCCATGGCTATTAGCCAGGATAGACAGGGATTGCTGTTTGCCAGAGGCTGGTAATGGGCGATGGGATGGATCACTTGATGATTACCTGTTCTATTCATTCCCTCTGAAGCACCTGGCATTGGCCACTGTGAGAAGACCAGATACTGGGCTAGATGAACCATTGGTTCTTATGTTCATATGCAATATGGTCTTATGGTACAGTGGTTCTTATGTTCGTATATGCAATACATTTATTTCCAGCTAACTTACCGTAATTTCAAACGGAATTAAATAGCTAGTTGCTGCTACACTGTGGAACTTGAATAGTGAGGTCCATCCCAAACTTGGACCTGTGTGTCCTTTCCTGCACAAATTATGGTCCCATGGGAACGTTATCTAAGGGAAAAAGGAGTTCAGAGAGGCAGCAGGTTCTAAAAGAGACTATTTTAAAAGCACCCCAGCAATTTATCCCAGCACAGAGAAAACATAGGAAGAATAATAAGAAACCAATATGGCTGCATCAGGAGCTTTAATTACCTACAAATTAAAAAGGAATCATCCAAGAAGTGGAAACAAGGAAAAATTGCTAAGCATAAGGATACAAGAATAGTATAGTAGAATAGCACAAGTACGTAAGGATGAAAATCAGAAAAGTTAGGGCACAAAATGAGTTACACCTAGCCAGGGATAAAAAGGCAATAAGAGGAGGTTCTATAAATATATTAGTAAGAAAAAGATGAAAGATAGTGTAGGTCCATTACTTAAAGAGGAAAGAGAGCAAATAATGGATCAGATGGAGAAGGCTGAAATGTTTAATGCTTTTTTTTTTACATCAGTCTTCATTAAAAAAAGGTGTAGTTGTAGCCATGTCAGTCCCAGGATATTAGAGAGACAATGTGGGTGAGGTAATATCTTTTACTGGACCAATTTCTGTAGGGGAAAGCTTGTCTCTTTCACCAGCAGAAGTAGGTCCAATATAAGGTACTATCTCACCCACTTTTTCTCTTCATTGGAAAAGATTAATTGGATCCCGTGCTTAACACAATTAATATTAACAACCAGGGAAAAGGATCTCAGGGCACAGTAGGGAAAGAACAGATTAAAAAATATTAGAGGGCAAACATGGTACCTATCTTCAAAAAGGAGGGAAAAGAGGTGCTGGGGAATTATAGACCAAACTTGGAATCCCAGAAAGATACTGGAATAAAGTATTGAGCTATCGATTTGTTCAAATCTGGATGATAATAAGATAAGGAAAAACCAACATGGATTTGCCAAGAACAAATCATGACGAACTAACCTGATTTCCGTCTTTGACAGGATTACTGGCCTAGTAGATGGGCCTGGCCTTGCTATCTGGTCACCCTACAAGTACTGCACTTAAGAAGGAAATAAAAATCAAATGCACAACTATAAAATGGGGAATAACTGGCTAGCTGCAGAAGAGTATCTGGGGATTACAGTGGATCATAAATTGAATGAGAGTCAACCGTGTGATGATGCTTTCAAAAAGACAAATGTCATTCTGGGATATATTAACAGGAGCATCACAAGTAAGATTCCACCCTTCTCTGCTCTGCTGAGGCCACAGCTGCAGTATTGTCCAGTTTTGGGCTTTAAGAAAGATATGAATAAATTAGAAAGGCCAGAGGACAGCAACAAAGGTTCCTCATGACCTAGGAGGAAAAGTTGAAAGAACTAAGCATGAAAGAACTAAGAACTAGTTTAGGGAAGAGAGAAACATAAAGAGGATGGTGGTCAGTTATTCACCATGTCCAAAGGTAGGACAAGAAGTAATCATCTTAGTTTGTAGTACAGGAGGTTCAGGTTAGATATTAGAAAAAGCTTTCTAAGCATAAGGATAGTTAAGCACTGGAACAGATTACCTAGAGAGGTTGTGGAATCTAGCCTGTTCTTAAAAACCGTCAAATCTTGTCAGGAATGGGCTAGGTATACTTAATCCTGCCTCAGCACAGGGGGAATCGACTAGATGCCTCTTGAGGTTCCTTCCAGCCCTACATTTCTATGATGCTATGATTCTAAATCCACAAGGAAGGGGAGAAGGGTGAGAAGACATCTGTAGTAATTCCTCCCTGTTAGTTGTGCTGCCTTCTTTACTCTGGGAGATGGGGCTTGGTCTGTCCGACGCATGAAGGCTTGAAACTTCAGGCAAACCACCCAGGTTCCACCCAGTGGTCTGCCCATATATGTACTTCTGAAGCTTCTTCTTCCACTGAGCACTGGCAACAGAGCTATTTCCCAGCCAATGATGCCACCGGTTTACTAAACCAAGTGGTGTAGCCAACTGCCATCTCTGCTGGTACATGAAAGCAGCATATAAAAAATTAATCCATTAATTTACACAGAAAATTGCCATATAGATTAAGGCAGGCTTCTCTGGGAACATGCTACCTAACTTAGATCCTCACCACCACCACCAGGCCATATTCTCCATTCCCTGTTGGTGCTGTGAGGGAACAAACCTAATAACGTCTCCTCTACACAGCTCTCCCATTGCCTTTTTGTGGTTGTTGTTGCCATTAATGTAAGGTGGTGAGGAGCCTAGAGTCCTTAAGCAGGTGATCCAGGTAGCCAGATGGCCATGACAGGACATCTCCCAGTTCCATTTTTTAAAAATCTAATAATACATTTTGCAAAGGTTGTTTTGATCCTTTTAGGCTTAAAGGCGCATTGGTTGTGAAAATTAATAAAAGCACCTACTAATATTCCATACTTACAAGACTGTCGACACTGCAATCAGGGTGTGTCTGCAGATGGAGTGGATGGACCCAAGGTAGCTTGAGTACTGCAGCAGAGAAGCTGCGGTGGCCCATGATTCAGCATAGGAAATCACTCCTGTGGCTAGCCTGCACTGAACCATGCATGGCTGCAGCTACATGAGCTGCAATCGCCCCCTGTGACTGCAGTATAGACATACCCCCACATAGCTTTCTTTTTGCAAGTTTTGTTCACTCAGCCATAAGTCCACACATATACATGAGGAACTATGCATAGATTTTTCTCTGGTGCTTATTAAGGACAGTATCAGAGCACCCCACTTACTTTAACGAATTTATCCTCACAACTCTTGCAGGTAGCAGGGTATGAACAAGCCAGCAGATTAGAAGGCAAACCATTAAAAAATTAATATGTGGGAATGAAAATGTGCAATGTGGAAATAACATATATACACCTATCTCATGGGGACCAGTTAGAAAGTGTGATCCTGGATGAAACTGTGGGCTGGAGACAACTGTTGGTCACTGGATCACTTTCTAGTGTCCTGCACTGTTGTCTTTTTTTACATGAAAAACAACAGTAAAAAACAAACAGCCCCTCCTCCCACAGCATACTATGGGTTTTCACTTGGAATTACTGATGAATGAAAGAACCAACAAGAAAGGAAAAAGTGTCTGTCTCTTCTCTGCAGGCTGCTCCAACTCTGGGTCTGGCTAGATTAGTTTGGCTAGAGTTAATGGATTGTCAATTAATTTAAGTTAAATAAAACCATTTTAAATGCTAATCTCTGCCACTCCACACATGGTTGTGGTTTACCTTAGGCTGAGCTCCAGGGTACTGGCTGACAATGGATGCCAATTAAGGCTGAGCTGAATGAGAAAGAGAAGCTTGGGCTGATGAGACGCTGTATTAGACGAACACCCTGAGCACGTGATCGGACTTCACAGTGAGCTAGCTATATTAGAGGCCAGGATGGGAGCAGGGTTAGATGTGAGTGTAAAATGGGAGGCTTGCAAAGAGCCACCTGCTGCTTTATCTGCAGACAGAGCAGCAGGTTTGCTCTGTTTGTGTGTGAGGGAGCATCTGGGGTTCACCATTGTAACAGGCAGTGGATGCTACCTTTGCTACCAGATTGGCAAACACGGAGGTTTGTCTTTCACTCAGTGGTGTAAAGAATGAAAAATTGTTTAAAGAGTGCAAAAAAATAAGTTTCCCCTAGTGTCCAATTTTCCCTAGATAATTAAGGGCTTGTACTTCCCCCATAAGACTTTATTCATTAACAATGAGACTCCATGATCACTGAGCAAAATATAGTACCTGTGCAGAGATAATAATTATAAACCCAGGAAAAAGAAATCAGCTGAAGAACAGGTGAAATTCACACTGTCAAACAAGTAAAAATATTCTCTGTAGTGCAAATGTTCAGAAATCCTGTCCTTCATCCTGCAAATGCTGCCTTTGTAGCACAGACCTAAGTAAGAAAGACAGGCAATCTCCATCCACTCTAAATTATGCTCATATACAAAAGCCTTTATATAATATCTACAAGAAACACACTCCACTGCAAGTCTTTGTCCTGTTGTAAGTAGGGAGGCATCAAAATCCATGATGATAGCAAAAAGGGAAATAAGGACAACCCAAGGAATTACAGACCAGTCAGTTAACTTCTGTACCTGGAAAGATAATGGAGCAAATAATTAAGCAATCAATTTGCAAACATCTAGAAGATAAGGTAATAAGTAGCAGTCAGCATGGATTTGTCAAGAACAAATCATGTCAAACCAACCTGATAGCTTTCTTTGGCAGGATAACAAGCCTTGTGGATGGGGGGAGGCAGTAGATGTGGTATATCTTGACTTTAGTAAGGCTTTTGATACTGTCCCACATTACCTTTTCTTAAACAAACTAGGGAAATACAACCTAGATGGAGCTACTATAAGGTGGGTGCAAAACTGGTTGGAAAACCATTCCCCGAGAGTAATTATCAATGGTTCAGTCATGCTGGAAGGGCATAATGAGTGGAGTTCCACAGGGATCAGGTCTGGGTCCGGTTCTTTCAATATTTTCATCAATGATTTAGATAATGGCATAGAGTTTGTGGATGACACCAAGCTAGGAGGGGTTGCAAGTGATTTGGAGGATAGGATTATAATTCAGCATATTCTGGACAAATTGGAGAATTGGTCTAAAGTAAATAGGATGAAATTCAATAAGGACAAATGCAAAGTACTCCACTTAGGAATGAACAATTAGTTGCACACATACGAATGGGAAATGACTGCCTAGGAAGGAAGAAAGGGATCCGGGGGTCATAGTGGACCATAAACTAAATATGCGTCAACAGTGTAATGCTGTTGCAAAAAAAGTGAACGTGATTCTGGGATGTATTAGCAGGAGTATTGTAAGAAAGACACAAATAGTAATTCTTCTGCTCTACTCCACCCTGATTAGGTCTCAGCTGAAGTATTGTGTCCAGTTCTGGGCGCCACATTTCAGGAAAGATGTGGACAAACTGGAAATAGTCCAGAGAAGAGCAACAAAAATGATTAAAGGTCTAGAAAACATGACCTATGAGGAAAGACTGAAAGAACTAGGTTTTTTTAGCCTGGAGAAAAGAAGACTGAGAGGGGACATGATAAGTACATAAAAGGTTGTTACAAGGAGAAGAAAGAAAAATTGTTCTTCTTAACCTCTGAGGACAGGACAGGAAGCAATGGCTTTAAATTGCAACAAGGGAGGTTTAGGTTGGACATTAGGAAAAACTTCCTAACTGTCAGGGTAATTAAACACTGGAATAAATTGCCTAAGGAGGTTGTGGAATCTCCATCACTGGAGATTTTTAAGCGCAGGTTAGACAAACACCTGTCAGAGATGGTCTAGATATTACTTAGTCCTGCAGGGCACTGGACTATGTGACTTCTTGAGGTCCTTTCTAGCCCTATGATTCTATGGATTCAGAGGGAATGATAACTCAAAAATAAGCTTTTCCTTTGCTTCTTCTGAACCTAGTGTGAAGTGTATGTTCTGCAGCAATAAAGTCTGACCCCTCTGTCCCGCAATAAAATTCCAGTTACCTAGATTCCTCTGTTGTCTGTGATAAGCATCTAAGAGCAACATTCATCCCTGGAGTCAATGGAATTACACCAGACCTGAGTATAGACCTTTGTTTGAACCCTAGATACTACTGGACTGCCTTAGAAATCTGTACAATAATATTATTAACACCACCCACCAATTTGGGAGTTCTCGGTATAAGAATAATACAATATGTGGGGACCCCAGGATGGATTCCCGAACATTCAAACTTTCAGAGACAGAGATGTAGAAAGTTCTACTGTCCCGGCAAAGCAATTACGGCAAAGCAGTTGCACAGATGTGATCATTAGCAATTTTAGCTATTTTCCTTGCATCACTTATTTTTAAAGATCTTTTCCTTACCTGACTCTGAGCAGAAACCATTTGTCTGTTGGCTGGTTTGCCTTTCTGAGCTGCTCTATGATACAGAGCAGCATTTAGAGTTTGGTTTTATATGGTGCCTTTCACACCCAAAGTGATCCAAAACTTTTTTATCATAATGAGTTAAATACTGATTTTGCACCGATTGGGGAGCTAAATCAGCAGCCAGTTTGTAAACAGGAAAAGCTCTCTGTCAGCCACGTATGTTAGAACTAGAGAAGGACTCTAAGCCACAAACCCGAGATTTTTATATGACTTCAGATCACCCTCTTTGGGGAGTTCAGATCTAGGGTTCCAAGTTCATCCTCTAACTATAGGGCCCAGCCAACAATCTTTGGAAATTTGGACCTGAATCCAGATTCTGAAGCTCCCTTGCAGTTTGGATGTTTGGTGAGAGTCCGTCTCTACTTAAAGATCCTTTCATTGAGAAGGAAAATTGGGCAGGATGGAGAGATTGTTTTTGAACAGGCTAGCAATCTTTAATATCTACTTTGAATGCCAAAAGAGACTTTGATTTAACATCTCAACTGAAAGATGTCTCCAACAGTGAGGTAATCCCCTACTGCACTGCAGTGTTATGAACAGGTTTGGGCCCTTGTGTTGGGCCCCAAACCTAGTACCAAGAGGGATGACTTTTACCACTAAAGCCATACTGTCACCCTCACACTGATCAATTAGAGCCATTATCTGGTTTTATCTCCATTACTCACCAAATTTTATTTAACACTGAAGCAGCCTTTTTCCTTCTGTAAACAGAGTAATTCAAAAGATATTTTGTACATGGCATGAGCCCTCCACATATTGTAACCATTTGATTTATCCTCCTAATAAAATGATTTAGACGAAGAGGTCTAGTCTGCTGTCTATGCACTCGCTTAATCATAATTAGCATAAAAGACAGGAATGGGTAGATACAAAGATAAAAGTTATGTAGTTTCTAAAGATGATTAGAACAACCTTTAATTAATTAATAATTAATAGCATCCACAACAGCACTTAGATGCTGGAGAAAAATTATTAATGCCATTCAGAAGTAAAAGCTTAATACAGGCCTGCCCTTCATACAAAGAGTACCTTGCTCAAGACCTCCAGCTTAACCAGAATACAAACAAAAATAGAACAATGTTCATCTAAAAACCTAAGTTACAGGGAAAGTTGCTGTGTCAGGAAAGTTCCTGTGAGCAAGATCCAAAGGTGGGGACTTTCTACCGAGACCACCGTCACTGACCTTGGAAAGATGAGTCCCCTATACTGACAGCTAAGGTGACCCAGAAGACATCATCTGTTTTGGTGAGGCATAGAGAAGAAAGTGGGCTGATAAATAATCAGGTCCCATGCTATGTAAGGCGTTAAAGACGACTTGGATTTTACAATGTTCCTGGCAATATCATTTTGTCTCTGTCATGCAACCATACACTATAAATAATCATACACTATTAATAATACTTTGCCCTTCCATAGCTCATTTGATTCAGGGACCCAAAAGCACATGTTAATTAACACTTCTTTCAGTTAACTAAGCCTCACTAATAATGATGAGGCAAAGCTGTGAAGCATAATCGATTCAGATACAACACCAGCACTTCTCCTGAATTCAGATTACACCCTGTAAAACACATCAGGATCCTTAACATGCTGGCAGCTGTTTTATCCATGATATGGCTCCTCTCTGCAGCCTCCAGCTCCTTTAGCCTACTTTCTCTCACTGGAGCTCCCCCAGTCACCTATTCTTTCCCTGAGCAAGACCCTTTGTCTCCTTGTGCGTGCCAGCTTCCATGTGGTTGGTCAGGTGGCAGAAGAAAAGAGAGTCAAGTGGAAATCGTGCCTCCTGGCAAACTCCCACAGGTGGATAGCTTCTCTGCAGAGTGCGGAAGAATGCGCTCCCCCCCCCGCCTGTTTATGTAGAACAAGGCTGTGGTGTTGTCTGTCAGCACCTGTACTACTCTGCCTGTCAGGAATTGGAGGAACACCCTGCACGCTAAGCGAATGGCCCTCAGCTCTTTCACATTGATGTGAAGGCGCCTCTTCTCCCCCGACCAGATCCCCTGAGTGCCTAGGTTGGCACTGATGTGGGCCCCCCATCCTATGTCTGAAGTGTCGGAAATTAGGGTAATCAAGGGGACTAATTCCTCAAACAGAATGCCCTTCAGGACTGCCCCAGGGGTCCGCCACCAATCTAGGGAGGCTAGGACAGGCAGGGGAACTGTGACCACCCAGTCCAGAGGGTGTCTGCTCGGGACATATACCAAGGCTAGCCATGCCTGAAGAGGTCTGAGTCTCAGTCTAGTGAGTCTCACCACATAAGTGCAGGCTGCCATGTGACCTAACAGCTGCAGGTAGTGCCTGGTTGTTATCATGGAACCTCGATGCAGCTGGCAGATGATGGAGACCATCGCCTTGAAGCGTGGCTGGGGCAGGAAGGTTCTGGCCTGGGAAGCATCCAGGGTGGCCCCAATGAACTCTCTGCGTTGCACTGGGGTTAATGTGGACTTCTGTTCATTTACCAACAGGCCCAGCCTGTAGCACGTGGAGCAACTGAGGGCCACGCTGTTCTGCACTTGGGACCTGGACCTGCCCCTGATGAGCCAATTGTCCAGGTATGGGAAAATGTATACACCTTTTTGTCTCAGGTGGACCACCGCTACCACCATGCACTTGGTAAACACCCTTGTGGCCGAAGACAGGTCAAAGTCAAGACTGTGAAATTGTAGTGGGAGCCAGCCACCAAGAAGTGAAGGAAACGCCTTTGGCTGGGGAGGATATATATGTGGAAATATGCATTCTTGAGATGGAAGGTGGCATACGAGTCGCCTGGATCCGGGGAAGGGATTATGGAAGCTAGGGAGCCCATGTGAAATTTGTGTTCCTTGATATATTTGTTTAGAAGATGCAGGTCCCTTTTGCCTTGGGAATGAGAAAGTACCTCAAATAAAACCCTTTCCCCTTCCTGCCCTGAGGGACCCAGGCTGAGGAGATTGTACATCTCCTGTATGAGGAGCTGCTCATGAAAGGGTCCCTGAAGAGGGACGGAGGGTAAGGTTGTTAGGGTGAGTAGACGTAAACTGGAGGACATAGCCCACCCAACTATCCCAAGGGCCCAGAGGTCAGAAGTAATTTTGGCCCATTCAGATTGGAAGGGCACTAGTCAGTTTAAAAAGGGGTGGAATGGATCCAGAAAAACGGTTGGGGCGCCACCGTTGGGCGCAGCATCAAAAGTGCCTCCCTTGGTTGCCCTACCTCCTGGGGGCCCTTGTTGGGGGGCTGAGGATGAACTAGGGGGCTGATTTTGTCTCCTAGACCCCCTAGTTCTGTCCTGTTGTCTATAGGACTGGAATGGCCTAGGCTGAAACCTTTGCTGCTGCTGTGCCTGGAGGCGTAAGTGATGCCTAGAAGACTGAGGAGTGTAAAGGTCCAGGGAATGAAGCATGGCCTTGGAGTCCTTCAGACTGTGCAACTTTGCATCAGTCTGGTCCAAAAATAAGGCCGACCCCTCATAGGGAAGGTCCTGGATGGACTGCTGAACCTCCTGGGACAGCCCGGAGGATTGGAGCCATGAGCATCCTCGCATGCAGATGGTGGAGGCTATAGCCCTGCCCGCCGAGTCAGCCGCATCTGAAAATGCCTGGAGCGCTGCTCTAGCTAACACGGTACCCTCCTCCATGATAGTATTAAAGTCTATTGCCTGGTCATGGGGCAGGGACTCATCAAAGCATCTCAGGAAGTCCCACAGGTTAAAATTATACCCGCCCAGGAGAACCTGCTGGTTGGCAATTCTAAACTTTGACACTTGCCATCAAATAAATTTTTCTCCCAAACAAGTCCAGTTTCTTGTTGTCCTTATTCTTGGGAGTTGCCCCTGGCTGTCCCTGCCTATCCCTCTGGTTGGCAGCATCAACCACCAGGGTCCCAGGAGCAGGATGGGTAAACAGATACTCAAGCCCCTTGGCCAGAACATACTTCTTCTCGGCCGCCTTCAACATCAGGGCTATCGAAGAAGGGGTTTGCCACAGGGCCTTCACTATTTTAAGGACCCCTTCATGGACCGGGAGGGCTACCCGAGCTGGGGCAGCCACCACCAGCACATTAAAAAGACTGTCTGTAGCCTATTTTAGTTCCTCCAACTCCAGCCCCAAGTTGGAGGCAACCCTTTTGAGCAGCTCCTGGTGCACCCTGAAGTATCCAGTGGCGCTGAGTGGTCTTAGAAGACTGCTTCATGTGGCGAAGAGGATTGCAGGGGTGCAGCCGGAGGTGGTGCCCCCTCCTGGCAATATGCAGTACCTGACTCATCATCCAAGGAGTGGTGATGGGCCTCCCTTGGTACCAGAAGCATGGATTGTATCCCCAAGACTTAACCGATTGGGCTCCTGGTCCCACCTGGAATCCTCAGGAGGTCCAATAAGGCCATTGTGGTGGCTACTGCCCTTAACGCCATCCAGGGGCTGTCTGCATCAGGGGCTTTGGCATCTTTTGTGGGCATCAGCTCGCCCGGTGACTACTCCCCCTCAGGAGGATCCTGAAGCAGCATCAGGGTCTGAGGCCCTGGCCCTGCGGTACTTTGCCGGGGGAGGAGCAGTGTCCCAAGTCACAGGCGCTCCATCTTCCTGGAGAATGCCTCCTTGATACCACTGACCTGGAGGACGATAAGGAATGCCTTCGGTGCTGTGAACAGTGCTGGCAAGAGGGGTCAGGCTCCAAGAAACTAGAAGTACTGGAGCATCATCTCAGTACTGATGACTTTTGGCACCCCTTGCCCCACGGATCCATGTCAGCTTCTGGTGACCAGGTTCGGTGCCGCCTCGGTGTGAGCAAACTCCTCGGTACTGAGCCTGACTCCGACGATCAGGTTCTGTGCCACCTCCATGCGGGTGACCTCTTTGGTGCTGGGTCTTCCTCCAACAACTGGGTTCTGCGCTGCCTCGGTGCAGGCAAACTCTTCGGTGCTGGTGAGCGGGAATGGGACCTGTCTGAGGAGCGACTCCTGGTGGGAGACCTCGACCGGTGCTGTCTCCTGACTTGAGCTGTTCCTGGTGCCAGGGATTAATGTAGGCGTCAGGAGGAAGACCCCACGTCCTGTGTCAGTGCAGGTTGGTTTGAAGACACCGACCTGGAGCAACTCCTAGGGGAGCAGTGCTGCTCCACCCTAGGTCACCGTCCAGAGGGAGATCTTCCTCCCCGTACTGGGGATCTCCTTAGCCATTCAGGGGGACCCAATGCGGGTTTCCCCTGTGACACCAGCCCCTTCTTCCTTGGTGAAGGGCAGGGTGGAGGCGGCAGAGGCAAGGCCAACAAGGCTCTTGCCACCTGAAAAGTCTCCAGCATCGATGCCATTCCCAGGAGTCGGGGGAGGCTCCCTAACCAGAGATGCAGGCACCGGAGAAAAGGTCTCAAGGGGCCAACCTCGGTGCATCTCAGAGCTCGACCCCGCCCATATCGACGTCATAGGGCAGTGTCCACGTTCCGCAAGCTGCTGCTTCTTTTTTGGAGCCAAGGAAGCGGTGAGGTGCCAAGTCATGGATGGTGCTGACGATGCCTTTTGTACCGACCCCACACTCGGTACCAAGATGGAGTGGGTTGGCTCAGAGACCGGGTGAAGCGCTGCCTCCATAAGCAAGGCTTTCAAATGGATTTCTCTGTCCTTTTGAGTCTTTGGTTTGAAAGCCTTGCAGATCTTACATTTGTCCTTACAGTGGGCTTCAGGCAGCTGTCATGGAGGTCACTGAGCGGGAAGGCCTTCCCACAGGAGGGACACAGCTTAAAGCTCAGTGAACAGGGAATGCCCTGGTCACGCTAAGTCCCAGCCAGGACTACCTTATCTAATTACACTATTAACAACTACTTAACTAAACTCTCTACCTACAAAACAGCATAAACAAGTCCAAACAAGGGGAATAGTTCTTGCAAGGCAAGCAAGGATAGTTCCAGAAATCATCACGGGCGGAAAGAAGGAACTGAGGGGACGTAGGGCCAGCAGTGCCTCATAAGCCATGGTATATGCGCGGGGCTCCAGGGGGCGCCAAAGCCAGCCCTACGGGGTCTGCTAAAAAGAAGAAAGTTCCACTAGCCATGCACGGAGGCGTGTACACACCTATAGTGGAATGGACATGAGCAAGCACTCGAAGAAGAACCTTTTCTTTCCTGCTCTTAGCCATGTCTTCCTGCCTGTCTGTGAGTCCTAGAGGATATTCTGCTCTGTATTTCACATCAGGTTGATCTTACCGGAGAATACACATGATCTGATGAATCCAGGGGGAAAAAAGGTTTCTCTCTACTCACAGCTAGAGCTGGTTGAGACTCGGGATTTCCATTTTGTGGGGAAGTTCGACATTTCAGAATTTGGTTATGTTCCAGTTTGGAATTAAACGAATTGTATTGAAATTTCCTGTGAATTGGAAATTCTGTACATTTTTCCCTTTGGAAACACTGACCCATGGTGTTTCTGAAAGGAAATTTGCTCCCCAGGCTTAGGCAGCTGCTCACTGAAATTGATGGTTCATGGCTGCTGTGCAGTGGTGGGTAGCAGTGAAACTGACATGAACCATAGCAATGTCAGTCAGCAGCTATCAGGGCTTCCAGGGTTCATGGCTCCATGATGGCCTCCCCATATGGACTGCCATGGGGTTGGAGACCCCAAGTCTTCCAGAGTCCTGGACCAGCTGGCTCCCTCGGCTGCTCAATTCCCACAGCCTGGGGAGCCAGGATCAGGAGAGCCAGGCAGCCTGGGGAGCCATCTCTAGCCAGGCCCCCAAGGCTCCATGGTGGGAAGCCTGGAAACCCTGAGAGTTTGTGTCAGGGCTCCCAGGCTGCCCGTTACAGAGCCAGGAGCCTGGAAATCCTGGAATGGACTACCTTGGAGCTGGGGACCCCAGGGCTCTTCATAAGCCAGCTGGCCCATAAGTCTGGAAACCATGGGGCCTCCTGCCACACAGCAGACCACATGGTGGGGCTGTCCTGGAGCTGAGAACTCTGGAAGTCTGAGCTCCCCAGCAGCCAACAAGGCGAGCTGGCCAGAAACTGGTCAAGTTTCCAATGAAAACATGCTTGCTGGTTATTGAAAGTTCATCAAAATCCATAGGCGTGTGTGCAACATTTTAGGATTTAGTGAATTGGCATTTTCTGGTGAAGCCCTCTTTCACTGGAAAATTCCTGACCAACTCTACTCCCAACATTCTCGTGAACATAGAATTATTACTAAACCCCGTTTGCCACAAGGGTAAGTGAATTGCCCAAGATTGCACTGCAAGTCAATGTCAGAACTGGGAACAGAACCTATGAGTCCCCATTTCCAATCCCCTGCCCTAATTCCTGGGCTACCCAGCTGTGAAATCCCAATTACTGCCAGTCTGATGCTTTCAATAGATGTGGAAATAACAAAAATTAAAATTAAGGAGCTGGTCCAAAGCCCACTGAAGTCAATGGAAGCCATTCTGTTGACTTTAGTGAGTTCTGGCTCAGGACCTAAAAGCATAAGAACAGTATTAGGGGATGGCTATCTAAAACCCAGGCAGTAATGCCATATAGTATAGCTGAAAGAAGTGAACTAAAATAGATGATGCTCACTAAGAAACACTTGAGACCAATTTTTTTTTAAATGGAGAAAAAATGTTGTTTGTCTGTTTCTTCTCTCATGCTAATTATCTTTCACCATCTCTCCAAGCTGCTCTAAGGAGCTTCTTTCTTTTCTCCACATTTCACTAACATTCTCCAAATAAAGAACAAAGTTGAATGGTTAGGCTTTTAGAAACTGCTATTACTTTGTCAATGTCTGAACTAACAATAGCATTCTTCTCACACTTACAGAAAAAGAATTAACTAGCTTTTGAGAACTATGCTACATTTTAATATGTCTTAGTGATATACAAGAGTGTAATGACAATGCAAGAGAAAGTTTAAGTGAGAAAGAAGGGGGTTTCATTGATAACATTATCACAGCTCAGAACATTCAGTAATGTCAGGAAATTTTGTATGCTTATGTTTCTAGGTAATTAACTTACTGGTTTTTGAGCAAACAACAACTTCTTGTTCAAAGATCAAATCAGTAGGTATTTTATTCTGCCTTAAATTCTAGACCATCATTTTATTTATTATATCTTTTTAAAGGACAAAATCATTATCAAATTTAATCTTTTAGTTTTTCTCTCAATTTTAACTAATTTCTGATGATGAGGAGGATTGCTGGTAATCCCTGAATTGCTTAGTCCAAGTATTTCACTTTTAACTCATCATTGAAAAGAAAGCTCCCTTCTCCAGTTCCCTCCTAATTTATAAAGCAGGAAATGAGGGGATGAAATGCCAGATTGTGATCTGCTTACTCATATGGACTAGTACCGTAGCCCACCAATAGCCCCAATGATTTTATAGCCTAAGGTACTAGTCCATGTGAGTGAAGAGATCACAATCTGGCCTGATATGAATGTAGTCCATTTATTTACCATCCCTTGGAGAACAGTGGAAGACATGTCTTTTTCTTGAGTCTGGACACTGAAGTCATTCAGGAGTTTAGGAATATTTTGACTACAACGGAAAAATATACAACCACTTTCATGGGTCAGTGATTGAATCCCTTCCAAGATACATGGAAGCATCACAATTAGAGGTGAGCCTGAATCAAAAGTCCCCATCTGAACACCTCCAAATTTGGGAAGATGCAAATCTGGATCAGAACTTTGCAGCCATTTTTAATTAAGTCACAACCAAACATCGCAGAAAACCATTGCTCCCTTCCCCCAGCCTGGACACCATACTTTGCTGAGAGCCAACCAACCATCACAATTCTACCTTCTCTTAAAATATATATGTAAGGAAGGTTTTAGTGGAACTCCCCCCTCCTCAGACAGTCTGAGTGGCGCTCCCTTCTGCTCAGTCAGCTGAAAGGAGGGGGGCACTTTGTTTGCATGGACTTCGTATTTGCATGGGTACAATTAAGTATTTAGCATACTTCACTGTATATGGATAAGCACACCTAGGTGCTGAGCATGATGGGAAATGGTTAGCCTGACTGGTTTTGGGCTACAAACCACTTTTGTGTTAACTGCTGGGGTAATGAAATGTTGTCGTTCAATTGTATGAACAGATGTCAGCAAAACTGTACTTAGCCTGTTATGATAAAATACTTTACCCTAAACTAAATAGAGTGCCACGAGGGTGGCGGACAGATGTTTCAGCATTGTAAAGGGGGAGGGAGATATGAGGAATCTCCTATTGGGATTGCACCAGCACTGGGAAAGGGCTGCTCCCAGGCATGGAGTGATGATCTCCCATTGTTAAAAGGTAGAATTAACAACTCCTCTTGGAGTCTTTTGTTTCTTGAAAGCAGGGACATCGCTTCAGTGTCAGCAGAAGGTTTACCCATGAGCTGAAAGTCACTAAGAGCTGAATCACTAGAGGACCCGGGAAACCTTGCCAGACAACTGAAAAGCTGAGTCAGCAGTGGTCAGCAGGAGCCTGGGATGGTCGGCATCATCGGGAACCTGGCGCAGTTAGAGCCAGCCAGGTGCAGATAGCGGGAGCCCAGTGCAATCGGCACCAGCAGTCAGTGGGAGCCCAGCGTGGCTAGCACCAGTGATTGGTGGGAACCAGGCGTGGTCGGCGCCAGTGATCAGCAGGAGCCCGGTGCGTCCAGTGCCAGCCAGATGCGATTAGTGGGAGTCTGGTGCATTTGGCACCAGCGTTCAGCGGGAGCTGGGCACGGTTGGTGCCAGGCTGTTGAGGCCACCAGTTGGCAGGAGCCAGGTGCGGTCAGCGGTTGGGGACTCGGCAAGACCCGGAGGTGATAGGAAACAGCAATGGAGGAGGCCTGGTCAAGCCTGTGGCCAGCAGGAGTTTTCAGAGGGTGGCAGGCTGAGCCCCAACTGGACATTGCAACTACAATGGTCAGTACAGGGGAAGGCACGAAGGCGGAGGCGAAGGACACGCCCTGTGCTCTGGGGTGGGTTTGGCTCACTGAGTTCATGAATTCTGTTTGCACTGTTTCCCAGACCAGTGCTGTGTTATCTCTTCTGTTATTAAAAGGTTTCTACACTCAGACTCTGTGCTTGCGAGAGGGGAAGTGTTGCCCTTTGGGGCGCCCAGGGGATAGTGTGTGATTTCCCAGGTGACTGGGTGGGGGCTCGAGCCAGTTTGGTGTTGTATCATTGACAGGGACCCCTAGATATAGAACCCGGCCCTTGCTGCTGCTGACTCTGACAGAAGGGTTACATATAGAGAGTGATTTTGGATCCCTGATTAAGACTGTTAAGCAAAAAGAAAAAATGTGAACAGGACCCGGTGCCTTTGAATGCATTTGAGTCCTGCGCATCTGAAAAACCAAATGGGTGACTAGAGACTATCTCAGGAGTGGAGAGACACAAAGAGAGAAAGGGAGAGAGAGATTTAGGCTACCTTTGTTTTTTTAACATGTATGTAACTATATTTTTCAAGTCATCCTTTTTCCCTTCTCTGAATCCTTTCCCCCTCACCTCCTGCAAATAATGTTTTTTTCCCCAAACCATTGGCCCAAATGCTTTGGGGGCACCTTAACTTATTTAATTAAGTTACCTTAACTAATTTAATAAATTAAGGGCCAAACGCTCTTCTCAGATGCCCAGCTTTAATAGAGTATTAAAACATGTTATATTAATAGAGTAATAGAGCACGGATGTTTGTCCCACTGACGTCCAAAATACTGGGCCATATTCTCTGACTCACTTCTTTCAGGTGGCACAAAGCAAGCGGAAACCAGATGCAGGTCTCCAGCTGCACATTCTGCTGCTCTCAGGGAGTCCCCAGTGGTTGTTAAACTAGCCTAGTGCAGCTTGTACAACTTACACTAAAGCAATGCACCTCAATCAAATCACCACCAAATCTGCAGCAGAGAGGAAAATAAACAAGCAAAGAAATGCTCCCCACTATAAAACATAAACATGAGAAAAGACTCCAAGACAAGACACTGTTATGAGCTGGATGAAATCTTCCTATGGGTTGAGTTAAAAGCTCACTCAAATTAACATGGGAAAGAGTCCCCCTCACTCACCTTGTCTCCCCCATGCCTTCATAAAAGACAACTAAGGGACCACAGCTAAAACGAAGCATAACAGAAGCAGCCCAGAAGCTAGCACCGGGTGGGCAGAGAGTTCGAGTGGTATAGTGAACAGGTGTGTGTCTGTAGGAGGGGAGAACACACAGAAAGCTAGAACAGACTAGGGCTTGTCTTCACATGCAGCGTGAAGATGCTACTACGCCAACTTGAGAGCTTCTCCTGCCAGCATAGTTAATCCATCACCCCGAGAGGCGGTAGCTCCGCTGGTGAGAGAAGCTCTCCAGTTGACACAATGCTGCCTATACAGGTGGTGAAGTCAGTATACTGTGGATTTTTCACACCCCTGAGGATGTAGTTATACTGATATAGGTCTGAAATACAGGCCTGGCTTCCTAGAGAGCCTGAAGGAGCAGCTGAAAGCCTGGTGGCTGACTCTGGAAGAAACCTGGGGAGAAGCTTTTGAGCCAGGGGTTCAGGCTGAAAAGGGTGCTTGTTGCTGTAAGTAAAAGATGCTGTCTTGTGCTATTTGAGTCCCTCTGTGTTCAGAAACACAGGGCTTTGTACATACTTTGTAAATAAACAAAACTGCATCAAAGAAAATACCAGACTCCATCCATTTCTGTTCCCAAGACCCCAAACTTTGACTGGCTGCTCGGCTTAAAAAAAGCCCAACAATACAAATTACAAGCCTGACGCGGGACTACGTGTTGTAATGAGTAGCAATTAAGACGATGATAATACTTAACACGTGATTAGCATTTTCCATCCCTACGTCTCAAGAAGCTTTAAAAAGGAGGATAATTGTCCTTATGGACAATTTACAAATGTCTTTGGATTTCTGATATTAGTAAACACTACGTCCCCACAGTAAGCATTTAAAGAATCAGCCTGCCCAAAGTCTTCAGTCCTTCCCAGAAATTTGTCAGACATGCGATGCCTGATATTCATTAGGGACAGATGGTTCCAATGTTGAATTGCAGGAAATATTTTCCTTTGTGCGCTTTGAAATATATACTCCAAGACAATAAACGGGTCCAAGTTACAATAACCTCAGAAGCTAGGATGTACATCAGTAGGTGTTAAACAAAGATGTTTTGCAAGAGATGTTAATTAGGACTTTTATAAACTAAAAGCACAATGCTGCATAAGAGAATGGATACTTAGTATTGTGTCACTATGGGGAATTTGGTGATGATACTTGTGATGATGTTCATGGAGGTCAATTTAAAAATAGCCAATCAGGATAGAGCTTTGGATAGTTAGGGTCCAGTTTTCCAAGAGGGCCAAACCTAGCCTCCTTTTTTAACAAGTGTATCTCTGTGTGTGCGTATCACCTCTGGATACCCATGTTATAATATTTGCATGTGCTAAATCAGTGGTTCTCAACCAGGTGTATGTGTACCCCTGGGGTACACAGGTGTTTCAGATCCTCATCTAGGTATTTGCCTCATTTTATAACAGGCTACATAAAAAGCAGTAGTGAGGTCAGTACAAACTAAAATGTCATACAAACGATGACATGTTGATACTGCTGTACATACTATACACTAAAATGTAAGTACAATATTTATATTCCAGTTGATTTATTTTATAATTATATGGTAAAAATGAGAAAGTACGCAATTTTTCAGTAATAGTGTACTGTGACACTTTTGTACTGTTATGTCTGATTTCGTAAGCAAGTACTTTTTAAGTGAAGTGAAACTTGGGGGAATGCAAGACAAAGTAGACTACTGAAAGGGGTACAGTAGTCCAGAAAGGTTGAGAGCCACTGTGCTAAATCATTTACACTTAACAAGATACACACAAGGGGTCTTGTGCATGCAGGTTTTGTGGGCACAAAATGTAGTGCTAAAAAACTATGCATGCAAATAATTGCACACACACAAATGGAGGCAATAGTTGGCCTTTCATCTCTGATATTACATTGTAATAGAATCTTCTTGGGGTGTTAGATGAACACATTTTTTGACCTCCTAGATAATGATTACATCCTTGTTGTCCTTTATTCTTTCTGATCTTTACCACACCAACCTGTACGGTCTTAGCACTCTACAATCAGTTTCAGACTCTGAGTGTGACATGCCCTTCATACACATTTTCATTTATCTCTGATCTGTCACTTTGTTGAAATTCTGAGCTGGTTTTCACAAAAATCTTATCTAAAAAATCAAAAAGTGATTATTCTCTTTCATGCTGCAGGATATGGCCCTATCTCATGCTATTATTGAAAATCTAAAGCTCTTTTACACAGATATATTTCTTTGACCTTTGATCTGCTCTATTTGGAATCAATACCCCAGGGACAGAGCCAGGAATAGACGACAAATCTTCTAGCTCTCAATCCTGGGCTTTAACAACTAGAACATACTCGCTGTAAATATAAATTTGTATAAATATAACTTGCACATACATGTCTAACTGCTAGAATGTTTCTTTGCAGTTGCGGTAGTTTAAATCTATTTTCTAAATCTGGGTCTTCCTCTAATCCCATCCTCTCCCCATTCTTAATAGAATTTCAAGGTCCATTATAACAGTGCTGGCAGCTGTACGATCTTACTTGTACAGCCTGTATATGAAAAGTTCCCATCAAACAGCCGGGACCTGATTACTGTGCTGCAGCCAGCCCTGTTAGAACCTAGGAATCTTATGAGTCTGTACAAACAAAACTTTTGATAATTCAGATATTTTAGAAAACAAGCACACACATCTTAAGTGTATTATCATCATCCAGGTTCTTGTACCAGGCAGGAGTTCAATATTCCGAAGGCAAAATGAAACAGCAGTTCTCAGTTATAAAAATGCAGGGCTCAATTCCTCTTTCAGTGACAATCAGGAGTAAATATGTCACAGAAGGAAAACAACATTTTCTTCAAAATCTAAGCTTCCATTTTAAAAAAACTGGTCAACCAAAACTGAAAGTGAGAGAATCTCTGAGAAGGAATAACTGTAAGACTAGACATAAGCCTCTGTAGGATTGATTTTTAAGAAATAATATATTTGATCAACAGCATTTGTGTGATCATGGGCTGAGGCGTCTTGTATTGTGGGCTGATGTTAGAATGTTATGCCCCCATTCTGCAATGCACTTAAACACATGCTTTACTTTGAGAAGGTAAGCAGTCCCACTGGGTTAAATCCTGACCATATTTACAGCTGGTTAGAAAATGGAATTTCTGTCCCCATGGGAAAGTCTCACATTTCAAAATTTGGATGTGTACCGAATGAGAACAAAAGTTTGAAATTTGAAAAAAAAAACTTGTGGAATAGAAACTCTAAAAAATTATGATTCGGAAACACCAAAATGTTTTGAAAAAGTCATATTGTTTCATTTTGATAATGTTGAAACATTTCCTTTTGATAAAGTAAAACCATTTTCTTTTCATGTTATCAAGAGATATTAAATATCGTATTATAAATATAATATTAAAATGAAAGTTATAACATAACAGTCAAAACAAAATTAAACAAAATGATATAGTTGAAACTACACTTTTTTACCTAATCAAAACAAAACGTTTCGATGGTATCAAAAGGCGAGAAGAAAATCAAAATGATTCTTTTTGACATTTTATATTACAAATATCAGCAAAATCAACAGGATGCCACAAAATTTAGATTTCGACAAAACTGCATTTTCCAACAGGGAACTGTTCCATCAGAAATTTTTCATCCAGCTCTAATTGTATTGAAGTCAAGAACAGGGATTGCCACTTACTTCAATTGGGTCAGAATTTCACCCAATGATTTCACTACTTATGTGCTTAAAGCTAAATACATGCTTAAGTACTTTGCTGAGCTAAGACCTCAGTGACAAAATCTCAGTACAAGAAAAATGACCTCATCTCCATCCTGATTGCCAGCGTAGCACATCCATAACCTTTAAACAGGCAAAAGTAATTGTGGACCAGATCCTCAGCTCCCAGCTACGTGGGGAGGTGGCAGGATACGTTCTTTTAATATTACTATAACCCCATCTACCAATTTTACAATGTTTTAAGTGCCAGTGAGATTACTGTATTCTATTCTTACCATACATTGAAAAACCATAAATTATGTTATTGGGTTTGAAAATCTTAAGATACTTAAGAGTAAGGGATCAATTATTAAAATTAAAGAGAGACTGCTCTTGCCAATTACAACAATAAATCTAAATAACATGGTAACATTTAACATAGCTCACTAAAGGCAGGCAAGTACATTGCAGGCTGTATAGGCACATGCGCCCAGGGTAGAATGCTATCATTTAGCATTATCAGTACGTTCCATGTGTTTTTCAGGAAGCAAATACAAACATTCCCAGCAAAGGACGATGCTAAATATAAACATCTTTGACAAGAGGTGTTGCCTTCTTCCTCCATTGTGGTTATGAGAGAGCATTTTTGCTAAAACGGGAAAACAAATGAGTAGATTCCCTACTTCCCCCACCCACTCTCCCCTCCTCAAATGCAGTCTTGAGGGAACATTTTTGTGGGAGCTCTTTGTTAAAAAATTGGCAGGGCTTCATTGATGAGTATGAGCTTCTTTGTCTGTTTGTACTGTATACTTTTCTACCAATGACGTCTGGAAACAAAGGAGATGTAGGCTATTGTAGATATCTAGGTGACTTGGATGAGCGCTGGTATAAAGAGAACGCTGAGTCTTCCTGACCATCTCCTGAGTGTTCTTATCTGAACTCACACACCAGCTGCAGCATCTTATTAAGGGCTAAAAAAACCAAACCTCAGAATGTCAGAGCAAACTAAACAATATCTTATTCTTAAAATGGAGCAAATATTTTAAGGGAAAGTGGGAAATGATGTTTCAGAGATGAATCAAAACAGATGATTGCAAAACAGCACTGAAATTGTCAGAATGATCATTTGAAGAGCTGCTTTCTTTTCTTTAAATGAGTGTTGATTTTTGGTACATTACCTCAGTATTGTTGGTCTCAGGAGGTGGAAAGCATTTTCTGCTCATAACTTTTTTATGAATACCACCACAAGTTTTGCAACTGCACTCATCCAAACAGACCATCATATTTAATAACACATTATAATTTTGTTTATTTCACTAATTAAATTGGTGAGGGGACTGGATAGTTCTAAAGATTGGTAATGGGACAGGGGGCTTTCACCTCAAGGCCACTATTTAAATCTGAACAGATCAAAATTATTACTATCTGAGGCATTGAACAGAAGCCTGTATGAAATGACATGGGGCTCTGGCAGAGACCAGCACCCCATTGAATTAGGTACTGTACAGTCACATAGTAAGAGACAATCCCTGTTCCAAAAACTTGCCATCTAAAGAGACCAGGCATACAAAGGAAACATTATTATCCCCCATTAAGATTAAATGACTTGCCCAAGGTCACATTGGAAGTCTGTGGCAGATCTGGAAACTGAAGATCTCCTGAGAGCCAAATATCTCAACCACAAGACCAACCTCCTTCTCTGGAAGAAGTCTCATTGACTCCACTGGGGTTTGAATCAGGCCCTTGATGGTCTCAATTTCAGAAAAAGAGAACAATGATAAACAAATAAGCTTAGAATCCTTATTTTAAAGTTTATGGGCATGATTCACACCGGGCTTACTCCAATTTTACGATGGTACAAATGCACTGAAATCTTCTTCAATATTATTGGACACTGGTTTGAAGTTAGCTATATATTTTTTTAAAGTTATAAATAAAGAATAAAATCCCTAGCTATATCAATACTAAATAGATTTCATTATATATATATGTGTATATATATATTAACTATGTTCATAGGTGGCAGGGGTGACATTTTCCAACTGCATGAGTTACTGGCCTGCTAGCACTTGCAGTGGAGTTACACTGGGAACCAACGAAGTTCAACTAGAAATCAATGGAGTTAACAGCAGCTAACACTAGAGTAACATAGGGATGAATCAGGCCCACTTAATGTTCAGTTTAGCTCTTGTCGGGTACAGTTATTGGAAACCATGAGATATTGTGTGCTTTTGATGATTATGGGTTTGTTACTTAGGTCTAGTAAATCAGAATGAAAGAGTTAAGCAGTTGCTTAGATCTATGTCCCTTTTGTTTTAGGAGAGTCTCCCTGGAGGTCTCCCAAAGTCTGATGCCCTAAGCTACAGTTAATCACTTTTGGTGTCCTTTGCTGTCAATTGCAGCAGCATAGTTTTGCCTCAGCATCTTTTGGATTGGTGTTGCATTACAGCTCCATCAATGATTTGCTGCACACTCTATATTATTTCACAGCTGCTGAGGCAAACATTTCTCCACCAGGGGCAGGTGATGTTCTAAATTTGCCTGCAGTTTAAAATCTTGTTAATGGTGAAACTTTCCATAAAAACTCTGCAGTAACGATGGACTGAGCAAGTTCTGCGAACTTCAGTGACTTCCATATACAAGGTATTTGGGGCACAACGTCTGCTTCGCTCACATACCATTGAGTCAGGGGCATCACCAACACATGTGACATCTTTCCAGGACATAACAGCAAATAACATACCAAATGATGTCCAGTCCATGGATAATACTGGTTGGATGGTGCTGCGATAATTAATTTCAATATTACATTGCCAAACCAGTATGTCCAATATGATTGAACAACAGGCCTGATCCAAAGTCCGTTAAATTCAGTGGAAAGACCACCAGTGACTTACGAGCTTTTGGACCAGGCTCCATAGGATTGAATTAAACCCTGGCTCTCAAAGAGTTAGTTTTAAAATTGCCGTTTAATGTTTGAAGAGAAAGCGACTTTCTGAATGATTTAAAGGGAACTGCCAGCGCTTTCAAAGAGAAAGGCTCAAACCAAAGATACAACTACAGTAAAAAAATAATCATCATAATTAGGGGCAAGGAGATCTGGTGTGAAATGTTACAAACCTGCACCAATATGATCCAGTGCACAATCCTAAAGAAAATACAAACTATATTTCAATGGCTGCGTGTTAGTTGCATGGTTCTATCTCATTCTTACTCCTTTCAAATGCTAACATACATGTTTAACTATAACCATATGAGGTATCCTACTGACGTCAGGATCGAGGCCTTACTTCTTTTGAACTCTCCCCCTCCCACCTATACTTTATGCCTTTAGAAATTAAAATAGAACATACATCTGAAAAACACATCAAAACAGAGAAACACTGGAGGAAGGTGATGGAGAAGCTAACACAAGAGACTTAAGTTAAAGTGGTGATATGACAAATGGCTGAACAGTCTCTGCACTCTCTAAGAGTTATTAAAAGTATCTTGGCATCAGACTGTCACCTGGAAATTAGATTAGATTAAGAAACATTCAAGTTCTGGGAGTCCCATTAAGGGCGGGTGAGTTATTTATACTGAATTATTTTTCTGATGATTTTCTCCTCATGAAATGGCCCCAAACAGATAATTTTTTAAAAATTTCTCCATTACTCAAAATAAATTGCCAAATCATTTCTATGTATAATTCTTGGTCTGTAGCTTATTTTTAAAAAAGAGTTGCTGAAAATATCTATCATTCAAACTTTCAGCTGTTTTGAATATCCACTCAAGTCACATGGGATTGTTTATGTTCCCTGATTTAATGAGTATTACACCTTAATTTTGATTGCACAAGTTAGGTGTAAATTCTCATGCTGTTCAAAATTTGCTTTCTGTGAACATTCTCCATTATTAAAACTGTTTCCATAATCGTTCCTTCCAGTATATTGGTTTGCCAGAACATTTGCAAACAGTACACTCAAGTGGGGCATGAAAACAGACAGTGATAATTCAGTTTTCTTACTGGAGAAAATATTCTATATAGAGAAATATATATATATATATATATTATAGATATATAATACATGTGCATATTCATTACAGTGATACAGTGAATATTTTCTCTAAAAATGAACTATCATCTTTCTTCTCATGCCCTGTTTGAGTACCCTTTCCGCAAATATACTGGCAAACAACTTTACAGGAAGGAATGCTGTTACTTAGTTGTAGAGGGACATATAAGCCTGGGAGTAAACAGCCTGCAGTCACCTGATTCTTCCCAGGTGGTCCTACCCAGTCATATGCTCCCTCAGATCAGGGGCTGCTCCCAGCCGGGAAACTGCAATTCCCTGAATTCTCTTCTTTTAAAGGGCGAGGGGCCCTCTAACAGCTGAATGACCAGCATCCTGTTACAGACTGAGATTGTTTGCACCTCAAAGCAGCAAAATCCATTGCCTGGTTCCTTCGTGTGAGAGGGGAGCACACACTGCACAATCCTTGGTTTGGTGCAGTATGCTCCCCGAAACTGCAGGAAGCGTAGGGCAGTTCAAAGGGCACGGCTCTGCCCTGCCCCCTGCAGGGCACAGAGAGGCAGCAGCACAGGAACTGTGATGGTTTCTGGCCCTTGTAGGGGAGACAAAGGGGATAGAGGCTCCTTGTGCTCTCCTCCACGCATGGGCCAGACAACTATTTAAGCCTGAGTACAGACTCTAAAAATGGGCCAAACTGTCCCCTCGCATTCTCTCCCTCAGAAGTCAGTAGGAAATGAGCACCTGTATTTGGGGTGGGGGGGGGGATTTGGACCCACATTTTGCTCCTGAGACTTGACAGTCTATTTGGAAGGAAGGATTATGATTGGTCATTGCAGAGTAACAGGAGGCTCATACAAGGACAGGAATCGCTCCCATCCTGGCATGGCCGGTGCAAGGGCAGATTGCAACAGCACTCCCTCTGAGCATGGGCTGCTGAGTTATCCTCCCTGAGCAACCCCTTCCGGGCAAAAAAATAGGCAGGGAAGGGTGGGGAGGAGTTAGGGCCATGGCCCTCCTTCGCCTGGCCTCCCCACAGGCCTCCCTACAGGCACACAGCCCCACCATCCTGTAGCAAGATTTCTGGTACACGCAGCGAGACGGACACCGACGTGAGGAAAACAGCAGTTTATTATTGCCGGCAACAGGCCCAGCGGAATAATTTCCAAAGGCTGAGCCCCAAGTATACTGGGGCTCCACCTTATATACATTTAGGAGTACATGAATATTCATACATGATAATACTACTACATTCTACATAACATGATTGGCTTACACTATCTTTTACTTCTGATAAGAGAATTTCCATACCTAATGAATGTCTGAGGGGATGCGCAGTACGGTTTTCTTTGTCTGGGGTTTTAGGCCCTTAGGTAGCTTCTTAGGAATGTATAGGAGTATGCGCAATGGGGTTGTTTTTGTCCAAGGTTGTGGGCCTCCCTTAGCTTATCTTAGCCCTCAGGATGGACGCTGGCCCCTTGCTCCTCGTGACACGGACTGATAATGGTATCTTACATTACTTAGAACAGGTTTTTCTTTCTTGGAACGGGTTTTGGCAGGTTTATCGGTCAGGTAGAGTTGAAGTGGAAAACAACTCATGTGCGTTGGCTTGAGTGGAAAAATCCATGAGCCTGCCACCTGAAAGAGGGCTTTTCAGAAGTACTCAGCACCCACTGCTTCACCTGAAGTCCGTGGAGCTGTGGCTGTTCACCACGGCTGAAAACCAGTCCCTCACAAGCCTTGCCCTTGTAGCGAGTCCACGTTACTTAGATTTGCAGTGAAGCTAAAAAGGTGATCTAAAGGATTACAGGTAACGATAATACCGGAAGAGTGAAGATACATGAGCTGTATGTGCCAGCCCTAAGATAAGGCCTATAACTCTGATATGGACAGAAAAATAGATAGACTATGGCTGTGTCAACACTGGCAGTGTTGGAGGCATGTTGGGTGCATGTAGCTACACACCCTGGTGAGAAGCAGGCTGTATCTACACTGTGGTGCGTAGGTACCTGTGACAATGAAAGGCTCCAACAGTGGGAAGGCACCAGAGAAAATCTTCAGCAGCTCCCTGCTGTCAGAGCCCGTCACTGCAGTGAGGAAAGGCTATAGCAGGGGGGAGGCTGCAGGAAAAGTAGTGGAGAGCTGGTGGAATCTGTCCTTGCTGCCTCCCCCTGCTTGAGACTTTCCCAGCTGACGGAGTCTTTCCCTGCCGCAGTGACTCCAGCAGTGGTAAGCGACGTGGTTAAAAACCCACGTAGATGGGGAGGTACTGGCTTGGGTGAGTAGGGAGCTGTGGATGTTATATATTGAGGTGCATACCCATAGGCTTCAGGCGCATCTCTACTCACCTAAGCAGTGCCGTCCCATCTACACTGCAATCTGTATCTGTGCTGTGGGGGCTGCCCATGCACTTACTGTACACGCTGACAAAAGAAGTGTGCAGTGTAGCGTGTACCTTATAAGTATCTTTGCAACGCTTGGCAAAAAGAAATAATAATAGAACTAGCCTTAATTTATGCCAGTTCAGTCACAATGATGCATAAGGAGCAGGGTTTCACACCTTGCTGTCCAATAGTTTTGACATCTTTCTCCAAACAAGCCACCCTGATTATCTCTCTCTAGGCTGATACTTCTGCTAAGTTTAAAGAATCTCCTCAGGAAAGGAGGAAGGACAAGGATTTAGCCACTCAGCTGAGATAACTACATGGAACGCTTCAGTCAGCTTGGAAATGACAAGCTATTTGTTGATAGAGAAGCTTTATTTATTTCTGATGATGAAGTGAAGACAGAGCATCGATTAAGCAATCCAAGCAGAGACAATTCTACACGGAATGGAGAGCTTTCAGTCAGGCCACTGTATTCAAGGCTTTGAAATGTGCTTGTGTGCGTTTGAAGTTATGGCTCTCCTGATAAGCTCAGTGGCAATAGGAGAGTGAGCAATGTCAAACCGGCACTGTAACTCACGAACAGATTTCAACCATGTACTGCAAAGTAGAACTCAATGATGGAGGAGGAGGAAGAGGAGGAAGAGGTTCACAGCACAACACTTCTGTATAAAATATTGCTTGTGTGGGCTTCTCTTTTTGTCACAAATACTGTGTATTGAGAGAAAGAATACAAGCAGCGACGTTGTCAATAAACAGCTGTTCCCTCTCCTCAGACTATGAAGAGCAAAGCAGCTTTCTTTAATCCTTCTCTCCCCCTCTCCACCCCAACAAATTTGTTTAGGAAAATTCAGTGTCAGAGGCCATTTGTATGTAGAATAACTTCACCAAACTCAATGGAATTACATCCATGTAAATGAGAATAATTATCAGGCCTAGACTTGGCCAAAAAATGGGGGGGAGAGGGGATTTCCAGGGAAAAAAATGGATTTCTTAATGGAAATTCAAATACCAAAATATTTGGGTCAAAAACTGAAATATTTTAGTTGGGAAATACTCCCCTCTCCCCCCCATTTTTTGGCCAAGTCTAGGCCTGATAATTATTCTCATTTACATGGATGTAATTCCATTGAGTTTGGTGAAGTCCTTTCATGGGACTTGTGGTTTGTGTGACTCTTGCTGCCATTTCCTTCTATAGCCCAGGCTCCCTGATTGGATTGAATTCTCATGAGGCACTACTGTCTATTCCACAGAATAAAATGAAGTTTCATAGTGAATATTTTACAGTGTTGGCAGGGGGAAAAGACATCAAGAGCCAATACCAAAGCCATGTGGATGGTTTTTTTTTTTTTTTTTACTGTGATGAATTATTTGACCACCAAATTTTGATGTCGGGGCAGCTTCAGCACAAGGGCAGCTATGAAATTCCTATTGCAGCACTCTTTACAACACTGTGCAGCTATTCCCTGCATACCATTTTGATTTGAGTTTCTTTGAAATGCCTTGAATATGAGCACTTATGCATGCACTTCCACAGATTTTTCTGTCATTTGTTTGGTAAACACTGTATGTACATTCCTTTGGCAATGACCCAGGTAGTTTTGCTGTCAGATAGGGAAATAATGGCTATGCAGGTACATGAGATAAGACACAGTACAAACTCTCTTCAATAAAATTTGCAGGTTTTTTGTTATCTACAGGTCTGGCTTGTACCTTGTTGTGAAGTGACACAGCTGCAGACACTCATTAATTGGGCAACTCCTCATGAGTCTCTCCTGAATCTGTTACTGACACAACAATTCAGTGACATCCTGAGGAACTCTTACTGTCCTTGTATGACTCCACCGAAGTCAATCGAGTTATACTAGGGATGGATTTGGACCATTGTTTTTCATTTCATAATCAAATTGCTGACATCATCTTCCTCACAACCATCCAGAGCAGTCTATCCAGGTGCCCAGGGAGCCCAGGTGCCCATGTGACTGTGATCTTTTGGTTTTGCTTTCCCCAGATTCCAAGGGTTGTGGATTTTATCAGAAGACATAATATTTCTGATATATAATTGGACACCTTGATGTTTTTGTTGTACTCAGTGGGCAGTTCTGGAGCTGTAGTCATAAACAAGCATTTGGACAGCACAGGCCTAATAATAGATCTTTGAATCAGGAAACACCATTCCACCTTAATTAATTAATTTTTCGGGTTTACTAATGCCTCCCTGTGCATTTTTTTTCAGCTAAAATGTTCACTTAGTGCATTGTGGTTTTCTAAAAGGTGTGTTAGGATTTGCAATGGAATAAGAGCTCATATTTATGAAGCCTGGGAGAGTTGTAATTCTCTTTTCCATCATCCAGCTCCCCCAGCTACTCTTAAAAGCTGACCAATCTATTAATGTTTTTTTTATATGGTCTAGGAGTTGTGTGTGATGTTATTTTTTAAAATGTGGTTGGTTCTTATATAAGGAAGATTATCAAATAGGAAAACCCTTGTCCTGCCTATTGAAAAAGGGCACTGCCATCTAATTCTTTGTTTACAGAAATTGTAAATGAATATATAGGCTAACGTGATGGGGCTTAGACACCATCAGTAGCAAGGAAAGGGAAAGCACCCCAATTAGTCATGCTCTGCACCCCGACTGCAACACAGAGGCCAATTGGTGGTTCACAACTTTGTGTCAGAACTCGTCAGGCCTGACATATTCACTAGCCTACCACACTGTGGTCATAATGTATACCTAACAGGCATCGGGTATGGTATCGTACACAAACTGGTAACCCACTGGAACTGAACGTTATTGCTTGGGGTTTGTGCGGGGTGCGTACAAAGAGTTATAACTATGGGCTGTAATTATGTTTTGAAAATGTATTTGTCAAGCAATGTATAAGTCCAGTCTGCCCTAAACAAAGGAATGTGTATTTGCTTATTGAACAGCCCAGTCATCAGGCAGAGACAATGAAAACAGACTTACATACAAGGCAAACAACGCGAACAAGCAGGAAAGAAGACAGCGCTACCCCCAGCAGGAGAGAGGAACTTTGCTGGGCTTACTTTTCAAAGTATACATTTCAAAGGGTTATTGAACTCTAAAGAGAGGGGAAGAGAACTCTTAAGGGCTGGTCTACACTGGAAACTTCCACCAGCATAGCTACATCTCTCCGGTTCTAGGGAGAGATGAAACAGGATGGAAATAATGGGCAATTTTGCCTCATTCCCCTCCCCAGCATCCTGTTCGGAATGTTTTTTCTATTAACAATCATAGGGAAAGGTAATAGGAAAGAGAGTCTTGTTGTTAAGACACTGGATGGGGGCTCAGAAAACCAGGGTTCATGTCCTAGTTGTACCACAGACAACTGTGTGACTTTGGGCAAAGCACTTACTCTCCCTGTGGCGCAGTTCCCCACCAAGTGGCAATGATAACACTTCCTTTCTTCCACCCTTATCAATGTGGGGGGCTGAGCCATCTTATCTATTTAAACTGTAAGATATTCAGGGCAGGGACTGCCACTGAGTAGGCTTGTACAATACCTGGCACAGCAAAGCTCTGATCGCTGTTGGGACCCTTAGGCATGCCCATAACACAAATTATTCAGGGGGATCTTTCGCCATAACAACTTAATTTCTATTGAAGTCCATTTCCTTAAGCACTCCTTGTAATACTTTTTGGGTTTTAAATGGGCAGAATGTCAAAAGCGGGAGGGAAATCTACAAGATATAAATGTAACTATAGGCAGGTGGCAAACAAAACACAGGAGAAGAACTACAGAGCATCTTCAGTTGGATAGCCAAACCCACAAGGAATGCAGAGCAAAACCCGGAATCCCAGCATGTTGTGGCATCATTCCCAAATGGTCCCTGCAAAAGGTACTGGTTCGGGTGATACTTTGCTTGCATCATTTAACTGGCATTTGCAGTGCTGCTGACGTACAGCATTGTCAGCAATTCTGCATCTGATGAACATACTTCTAGAAAGATAGGCTTGATCTGGCAGTCTTTTCTCGCACAGATACTCTTACTGGGCAGGGTTCTGATGTTAGAGGGATTATGCACGTGAGAAGGAGAAACAAGATAGGCAAAGGAACCTAGGAATCATACTAGCAATGGAAAACACCTTTTTCATAACAACATAAGAGATCTGTGAGCTTTCCTGAGTCATCACCTTCAGCTGTATTCATCAATACAGTAAAGGCACAGTGAACTGAACAGATAGGTTTTAAATCAGTAGATCACAGAATACCCTTAACACAACCTGTTTATGTTGATGCCAACATTTCTTCTGTCTTGACATCCTATTGGTGCCAATGTGTGGTCTTGGATGATGGGTTAAAGGACAGTGCCTCATTCATCCTTCATTATTCAAACATCCGAGCATGTTGTTGGTTTTGCATTCATTACAAAAACTATGTAATACCAATGAAACAGACCTGGGCATCTCTACTATACTGTCTATAAATAACAGTAATATTAATTAATTAAATAAAAAGACGTTGGACCCAATCCTGTAGTCCTTACTCACTACTTACATAGTCAAGACGCCCAATGAGGAAGTCAATAATAAATTTGGCTTAACAAAGAAGTCTTTGATGAGCTTAAACACAAAAAGGAAGCTTACAAGAAGTGGAAGCTTGGTCAGATGGCTAGGGAGAAGTATAAAAATACTGCTTGAGCATGCAGGGGTGAAGTCAGGAAGGCCAAATCACAACTGGTGTTACAGCTAGCAAGGCACGTGAAGGGTAACAAGAAGGGTTTCTACGAGTATGTTAAGAACAAGAAGACGGTCAGGAAAAGTATGGGCCCCTTACAGAATGGGGGAGGCAACCTAGTGACAGATGATGTGGAAAAGGTGAGGTACTCAGTGCTTTTTTTGCCTCTGTCTTCACAGACAAGGTCAGCTCCCAGACTACTGCACTGGGCAGCTTAGAATAGGGAGGAGGTGAGCAGCTCTCAGTGCTGAAGGAACAGGTTCAGGACTATTTAGGAAGGCTGGACATACACAAGTTCATGGGGCTGGATGCAGTGCATCTGAAGGTGTTGAGGGAGTTGGCTGATGTGACTGCAGAGCCATCATCTTTGAAAAATCGTAGCGACTGGGGGAGGTCCCAGATGATTGGAAAAAGACAAATATAGTGCCCATCTTCAAAAAAGGGAAGGAGGAGGATCTGGTGAACTACAGACCGGTCAGCCTCACCACAGTCCCCAGAAAAATCATGAAGCAAGGCCTCAAAGAATCCATTTTGAGGCACTTGGAAGAGAGGAAGATGATCAAGAACAGTCAGCATGGATTCACCAAGGGCAAGTCATGTCTGACCAACCTGACTGCCTTTTATGATGAGATGACTGACTTTGTGGATGTGGGAAAAGCAGTGACTTTAGCAAATGTGATAAAGTCAGGCCGGATGGCTCTAAAAGGGTGTGTCGGGGCCGGTATGAGGGCCCGAAAGGGTTAAAAACCCTCTGCCCTGCAAGCAGGGGGGGAAGCACAGCAGGGCAATTAAAGACACCTGGGCACAATGAAGGGCGGAGCCAGGGGTATTTAAACTCTGCCCTCCCTAAGTGGGGGGGGCAGAGGTAGGACACCTGCAGGAAAAGCTGCCAGAAGGTCTGGGGCAGCAGCAGAAGGTTCTCTCCCAGTCAGGAGACAGAGCTCTGCTACAGTCAGTGGAGGCAAGGTAGCTGCGGGCACCCTGACCACACGAGGCAGAGGTAAAGCGTGAGACCCACGAGGGAGAAGCTGGCAGTTTGCCACACAAAGCTTTTGATACGATCTCCCACTGTATTCTTATCAGCAAGTTGGAGAAGTATGTGTTGGATGAATGGACTATAAGGTGGATAAAAAGCTGGCTAGATCATTGGGCTCAATGGGTAGTGATGAAGGGTTCAGTGTCTAGTTGGCAGCCGATAACAAGCAGAGTGCCCCAGGAGTTGGTGCTGGGGCCTGTTTTGTTCAACATCATTAATGATCTGGAAGATGGGGTGGATTGCACTCTCAGAAAGTTTGCAGATGACACTAAGCTGGGGGGAGTGGTAGATAGGATACAAAGTGACCTAGACAAATTGGAGGATTGGGCCACAAGAAATCTGATGAGGTTCAACAAGAACAAGTGCAGAGTCCTGAACTTAGGATGGAAGAATCCCATGCTCTGCTACAGACTGGGGACCAACTGGCTAGGCAGCAGTTCGGCAGAAAAGGATCTGTGGGTTACAGTGCACAAGAAGCTGGATATGAGTCAACAGTGTGTCCTTATTGGAATATTGGGCTGCATTAGTAGGAGCATTGCCAGCAGATCGAGGGAAGTGATTATTTCCCTCTATTCAGCACTGGTGGGCCTCATTTGGATTACTGTGTCAAGTTTTGGGCATCCCACTACAGAAAGGATGTGGACAAATTGGAAAGAGTTCAGCAGAGGGCAACAAAAATGATTAGGAGGTTGGAACACATGACTTACGAGGAGAGGCTGAAGGAAGTAGGCTTGTTTAGTCTGCAGAAGAGGAAAGTGAGGAGGGATTTGATAGCAGCCTTTAACTACCTGAAAGGAGGTTCCAGAGAGTATGGAGCTAGGCTGTTTTCAGTGGTAGTACTACATGACAAAACAAGGAGCAATGGTCTCAAGTTGCAGTGGGGGAGGTCTAGGCTGGATATTAGGAGAATATTTTTCACTAGGAGGGTGGTGAAGCACTGGAATGGGTTATCTAGGAAAGTGGTGGAATCTCCATTCTTAGAGGTTTTTAAGGCCTGGTTTGCCAAAGCCCTGGCTGGGATGATTTAGTTGGTATTGGTCCTGGTTTGAGCAGGGCATTGGACTAGATGACCTCCTGAGTTCCCTTCCAACTTTAATCTTCTATGATTCTATGATTTAGCAAGAACTGCAAGGATTCAATCCACCATAGGTAATTTAGATCTGTTTGGGGACTGTTTTAAAATTGTTATAATCTCGTGGTGGTTGTCACTTGGATTTTATATTTCTTTCTTTCAGCACTGTAATGTTGAGAAATGAAAAGACAAAAATATAGGCCAGCTCCTCAGCTGGTGTAAACTGATGTAGCTACTGAAGTCAATGGAGATTCACCAGTTCATACCTGCTGAAGAGTTTCTGTTTGTGTATGATGACTTTACTGTGAATTTTGTTCTTCTGTGGCGCAGCCAACCCTCAAGAGAGCACAAGGTAAGTAACAAAGTCTATTCACAGATTTACTGACATCAAAATGAGGGCCTGTTATGGTGACAGGAAACAACTAAAGTTAAAGGTAAAATTTAAAGAACAATGGGACAAGAGCAGGTACTTGAGAGAAGAAGAGATGAATGTATGCAGAACACATAAGGACAAAGTGGCAAAGTTTCTAACAGGCTCAAAATAAGGGAAAGAAAATTAGAAATCAGTCTTAGAAAAGTATTTACGAGTGCCTTTCCAAATTGTGGTGCTGAATTCCTACCTAGCGGAACTCCATTGGAATCAAAGGACTTACACAGGAGATTAATTCAGTCCATGTTCTGCTCTGATACTACAGAGATAAACATGGTATAATAACTTATACAGAACAGAATATATCTAACAGAATGGTTTGAGGGACCAAGCAGGAAAACAAAATCTTATTAAATAGAGAATTCCTTTGTATCTACCCTTCAGTTACCAGTGACGCAAGTATTATCGGATTAGCAAATCTCGAACTCTCACTTTTGCCTCAGCAGCAGTCCCCCGGCTCAGTGGTGATCAGTCATCTCCCAACTTTTCCTTTCAGAAATTAAACATTTCCATGGTAACTACTGTGAGATGCACTGAAAAATGTGACGTTGTTCATATATCAATGGGGTAACCTGGATGTAGAACTTTGGTGTTGTGTGAAGTCAATGCTCTTTTTAGATTAAACTGTTTGTTTCTGAAAGAGAGGGAACAGGTGCAAACACTAGTCATCGGCCAATTGCTGGCTGGTCCATGGAGCAGGATTGGCAGCAGCACACAAAAGCTGTTTGAATGCCCACCTGCAATGCCAGTCTATACTGCAGCTGCAAGAGAGTGGGAGGGACAAGTACATTAAACAACAGAACCCAACTGTTTATCAGCATTTTCCCTTTTCTTCTTGCTCCTTTGGTATACTCTGCAAACAGCAGCAACATGCCAGTTTAACACCTCCACAAGATTAACTTGGAGAAGGATTTTAAAAATCTTGATTTCTCATTCAAAGACCATTGAACTGAAACTGAAGGGAACATCAATTTTATCACCGAGAGGTTGATGTTGCTTAAATAATGACGGGTGCTTTCATCTCCAACAGCGTTACAGCCAAATCCTGTTAGGAATTTACAGCCAAATCCTGGTCCCACTGAAATCAGTTGCAAAACTCCCATTGACTTCAAAGATTTGGCTCTTAAGAAGCATTTATACTGAAGTTCTTGTCTAGCAATCAGTCATACCAGCAATGGAGTTTCATCTCTTGACACACTTCCTGTAGTTTTCTGGAAGTGTCTCCATTTGGAGGCTGTTTCCAGGAAGCCCATCTGTTTTATCGGAAGTTACTCAGGCACCTTCATCCTCTTAGAAATGGATGATTTGCAGGCCAACCCAGCAGGCTGTGAATGGATCATGTGAGATTCAGCCCCACTTCTCCTGAAGTGCAGTGGAATAATAGTGTTTCCTTTTGCTCACAAGCACAGCATGGGGTGGGAAAGGAAAGACATGAGATGTGCCTTATGGGACTGAAATTCCCCATTTCCAAGGCAAATCCATTTAATGCATGGATTTAAACTGTCATAAAAAAGGACAATTTTTATTTTTAAGGGATTTCTTTTAAGTGCTTGTGAAAGGGGATGGACTGACAGCACCAGAGACTGAAGGATTAGAAGTCGCTTCAGCTGCTTGTTTCCTAATTCCTAATTTGCATTTTCAACACTAGACTCAGGTTTATTGTTCTGTGTCCCCTGAATAACTACTGTTTTATTACCAGGTGGGCAAATGTATGCAGTTAATTAGACGCCTGAAAGACTTGAACTCAGGCTGGATTTAGGCCTGCAAGCGTAAGGCTGAGTGTGCTGGAGAAAGAAACTACCACAGCACTTGGGAGAAGAAAATGTTTGTTTTGCTCTTCTAAAAATGAATATTCAAGGGTGGGAGTTATGCAGCCTGCCCAGCGCTCTGCTGTTCAGTTCCCACAGAGACTAATCTTGATTAGAAATGAGGCTGAACTCTACCTCGGAATGTAACGTACCGTAATCGCATATATACAAACACCATGGTCATCAGCTGGTATGAAACCCAGGACCCTTCAGCAGTAAAACTACTGGCCTCTACCAGAGATGACCTGTACGTGCCGGTGGGGGGGGGCAAAGTGAGGGCAGTGGCTTCAGCAGATGTTACTGAGCATGCTCAATCCAAGCCAAGCAGTAAATCTGGGGGTGGAGCAATATGACCCCACATGTCTCTACCCCGCCCCCATGTGTTGCCTCTGCCTCTACCACTTTAGCTGAAGGGTCAGTGGTCAGGGTAGTAGGTACCAGAGTCACTGGAGACACTATGCCAGTGTATTTGCATGAACACCTCAGAGCATGAGTGAAATTCATATTCAGATGCAGGTCCCAATGTTGTAGCTGGACCCTACTTTTTTAGTGAGCCAAATAAAAACTCTGAGTCCCAGCGCCACAAACTCTGCAGAAGTTTGGCTCTGAATCTATACTTAGTGACCCAAGCTCATCTCTAGTCTAGGTTCAACTCACAAAATGGGCAGATAACGCAAGCCATAAAATATAACCACCACTTATCCAGAAACATCCCAAAGGTTTGTCAGGCTCCTTGTCAGACTCCAGACAAAGGGGGAGGAAGAACACATGCACGGAGCTGTTGGCAGGTAGTTGAACCAGCCCAACTTGCATATGCTCCTAGGGTGATTACCAAAAGGGAACACTCATGGGGAGCGATCAAGGCACAGCACCTAGGTACTGAACACCACTCAAATTCAATGCAAAGTAACCCCACTGTGATGGGATCAGGATAATGGAAATACGTAAGATCAGAAATAACGTTGTAAAGGAAAGCCCTTGGGGCCTGGTTGACAACATCCCTGAAATAGAAGGATCTTAGCAGATATTCCACATGTGAGCCATTCAGATACGGGACTTCAGATCTGGATGAGACACAAGAATGCGCTGGTACTCACTGCTGTCATTCCAACAGGCATTAATCTCAGGCACTGCCTATGATTTTTCAAAGTCAAGCTGCACTTTACATCTTTAGGTTCAGTAAGGTCACTCAGCAGATAATGAGCTATCAGAGTTTAACAGAGCAAAGAAATGTTTGGCTTACCTTCCAAGATCCTCTCTCTGGTTTTAATATCAATGACAAGGAAACAACTATTAAATGGGCTGTGCAGAAGAGCCAGTGCACAAACATAGCAATTTTTTTCACATGGTTAGTGCTGGAAGCCTACTGGATTGGTAATGTTCTCATGAAGGGGGCAAAGAAGTGTTCTTTCTCTTTGGGATTGGTAATCTGCCCATTACCATGGTGTCTGGGTGCTGGCTGGTGAGTCTTGCCCACATGCTCGGGGTTTAGCTGATCGCCATATTTGGGGTTGGGAAGGAATTTTCCTCTGGGGCGGATTGGCAGAGGCCCCGGAGGTTTTTCGCCTTCCTCTGCAGCGTGGGGCATGGGTCGCTTGCTGATGGATTCCCTGCAGCTTGAGGTCTTCAAATCTCACTTTTGAGGATTTCAATAACTCAGTCATGGGTTCGGGGTTGTTATAAATGTGTATGGGTAGGGTTTTGTGGCCTGCCTTGTGCAGGAGGTCAGACTAGATGATCATATTGGTCCCTTCTGACCTATGAGTCTATGAGTCTATGAGTCTGGGCACTCAAGAAAATGAAGAACAGTATTAGCAAAAGCCAGGCAGCAAAATGGCGGCCACCAAGAATGTGTCTGCACATGATTCTGCCAATAGGTCTTAACACCTCCTGGATTCCCAACCCTCTCTCCTTTGCCCCTGTTCCTCTGTTAGTCCAATTTTGCACCTCTCTGGAGTTCAGACTGTCAATCACGTCAAACAGCAACAAACTATTTGGAGATTTTGTGAAGTGGCTTAACCAAAAGCATCAGACCAGCAAGTTAATCTACATTTACAACTAAAAATAAGTTGGAAGAAGAATACTGGGTCCAAACGTGGGGAAGGCTCAGTGTCTGAAAATCACACCACAGGCCTGCCTCTGGAACTCTGAATTCAAACAACCTCAGAGTTTAGAGATGTTTGAATTCTGATCTTGATCCAGATATCACAGGAAGAGTCCACTTCTACTTCTGACCTAAGCCTCAATGGGAACCCAAGTCTTCAGAAGTGATAAATCAAATGCATCAATATGCTGCCGTTCCTAGACATCCATGAACATTTTGGGAACAGCAAGAGAAAAAGAATCATCACATGCACAAATTAAAACAGGATGTTGCATCTCAATGGAATTTTGCACTGCAGCCATGCCATCTATGATTATGCTTCAAAGGGATCATAACCAACTGAGAATTAGGTACATTTCATGAACACACATACACACAGCTGCTTGGGGCCTTTTTTGGCCCAGGATGATTAAGCAGAGTGCTTTGTGATGCTAGACAGAATTATTCTATTGAATGCTCTACTACTGGGTTGGAAACAGGGGCACATACACTGGGAGGCCAACAAAAATGATATAAGGACACAAAGCTCACCTAAAAGTTGGCTGTCAACCTGCAGGAACCTGCTGACAGATCAAGATGGTGGCAGATCTATTGGTCTGCAGTTATAGCCATTGTGAATAGCGGAAGAGAAAAAGCCAAAAAGAGAAGCGTGAGTGAAGAAAGCAGGCTGTGGTAAAAACAAGGAGCCATATCTTCCCAACATGTGGACACATCTGTGGATCCCTCATCAGTTTACACTCATACAAAAAGATGTACTGAAACAAACTGACTCTAATACATCGACAGAAGACTCGAACAGGTACATCTCACTTACACAGAGTGCCTGTCATGCTTAGACAGAATTATTCTACTGAATACTCTACTAATGGGTTTCTTCCCATCATCCCCCAGGGAGTCTTCCAGGAACAAGCCCAAAAAGCATTTCCACATCCAGGCCAAGTTTAGAAAGAATACCTCAGTTAAGTGTGGAAACTTGTTGCACAGTATATGGCCACAATAAAGACTTCACTAAAGAACGTGATTTTCCACCCCATATCAAACCACTTATAGTGTAACCTAATAGACTCCTCCTCTGTGTGGTTTTTTTGCTTTTACCGTGTGTAGCAAGGTGCTGTGGCCTTCCTGGGAGCCTGGGCCTGAGAAAGGGTCACGACGCCCCTGCTGGGCAGAACAGGGCCCTACAGGAAAAACTGCCCAGCAACAGAAGGGTGGAGACAAGGCAGGAAAGGGAACTATAAAAGGCCAGCCTAGCAGCACAGTAGTGAGGAAGCTGTTGCTGGAGGTAGATGTGTCTACCTGGAGCTTGCGGCCTAGGCCTGACCCAGACCCAGCGGCTGTTTGGAGCAACTGCCCCATCAAGGGGAGCCTCCAAAACCTGCCTAGATTGCTGGGCCCAAGTGACTGGATAGAGCCACCGGGCCCTAGTGACTGGACAGAGCTGCTGAGCCCTATTAACTGGAACATGCCACCGGAAACTCCTGGTTGGGAAATACCCAATACTTGGAAGGAGACTGCCCCTTGCAGGTACCCAGGGATAGGGTGGGAGGAAGTGGCCCAGGGGCAGCCAACTAGCTGCTAAACCCCGTCAGTGTTTTGCAACTGGATCCCCGCTGACTCAGTGGCAAATGGCTTTGCCCCTGGTAGGAACCTGGACTGGGAAGCAGTGGCGTCAGGTGGGCCTGCATCCCCCTCCCCCTTTCCCTAGCCACCCTGGGAGGGAGTGCTACCCTCTGCATTTGGGAGACGGAGGATCCCGAGCTCCACCTGCCCCACCTGCCTGCTAGGCCGGGGGCTCCAGAACATTTTACTAGCCCCACCTGTGGGAAGTCTGGGGGCTATAGACTGCTTACCTGCTCCACCCTGCCTGAGGGCTGGAGGCACCAGACTGCTTTACGAGCCCTGCCTGTGGGAAGGCTGGGGGCAATAGACTGCTTTGCCTGCCCCGCCCTGCCGGAGGGCTGGGGGCACCAGACTGCTTGCTAGCCCGTCCCGCTGGGGACCAGGGCTAAAGACTTGTAAACAGGCACTATTTATTCCCCTAAACAGAGCCTGGGCCCAAGGAAGGGTTGCGATGCCCCCGCCAGATCATGCCACCGGCTTACACTGTGGCTGCATCAGACTAATGAAATAATTACATCCTCTTCATTTTGAATTAATATTTACCTTACAAGTTAAATTTAGGGTCAGTGCAAGGTGCCACGGCCCTGTAGTGCACCATTTACAATACAGCAAAAACAATCAGAGTCAGCTATGCCACATGGCCCCACAGCATGCCAACATTTTTATGGCTGACCTAGAACACTGCTTCCTCGAAACTTGTCCCCAAGCACCTGTCCTTTACCTATGCTATATTGATGACATTTTCATCATCTGGACCCACGGGAAAGAATCCCTCAAAGAATTCCACCGGAATATCAATAATTTCCACCCCACCATCAACCTCGGCCTGGACCAGTCCACACAAGAAATCCACTTCCTGGACACTACAATACAACTGACCGCAATACATATCTTCATGCCTCCAGCTTCCACCCTGGACACATTACACAATCCATTATCTATAGACAAGCCCTAAATTACAACCGGATTTGCTCCAATCCCTGAGACAGAGACAAACACCTACAGGATCTTCATAAAACATTCTTAAAACTACAGTACCCATCTGGGGAGGTGAAGAAACAAATTGACGGAGCCAGACGGGTACCCAGAAGTCACCTACTACAGGACAGACACAACAAAGAAAACAACAGAACACCACTGGCCATCACCTACAGCCCCCAACTAAAATCTCTCCAATACATCATTAAGGATCTACAACCTATCCTAGCAGATGATCCCTCACTCGCTCAAGCCGTGGGAGGCAGGCCTCTCCTTGCTTACAGACAGCCCCCCAATCTGAAGCAAATACTCACCAGCAACCGTACACCATACAACAAGAACACTAACCCAGGAACCTATCCCTGCAACAAACCCCGTTGCCAACTCTGCTCACACATCGACTCTAGTGACACCATCACAGGTCCTAGCCACACCATCAGGAGCTCATTCACCTGCACATCTACTAATGTAATATATGCCATCATGTGCCAGCAATGCGCCTCTGCCATGTACGCTGACCAAACCAGACTGTCACTACGTAAAAGAATAAATGGATACAAATCTGACATAGAAAATGGTAATATCCATAAACCAGTAGGAGAGCACTTCCATCTCCCAGAACACTGTTGCTGACTTGAAAGTTGCCATCCTTTTACAAAAAATCTTCAAAAACAGTCTTCAGCGAGAAACTGCAGAGCTGGAACTCATATGCAAACTTGACACAATCAGACTGGATCTGAACAGGGACTTGGAATGGTCTCTCATTACAAGAAATAATTGTCACTGTTCACACATTCTCACCCGCTAATCAACGGTTGTGAACAGGCCTCAGCTACTCTAACTGAATTGACTTTGTCAGCACTTGCCCTCCCCACTGTTGTTTCTTACCCTTGGATGTGTGTATATATGTATGTATATATACTTCCTATCTGTGATTTCCACTTCATGCATCTGATGAAGTGGGTTGCAGCTCACAAAAGCTTACGCCTGAGAAATCTGTTAGTCTTTAAGGTGCAAAGGATTCTCGTTGTTTTTGCTGTACACAGACTAACACGGCTACCCCTCTGGAAAATCTACAATATACATACAGCACTGCAGGCTTTCCCATCCTGCCCCACTAATCTGCCTCAACTGGGATCTGAGAAGGACCACTTCTATGTGGGTAAGAGGGTAGTGCAGTCCCCATGCTTATTTGGTTATTGAGTTGTCTGCTTAGAGCAATCTCTCTCTCTCTCTCATATAATCAGTATCAACCTACCTACCTGTCTCTCTAGTTGCCTGTCCATCCCCTCCCCCCTCCATTCTCTCTCAATATGTTTATATTATGTCCATCACTGTAATATCTAAAGTTCAGATTTCCCAAACAGTCTAGAGGTGTTACGGCTAAAATAATGGGGTGTATGTGTCTAAACACCCTAGATTGCTTTGAAAATCTCAGCCTAAATTGGCCAGCAAGGATGCTAATTAGTGCCAGCAGCAATAAGGCCGCTACTGTTTTACTGAGAACAACAGAACCTGATCCTAACCTTAATCTTTTCAAATTTTGGATCATTTGAGATACTTTAATTGATGTCCCCTCCAAGTTCTCCCTCTCCCTGAACCTTTGGTGGATCAAATTGAAGGAATCAACAACTGTGATGGCTTCTCAGATACCAGATCAAACTTTATAATACAGATCTGTTTGCGAGCACTCACTCTCCTGTCCGAGCAGGGCTTACCGTCTTGTAACTGTCGCTTATTTTTGCAACTGGCTGAACTTCTGCATTCTGATTCTCTATGTTAAACTGCCTAAACAGGCTACCCAGACGTTTTCAGGGAAGATAAAAATAAATCTGTGAGAATTCTATTCCAGTGACATTGTTTTTTACTGTAAGTAGCTATATTTTATTCCTTACGTCTCATTTTCCAGGCATTAAAAATAACGTGGGGAAAATCCCGCCCATAAAAATCATCATCACTTTCACCAGGGTAATCTGTAAGCAGCAAGGAACAAAAAATGACAGCACGGGTTAAAGTTACAAATGTTGGAAATAATCATAATAAAAAATGAGTAGACTGGAGGCTTCCCTTGCCCCCCCTCCTGCACCAGAAAAACAATACAATGCAAGTGTTTTCCTCAAATGTATGGCTCCTTTGAGTTGCCGCTGAGTGAACAAAGCCAATATGGAGAAAATCTAAAACTGCCTTGCTTTGATTAATATGGCTCCCTGTGTGGCCCGGTGGCCTAGTGCTACCCCACTATGTTGCCATGCAGGAAACTCTGGGTCAGTGGCCAGCACTAAACTGTCATGCCCCAAGCCAAAAAAGGTCGGGTATGCCACAGTGGGAGCACCTTTGGCTCCAGGGGAGGAGAAAATGCCTCACATCACTCAAGAGCCACTCTCTCCAGTTAATTAATGAGTGGAACTGACATCTGCAGAAGTGTCAACTGGGAGGATAAGAGCCAACAAACAGGGCCCTGAGGGGCTGGGGTATAAAGTGTAGAAAAGCGGGGTGGGGAAGTCTTGAGGATTCTGAAAGGAACACACAAGGCTCCTCGGGAAAGGAAAAGCTTGCTGTTTCAGTGAGAGGCTGAAATGGCAATCCTAGTTATGTCACACTACAGCAGTAAAGGATCCCGAAAACTTGGGATATTTCATAGGCACATTGATGTGCCTAACAGTAGGGGCTACCTCACATCTTGTTAAGCAAACAGGTATACTTGACAACCAATACATTTATTAGCAGGGCAAAGTTAAGAAGTGGAACTTGAGCTTGAGGCCATGTTGACATTACAATATAGGGTGGCAAAATTTAAGTCACCGGGGGGGTGGTGAATAACCCCCCTTTTCCCCCCAAGTGACATAAGTTACACTGACATACACTCTCGAGTGCACGGCGTTATGTCGGCAGCATAGAGCGCCTTCACCAGATGTGCTGTAGCGCTGTACATGTAGACAGGCTCGGAGTCTCTGCATTTTCTAGACAACTCATGCACGTTAAGCCCATAGAGACCTTTTCACATCCAGGACTGATATATAGGGGTAATTTCAGACCTACTGCAAGATTTCACAACCACAGCATAGCTGAGCCCTTCACAGAGCACCCGTGATGGCGGTGCTGAGGAGGAAGGCTCCTAGTGTTCTCACCCTGCTCCTTGAATATCCATGGCGTGCCGATCACAATCTGGCCCTTAGCCTGAATATTATACCGATTTTACAGTTGGATAAACTGAGCACAGAGAAATTAAACTACTTCCCCAAAGCGGCACAGGGAGTCGCTGGCAAAGCCAAGCCAGGATTAGACCTACTAATGGCTCCCATTTCCCAGCTCTTATTGTTAAACTGCACTGCTCCCCGCTAGGATAGTGGAAACTTCCCCATGCTCACATTCATAGAAATCTGACTCTGGGGGAAATCTTCCACCAAACACAATGCAACCATGGTAACTGCATTACAAACAAACATCAGCTGCTATCGTCAGAATTTTGATGGTAAGACTTTCATAGAATTTCCTGTTTCAGATAAATTACCAGTAACTTCCATTAGAGAAGATTTTGAACTGTAGAGTTTGGATCCAGATCTGAATCTCAATAAAATACAGGTATGTTTGTGTCTGAAATACGGTTCAAGCCCATCTCTAATCTTTGTTATCTACTGTGCTACAGGATTTGGGGCTGTGCAAGAAGCATTATACAATAGGAAACAGACTAAGTGGAAGAAAATTAAGGATTTGAACTAGAACTTGTAACTTTCACATTTACAGAGATTCTCATATAAACTGAGAGTCCTTTCTCATGTTACTACCAACATACTTTACAAATGTTATGTTGGATCTCCATCTGATAGGAACTGCAGGACACTGAGTTCCTAATACTCAAGTTCAGTGGGGATAGAACACTAAATGGTTTTACTTTACTAGCCCTTCAAAGCTAGTGGGTATTTTTGAGTGTTTTCCTATTCCTCCTCTTTGACGGTGAGTCTGACTTGTTTCAGATGGGTACTTGCAGCCTGTCCTCTAGATACCCTTGTGGGTTTAGCATGATATCCTTAGAATACTGATACTCCTATTCTTGATCTTTCACATCCCAAATGTTGCCTCTTGGTCACTTCTCTGATACAGGTGGCTGCTGAAGTGGACGTGTATCCTCTGATAACCTGTGCTGTTTAGCTGGTTCCTAGAAACCTGAGGTTATTTTCCAAATGTTACTGTTACACTAGCCTTGATTGTGGCAATTGAAAAGTGTTTCCCGGGCTTATTTCTCAACTTTTGTCTCTCTTTCTTCTTTTTTGGGGAAGTCTTTCTGTAAGCCCTTTGATTTTTAAGATTTAACTCTGGCTTTTCATTACCTTTGTGTGCTTTGTTTCCACAGCTCATATCTTTCTCACAAGAAAGCATTTATAAAACCCAAGACCTTTTCCACTGTGCTGATTAAGTTGGGGTTGCTCCTGCTTTGAGCAGGGGGTTGGACTAGATGACCTGAGGTCCCTTCCAACCCTAATCTTCTATGATTCTATGTGTTTCAAAAGCATTTCTCCATACCTCCAGCTCATACTTGTCACAAAGCTTATCAAAAATCCACTCACAAAAGCACAATAATAGTCACTCAGCCTATATATGTGCCTCTGTAAACTACAGACAAGGCACCTTAGTGCACAAACCTTGGAAAATGCTAAGCACCTTTCAATAGTTCTAACAAGAAATATTTATACAAAACAAATAAGTGTTTACTTGTTTTACCATCTGAATATTATAGGTAAGCATGGATGAAGATGCTTAAGCTCTATCATCACTCTCCTGACTTTCAGGACAAAATTGGTGTCATCACAGCTTGCCTAAAAAGCAGACTTCTCACAGCATTTCAACCACCCAGTTTACTCATGCCTTTGATATAGTCAACTGAACACCTATTATCTCACTTGAAAGAGAAGCTTTTAGTTTGCTCACCTCAGTCACCTGCAGGATCTTTGAAATGCCTCCTCTTCTGTTCCTTCCAAAGAGTGCATTCCTGCATCACCCACTTCGTTCCTGAGTCCATTTACCATGCAGTTAGCAATAAGTTCTTGCCAAGTTATCACACATAACTCAGAAGGGGAAAAAAAGGCTCTGAAACACAATGCAAGGTCTTTTCCCCTATCTTTCTTTGAGTATTTTGTTTGCTCGGTGATCCATCACAGACAGGTCTCCGCTAGTAAATTGAACAACCTACCCTCCTGGCTCTTCTTTTCTTCTTCTTTTTTATAAACGTATAATCAGTGTTTCAAATTCTTCAGGTATCACAAACTGTACTTCTCTGTTGCCCTCTGCTGGCTATGGGGTAACACAATCTTGCTACTGAATTAAATACCAATAAATATACAGTACAATTTTCTTGTTTTCCTGTTTAAAACCAATAGTGAAACATACCGACCAAAAGTCAACATACATCACTCTATTTATTTCCTGCATTATAAAGTTAAAGCTTGTTGGTCATCTCTGGTAAGCACAACACACTGAACAGGAGCAGGAAGCAGTTGGTAAAAGAGGTCTGCTAATGTGCTTTTTTGTTAACAAAATATAGGAAAAAGTGGAGACAAATGAATTCTATGTAAAAATGAAACAGGTGGGTTTACCCCAATGATGCCATAAATAACATGTTCCACTGTGAACCAGACGGTTATCTGATTTTAAGGGATTGATCCTACAAGGAGACCCTACAGAGAATGAAGGCCAAGCTATAGAAGACAGATCACAAAGAAGAGACAGATAACCTCCATGGCAGGCTGAGGAGATGGTCAATAACTCAAGGTAAAGTGAAAAAAATCCAGTCTTTCTGGAATGAAATTTCATCTTGAATTTATAGCAGCACAAACTGAGCTCAAAGCCACGCATATCTAACAGTGTAGGCATAAGCCTTCTGGTACTGGAAGCATAGTGTTTGAATGCCATGAGGTTTTATTATATTTGGAGGAATGTAGAGCAGAGCGCAATGCTGACATATTAATTCTGGGCCATTTCAGAGTCCAGGGTCAGATATGTATTGGATAATTTGACAGAGGACAGGAAGTGTAGCTACTGTACTTTCTATAGGAACGCATGGACTGCACATTTTACTGACGGAAAACTAGGAAGTAGGAGAAAACCATAAAATACAGTGGGGGTTGGGCAAAAACTATATTGCTGTGTTCAATAACAGCACAAGAAAATTATTCAGTTGGACTCTGCTCTTTACCGTGTCATGATTCATTTCCATTGAATGCTGAGACCCACGTCAATGAGCAGGAAGAGAGCTTGGTTAGGGCCAATGGCAAATTAATTCCTTGAAATGGAATGGAGAAGACTATGCTGAAGTTAATGCAATCAGCACAAAGCTCCAAAATAGAAAAGCATGACTTAGGGCATGTCTATACTAACAGCGGCAAAGTTGATGCTGTCTGATCGATCTTCCTGGATCTATTGAGCGGTCAGTGTAGGCTCAATCGAACAGGAAGTTGATGTAGTAAATCCACCCCCTCAAGTGGTGTAGCACTGCATCAATGGGAACACGGTTCCCATCAATGCAGTGAAGATGGTGCACAGAAGGGAAGCACAGCAGTTGATGGGAGTTACGTAAACTACTCTGTGTAGCTTGCGTAACTCCTGTTGACTGCCGCCGAATTTCCAGGTAAGTGTAGACTAGGGCTGACTTAGTCTCTGTGCCATATTCTGTCCCTTCCTCATTCTACTCCCATACCTTCTGACCATCTGTAGCAGATCATCAGTGAGTAAATCAGGAAAGGAGAAATATTTTCCAAGCAATTTTCTATGGGGATTAAACCTAATTTTGATTTTAGAAGTTACATACATTTTCAGGATTAACCATAAAAATAAAGTCTCTGTCTAAGATGCATGTGATGGGCACCCTGTAAATCTGTATCGTTCTATGATAAATAACTACACCAGTTTTCTGAGTTTTAAGTTTCTGCACATTCTGTTTTGAATACAATTTTTCCTAAAAAAACAATGCTCTATAAAGAAACTGAAGATTTCTGTACAGGGAGATTCCTTCCCTATGCAGGTAATTCACTGGAATGTTGAAAGACTCATTGCACCAGTTATGTTCGCCGAAACCCATCAGAGATGAGAGGCAATCCTTTTGGCTGGCTCACACCCCACATATCTTCAAAAGGTATCTTTCGAAGCGTCAGAAAGACATTTGGAAAGATCAGATATGCAGAGGAAAGTCAAACTAAAGTACATGGCCTGGGATACTGAAACCAGTTAAGTATTTGATAGATATGACAATACAATTAAGATTAGATATTATACGCTGAAAAATGACAAAGTCTAAGAATGCTAATGAGGAATGTGAAACCTCCAGACAAAGCCGCCAAGTCCAGCAAGCTAGCAAAGGTACAAAATCCACTGGCTGTAAGCTGAAGTGTGATACCCTCACTGTTAAAAAACTGCACATTATTTCCACTTTGAATGTAAGTCGTTTGAGAGGTTAATTACCAAGTGTTGAGGTAGATTCTCCATCACTAGCAATTTTTAAATCAAGAGTGGATGTTCTTCTAAAAGATATGCTTTAATTCAACAATTCAGGAAAATTCTGTGATCTATGTGATACAGGAGGTGGGATGAGAGGATCACAGTGGCCCATTCTGGTCTTATACAGTATGAACCTCACTCAGTTTGGAATTTCATAAACCCAAGAGGACATTTACAAATCCAGCTGATCTGGGTGTGAAGTTTTTTTTTTTCCTTATGTGGAGAGCACGTGAGAGATCTGAGTTATTTTTTATGAATGTGTACCTCAGTTTATCCACTTGATATTATTCTGTCTGAGTATATGAAGTTAGAGCAAAAGGGGCTGTTAGGAAGATCAAACAGGAATTGAAACAATAGTCAGAGATAAGACATGAAGGTAAACAACTTCAAGGGAATAGGGGAACAAAGGCAGGTCTATTCAGTGGCAAGCTGCTGTTCCCAAGCTCCAACCTCCAGACATTTTACCAAGGCCAGACCCGAGAGATCAAAAAGACCATGAACAGTTAAAAGGACCTGCCTTGAAAAAGGGGATGTGAGTTGCTAGCAGATACTTGAGGGGCAATGCTGAAAGAGAGACACTGAGAGAGGCAGAGAATGCAGCAGGACAGTCTGTCTTTCTCAGCCCAAAGATGTGGATATCTGGGGTATGCAGAACCTTCCTAAACTTGCAAGAAAAGGACAATGTTTATGTAAAACCAGATGAGTATAGGCTTTTGTTGTGTTAACCTTTTTCTCAAAATGATACGTACCTCTGGATGAACATGCATTTGTTTTAAAGCAGCTAATTTGATTCACTTCAATCAGCTTCTGGCCACATGCTTCTGCAGAGAAGTTCTTTGCAGGTGCCAAATACAGTTAGGCCTATTGATTTTAGTGTGGTTGGTAAACCAGGGGCTGTCTAAGAGTGGTAGGGCTCCATGTTTCCATCCAGGGAAAGGCAGAGGTAGTGAATCTTGTCACATGAGAAGTGCAGTTGAGACTGCAAAGGGATTTAAGGAACAATTCACCTCGTAACTATGACAAATTGTGTCCTCTTATGTGCTTGGGGGGAATTCTGTGCCATTGCGCAATGAAGAATGTGCGCAGAATTAATGTTCCTCAGAGAATTTCATTTTTCACCGGCAGAATCGGCACTGCAGTGCTGTTGGCTGCCTCTAGAGGCCACTGGATCCAGCAGAGCCCACTCACAAATAGAGGATACTGCGGGGAGGGGGGAGAGAGGGGGAGCTAGAGGGTTCCCAGCAGTTGTTCTCAGTACATCCTGCAGCATGCAGAAAACTCCATAAAAGCCTGGTCTGATCAGCATCAAGCTGTTTCTTCCTCTGGATCCCTGGGGGGGGGAGCGCGAACACAAAGGGGTGTGGGTATCTGGCCCTGCAGCTGGGCTCTGGGAAGGAGGAGGTGCAGATATCTGGGCCAGGGGGCTCCACACAGCCCCCTCCACTACCCCCAAAATAACCTCTCCTGTTACACATACCCCTCCAGCAACAACAAGTATCCCCTCCAACTGCACCCCTCCTCCAGGTCCCTCTCCCCTCAGCAGTGTCCTCTGTTGGGAACCTCTATAGGATAATCTTACAGCAGCAGTATGAAAAACCAGAATCAGCTAAAAGACTGAGGAGCAGAGTTTTCCCCCAAAATGTGCCCAGCTGGCATGTATGACACAGCCAGACTGAGGCACCCTACAAAACTGTAACAGAAAAACAGGAAATTGGTTGTCATAGGGGTTTCTTTCACTCTCTACTCCTGGGGGAATCTTTTTTGTTGTCTGTATTGTTACCGGTATTTTGAAATAAATTACCAAAAATAATTGAAACTGGCATGATTATATTGTGTTATTTTAACAAATTAAAATATGCAGAATTTTAAAATATTGTGTGTGAAATTTTTAGGCGCAGACCTCCCCTAGGCGCATTCTTAAAAACAGCCCTACTGGGTCAAACTAATGCTCCATTGAGGCCAGCATCCTGTCCTATGACAGTGGCCAATGTCAGGTACCCCAGAGTTAGAGCCCTGGAAATGCAAATATCTGGGGATGATTTTTTTGCAGATGGTGGGTCAGATGTGGATCTCAAAGGCCGGGAAGCAGCTGTCTGCATCTCATAGCTTTTTAGACTACTTGCCTGCCTTTGAGATGGAGGTTGGGTCCCGCTGCGGATCTGCTGTTCAGTGGGGCTCCCTGCCAGCTATCAGCTGTTGGGCAGCTGCACGGAGGGGCTGGCCCCTGATCAGCAGTGGAGGGTGCACGAGGGCTGGCCTCCAAAGAGCTCCTCGGGGGCCCCAGAGCTACCAATGTGTGCAGGTGCGGATTGGACTGCGGATGGCGGTCGGAGGTAAGCTGATCGGGCCGATGCAGATCCACATTTGTGTATCGTGCAGGACCCTGCTCAGAGGGAATGAGCAGCCAAGGCAGTTATGGAGCGATCCGTCCTTTTGTCCACGCCCAGCTTCTAGCAGCTAGGAACCCATCTTGGCTAACAGCCATCGATGGACCTCTCCTCCGTTCTCAAACCGTTCTGCCTTTGGCCTTCACAACATCCCCTGGCAGTGAGTTCCACAGCTCCGGCAAGGGGAGCGCCGCCGTTTGTTGGATCCGCTTTGGGCACTGGCGAACCCGTGGGTGCCACGGGACCGACCACACCTACCCCTGCTCCCGGGGCCAGCCTGGCACTTCAGGTTCTACTGACCTGAGGTTGATTTTTTCCACTTTTTCAGGCTGGCTCTGGCCCCCCCCGGCCGTGCAACGAGCCAGGCCCCAGGGTGAAAGGCCCCGGTCCGGTGACCCGGGCCCCCCAGCGCAGGGGATGCGGGGGGAGGGGCCGGACCCAGCTCCAGGCCAGGACCTGAGCGCGGGGCGGGGTGGAGGCCGGGCCCAGCAGCGACCCCGCCCCCGGAACGTTTGTGCCGCGGCCGCTGTTTCCGCCCGGACCCGGCGGCCCCGCGCTCCGCTCTCCCAGCGGAAGGAGAAAGTCGGCGGCCCGGGAGCGGTTTCCGGCATTCCGGGTTGGGCCGCCGCGGAGCGCGCGCGCCTCGTTCTCGGGGATGTCGCGGCGCCGGCGGTTCCTGGAGGAGGCGGCTCGGGGGCTGATGGGCACGTGCCCGGCCCAGGCCCGATTCCTCGGGTAAGAGCCTGGCGCGCGCGGCTCCAGGTTCCGCGGGGGGAGGGAGCAAGCAAAACCGATGGCGTCTGTGACGTATGGGGAGCGCCCCGCCCCTTCTCCGGCTGGGGGGGCCCTTCTGAGAACGGTGTTAGCCCCCCTCCCCCGCAGCCCCGCCTTCTTGACTCCTCCCCTTACCTCGGGGCCTGGCACCCGCCCCTCCCCCCAGCTCTGCCGGCCCCTCGCAGCGCGTGGGATCTATGGGCCCGCCTTGGCCGCGCCCGGGCGGTGACTTAGTGGGGGCGGGTCCTGCTGGGAGCAGGGCGAGGGGTTGGACTAGATGCCTCCTGGGGCCCGTCTAACCCTGGTCTGCTACCAGTCCATGCAGGGGGTAGCGCCCTCTGGGACCAGCACCGCCGGCCGAGCTGGGACTGGCTGGGTGACCCCTTTCCGTCTCCTTCCTCCCCCAGGTGGATGCTTCAGGCTGGAAAAGGCAAGTTTCAATACGGCACTGGTCTTGGTTCTTCGAATCCCAGCCAGACAGGTGGACCCAATTCACCGCTTCTGAACGGCTCCAAACAACGGTTGGAGCTTGGACTAGATGGCCTCCTGAGGACCTTTCCAATCCCTACGGTCTCGGCTATGTAACTTTTGGAGCGTGACGATTTCTTCTCTTCCACCCTAAAAATGGGTGTCACCAAGGAGAATTCTTTGTCAGGGAGAATTTAGAAATATTTTTTCTTTAGTGGAATCTGTGGCTATCGCTTATGTCTGATTTAATGTTATCCAGAGCGGGATGTAGCGAGGCAGATGTGGGAACATCTCTCCAGGTTGCATCCTTTCACACCCAGCCTGAATTTGGCCTTTCATGGCCGTGTTCTGATTCTAACAATCTATTTTTGTTACAAAATCTCAGTCTTGGGAGAAGCTTTGCAAGGGCAGACCACCTTTAAGTTTGGTAGTGTTTTATGTTGTTGACACAGGAGTATACCTCATGGAGCTCCTTGCAGGAATGTAGTTCTCAAACTAAGATTTTCAAGTAAGGGAGACTGTATTTTTCTGGTATAATTACCTATTGGACAGTACCTTATTATATGTAACTATACACACAATATTATGTGATTATTGTTAATATTTTGGCATTCAGCTTTCTCTTGAATCAAACTGATCATATATCTAAGAGAACAGTTTGAACAAAGCACTTGTACCTGAATAAGATTTTTAAAATGCTAGAGAAAAGATGGCCATGCCCTTATTCATGTTTTTTTATGTTTACCTATAAAACATACTTACGGAGAGAAGTTCATTTAGAGTTTTACTGTGTTACCTTTATTCATCTGTAGATAACCAAACAGACCGAGAAAGGATGTGCCCTTACTGTTTCCAGTTTCTGGTTCCTGATAACCACAGAGTACGTCTCAAACCCAAGATGAAAGTGACTCCACAGATACAGAAACTTCTTAATCGGGAGGCAAAGAACCATAAACTCAATTTGAAACAGACAAAGCTTTTGAAAAAATACAAAGACTCAAGAAGCGTTCTGGTAAGATTATTATTCTGGGTTTATTTGTTCCCTGGAGCCTCAAAGAGATAGGGAACAAAAAAAGACCAGGAAGTTTTTCTCTTTAGAAATTGATCTTGCAATCCACAAGATTATTTCATCAGAACATAACTTTTTCTGTCTACCTTTCCTGTTGGGATAACTTCTATTCAAATACACACAAAAGGATTTTTAAAACAAACACCCTGACTTTAAGAACAAGATGAGAAATGGCAGGTGGAAAAAAATTCCCAAACATCCAATTACATTGTGACTCTTATGCATTTTTGCCGCAAGCTGCATATTCTAAGATTTCATCTAAAAACAACCACCACCTTTCTTTTTTTTTTTTGTGAAGATACAGTACAATATTCCCACTGTAAGCTATTGTACTGCTAGTCAATTTGCACCGTTTTGCAAAAGTTTCTCCAGCCAAACTAGCAGCAGGAGAGATTGATGCTGGTCTCTTCCCACCCTCTTCACTCAAGAATGTTATTACCTGCATAGTCTAATTGGGGACAGCTAAATCTTAACATACAAGCAGGTTTTTTTCCATTTTTTTAAAGATCAAGGCAATCAAAGCTGAAAAGCTTGTTAAAAGTTAAAGTTCCAGCAATTACAGTAATTTGGCTGTGTTGCACATAGGTTTTTTTTGTTTTGTGTAGCTGAATGTTATGATCAAGCATACAGCATGTGTAGCATAATCCTAGTTAAGTTTGCTGTTGGAACATTAACTTTTATTGGCTGACGTCTTTAGCCATTTGCGGTATGTCTACACAGTGTTTTGGAGCCCACGGGAGCAAGTCTCTTAGCCAGGGTAGATAAACTTGGAGTAGTGGGGCTCGAGCTAGTGTTCTAAAAATAGCTGAAGCTCAGGTGCTGAAACCTTGGGAGCATGAGGCATTTCAGTGTTTGAAGTGTGGGTCAGGTTATCTACACAGCTATTTTTAGAGCACAAATGCAAGCTGCGCTAGACCAAGTCTGATAAACCAGGCCGGGATGCTCGCTCCCATGGGTTCAAAAGTGCTGCGTAGACATACTCATGGAGACCTGAAGATTTCAATACGAGCTATGCCTAGAAGAAACGCTTGTCACCAGTCTGCTATAAAGCTGCATACCTAAATGAGAGTAAGTTATTTCTGGAAGAGATCAAATGTTAGTACACACACACAGTGCTTAGTAACACTATTCCGGGTTGCTTATAGTTTGGGGGGGAGAATATCCATAATGACATGTAGTCTCACACTTGTCAGACAATGAGACAATTTTTGTTGCTTTGATTTGTTTTCTTTGTGAGCATTTTTCAATTTGAGTGTGAACTGCCTGAGCAGCCTGTAATGGCTTCCACAGGAAGCTCAAACAATTTCAGGGAAAATTTTGCTTGAGACTTCCCCGACCAGTGTTTAATATTCAGTACTGAATAACCAACAAGTGACTTCTGGTTTACTGAGTACAAAGTGGAAATGATTCAGCAAGAAAGAAAATTAAACAAGTGACTTCCCCTATGTGCAAGATTAAAATACACATTTCTATCTACACACACAGTGTTTTATCACCTATAAAAGGCACTTTACACAGTGCAGCAAACCAGTGTGTTATGGAAGGCCTCAGAATGCTTTCTGGGCTAGATTTTTGCTCTTTTTACATCAGTATGTAAATCCAAACTAACTGCATTGAAGTAATTAAAATAGTCATTAAGGGAAGTGGGAAGACACTTGTTAACACAAAATACAGTAAATAATGCTAAACACGTTTCACTTTACTGCATGATCTTTATTGTATTCCAGATGATTAAAATTGAAAAGTGTTCAAGTTCTGAAGCTGTCGTGCACGGAATAAGTACATATATCTTTAATGTAGTTCTGGAGGGATATACAAAACTATTACAATAGATTATGCAGACAGATGTCTTAATAAACAAAGATGACACCCCACTGGATCCAACACTGGCTCCTCAGAGCATGTCTGCTGGCAGATTGGGGAGCTTTCTAAGAAATGAGGAAACTACTGATTATAATTTCCAGTGCCAGAATTTGCAACAGTAGAAATCTGGAGCACCAACACCACAAGATTGGATTGAGGAAGTTATCATGGTCATTAACTAGTATCACTTATATGCCAAGGCGATAGGCACTTCAGATACACAATACAAAACTAACAGAATGAAGCAAATTGTTTCCCCTCCAAATTTTAGTTTCCCTTTGAAGGTTTCACAAACCACTCTGAACCTGGAAGTTTTGCTTTTATTATTCACTGGTGTGATATCATAAACATTTGGATAGATTTAAAGAGCTGTCATTTTAGACTGTTGATATTCAGTGTATCTCTTCCTGTTCCAGTAATGTGTGTGGATATAACATCTTGTGGTCTTGCCCAAACAAGCTCAAGTACTGATACTAAGGAGTAAGTATAGTTGGCAAGATGTGTATGTATTGCTATGTTTTTAAAAAAAAGAAAAAACAACCAAATATTGATGTACATTGTGACCTGCAGAGCTGTAACAGGTTCTTAAACAAAACTATACATTTGATTTGTACCTGGACAAATTCTCGGATGTAGCAGGCATCCATATAAATGTGAGTTTATAGCTCATGGTCCATTCTAATCTCCATGTAGTGTCCTTGAATTGGGACTTAAACATGGTAATACTACCTTCTGCTCTATGTCAGCTATACTGACACTCTCATTAAGACCTGTCCAAGTTAAGATCAAGATTACACTTACTGTGATTTGGTGTGCAATGCACTACTTGCATTGTGTTTGAAATATTTCTGGTATTATGTACTTAAAATACCATCAGGAGCAGACAGTTCCCAAAATTACCAGTATAGAGCCATATAAACTCCTACTGTAGAAAATGACACATTAGGAGCAAGGTTGACTGAGACTTGAACCAACAAGCTGACAGGCTCTATTTACAAGATCTTTCTTGGCTATTAGCAATATTTTAGATCTTGATTTAAGCATACATACTGCTAAAAACATTACAAAAAATTACCTATTATATTTTGCAGAGTTATCAACTCCCTGGAATTGATATGATCTATACATCATTTTTCCATATATTTTTAATCAGTTAATGAAAGATCAGCTGTTAAAGAGATTTTTGCCTAAACTTTGGGGTGTAGATCATTAGTGGTCTTCTTTGGAGAGCTGTCTGGTCACTGTTTTGATTCTCCTTGTTTCCAACCGAATCCATTAAAAAGAGCTAAAATAAATTAAAAGCTTTATTTTTTCTGTGAAAGCAGTTGCTGTGCTGGTAAGAGATGTTATGTGATGAGAACAATGACTCAGTCTCTATTAATATATATGGTTTTGCCCACTCAGCTGCTTCCCCCCTTTCACTGAACTTTGGTAGATAATCCTCTAGTCCCACTCTCTGTGTGGTTCTTCTCTCCATACCAATGGGTTACCTTATTTTCTTTTATCAGTAGTGTATCTTTTTATTTTTGAAGATTCTGGATTTTTCATATTTTTTCTGAAGACTCACCCAAAAAGTGTTATATTTAAATAGAAGCGTAAATTAAAAAATGAATTTTAAAATATATATTGATCATTTTCTGGATTCTTGCATGTTTATGGTGAAACATGAATCCCATTGAGGTACATTCAAGGTATTGTACAGTCAGAGCCACTTTTAATATTGTCTAGTCTTTTTGTTATGACAAGGTTGTTTTTTATATTTCAGACCCTGTGTTTGCAAAACACAATTATAAGTCCGCTGAAATTAGTTAGCAGGGGATTGAGATCATTTCTAGACACACCCATGGGGATTTGATGGTTTATGTAGTTTAAAGGAAAAAGATAGGTGTGGATTTGATGTTGCTTTTTACATCTCTGCTTCACACAAGTATTTAAGCAGCTGGATTCACTTTGTAATGTTGAAGAGAAGTTTAGATAAGAAAGACAGTGTTAGTCACTGATGCCTTTATAAATTTAAAATGGGGAAAGACTGACAGAAGAGCTAACATTTCCTTTCCTCTCTTCATAGCTTGTTACTTGCAAAACATGCAACAAAACAATTAGGCATAATGGTAAAAGCAGAGATTTTCTAGCATCAGCAACAAGCCGTTCTGGTACTCCAAAGAGTAAATCAGACCCAAATACTCCGATATCTGCAAACAAAATGACACCCTTTAACCACAGTAAATCTGGATCTAAAGGCAGTCCAGCATCAACTTCCAGGTGTGTATTTCCACTTTACCTAAAGAAGCAACATAGTTCAGTGAATAGGGCACTGTACTAGAAGTCAGGAAAGGGAGTCAGCTTTCTCACTGACTCACTGTGTGACTTCAGACATATCGTTTAGTAATCTCTCTGATATTAATATCTGTTATCAAGGATCTGAAATGGAAGATCAGTTTTCTTTTTATTTCACATTGCAGAAGACAAAAGTGTCTAGTGAAAAGAATGACTATGGGTAAAATCTCTTCTGGGTAGTTTTTTCTATATACGCACGGTCATGTTATCTTCAGCCTTAGTGTGAGATACCATTTATGGTTTTTTTTTCTAAGCATGCATGTAATTTTGTACACAAACTCAGTATTTGCATACACCATTGGGTAGTTATGCTTCTCACAGTTCACTTTCACCCACAATGCATAACTTATGTTTGCAGTTCAGTAATTGTGCACCTGAATTATATACAAACATTTTCAAAATCAGACCATAAAATTACTATAGAATCCTACAGCTTCACTTTTTAATAAGAGATGTATCTGATTTTTGTTTTGTTTTGCTTTACAGTATATGCAGGTCTGGACAGTCAGCACCCAGTTCTTTCCCCAAGACTCCCAAAAACACAAAATTTCACTTTTCTCAGCTAAAATGGTTGCTTAATCTTGAAGAAAAACAAAAAAGCCAGAAGAGCGACCTGAAAAACTTCTTGTCTTCACTTTGAATTACTGAATAATTACAATAGTAGTGGCTAAAATTGGGCCAGTAAATGAACTAAATTAATGGCTGCTTTAATTTTTTATAAACTTATACAAACTATTTTTGTTAATGCTGGTTTAATTTCCAGCTGTGATAAAGCCTTCAGTATGTAGGGGACGATTGACTGCATCATTTGGAAACAGTTTCTGTACTTCTATGTGGATTGCCTACCAGAGGGTACTGCTGGAATAAGATAATATACCAGGTCTTAGAAACCTGAACTTGTTTTACAGTCTTTAATTGTTCAGGAATTAAAAGCCAAAATCTGTTCTTGGCCAGGTTGATTTGCACTGTGGCAGTCAGTGTAACGATTTTTCAAATAGGATCCTGTATCACAGTAGAACTTGCAAATAATCTGCTTATCTGCAATTCTTTCCAGGTCAGTGCTGTGAATGGTGTGGGTTTGCTTGTGAGTTTTACTCAGAACTTTCTATTTTGCAGCTGCGACAAACTGCTTTCCAAAGGAAATCTGTGTGGTCGTCTTAATGAACTGACAAAGTAATTCTGAAACATTCCTGCTTAATGCTATTTAGCAGCAGTAAGTCTTACTCTGCAATTTCTGAAGTTGATGGCTCCAGTTTTCCGTTTGGAAAGAAAATTATTTTAATATACAAATAGCTTTAAAACCAAAAATCTCTTTCTGGAAGTTGTTATATGAAGTTGTTTAGTTCTTTTCCTGTCCGCATTCTTATTTTGGCAGCAGTAAATGACAAATAAAATGACTCCACTTTTCCCTTGAAGTGCATCTGTTTTTTTTTAAATCCAATTAAAAACTCCTTTCCAACAAATACAAGTTGGTATATTTAAAAAGCAATTCAGGGAGGGCAGAGCTTGCACATCTTAGTTTTAGTCTCAAAGGCTGATAAATATGTAATATGCATATGAATCTTCTGGAAATGGCTAATGTTGCTGAAATACTTTAGTAAAAGTGATTTTTGGAAAGATTCTTCCACTTTCATTTTTAACTAAAGTATACGTAAGGTCAATTTTTAACAATCTTTCTGGATAAACTATGCTTTGACACTGCATTGTGCTGTTTTGCCTCTCTGCAGAGCTCTATTTATTTATATGGGATCACTTTATGGCTTGCTCTCTGATACCTTTACTAATCCTTTAGTTTTGTTGGGAAGAAAAATGTATCTTGTAAAGTATTATTATTAATGGATTTGTGTTGTAGAAGTTTTACTGTAAAATAAAGTTTCCTTTTCAGAAGGTGTATTCCTCTTTTAGATGCATTGTTGCATCATTTGCCATCAGTCCTGCATGGAACCATCAGTGGGGAGCTAACAGGTCTCAGAGTGCTCTAAATTGTCTTTTTACTATAGGACTTAAATACCTTTGTATCTTATTTCTTGCTTAAAAAGTGTGCTAAATGCCAGTCAGCAATTTCATTTTTTTTAATGTAGCTGTAAAGGTATACTTGATACACACCTTAGCTCACTTAAAACTGCCTTCACCAAACAAGTAAAACCAGAGACGTAAATTGCATCATGGAATGGGTCACTCAAATGCCCCAAGAAAACCTGCTTCAATATGTAAATAGAAGCTCCTTATGACTGCACCCCCTAGTTGTCACCTACCACCCTAAACTGGAACCTATATGGGATATTGTTAAACAATTACAACCCATACTTGATGGGGACCACATCCTGAAAAATATTTCTGGAACCCCCTCTCTTGGCCTTCAAACAACCCTCCCAACCTCTCCAGGTTCATCATTAGAAGCAAGCTCCACATGGACCAGGACACACAGGACAGCATCAGATCTTTTCAAAAGACAGAGGCAAAACCTGCAGCCATCTCCACTGGTACAAAGATCACTACCCACCACAACACACCTTTCAAGATCCATGGGTCTACATAAGTTTATCACAGTATGAGGTGTACCTCATGCAGTGTACTAAATGCCCTAATCACCAGCACAGACAATCACTATACTCTTAACTAAACTCAGAAAAACAAAAAAAGACAAATACCCCGTCACCTGTGGGTGACCACTTTTCACAAAGTCATCACTCTATCTGACCTCTCAATCCTCAGTGGAAGCCTGCACAAAACCTTCAAAAGAAAGCCTGCGAACTTAAGTTCATAACTTTGCTAGACACTAAACATCATGGACTGAATATTCACGCTGGCTTTACGGCTTATTGCAACAATCTAACTCACTAACCTCCCTCCAGCTTTTTTTCTCTTGCCCCCCTGACTGGAGAGGTGTTATCTGGCCAGTTCACTTTGCACAGTCCCTTGAAATAGGTGTTAACTACATGAGCTAAACAATTTGTTCCACCTTGTATTTAGTTGGAACACTGAGTACATTTCCCAGACCTAAAGAAGAGCTCAGTGTAAACTCCCCTATAGAAGTTAATCCTGACTAGGACAATACGGCATATAACAAAACGGTAATAGCAATGTTGGTACAGCGATCATACTTAAGCTTTCTTCCATTTGGAGATATTGCAGGTTTCAGCAATTATTCCCCATTTTAAGTATAGGGAATCTCTCAAACTGGTAAATCTTTCAATACATATAATTGTCAGGGATTTTTCTTTTTAGAATGGATTCTCCTGTCACTTTGATGGATAACTTTTTTAGTTTTAAGCCATTTTAGAGACTTTCACCCCAAAACTTTTTCCTTTAGAATGCCTTTCATCCTCATTTAAGTGCCATTTCACTCTACATACTTAAATACCGAGAAAGGGTAATGTAATCATTAAAGCTGTATAAACTAGCTGCTTAGCCAAAATGGTGATTTTGGGTTACTCAGAACAACGCGGTGGTTACATATAGACATTTCTGAGAACATAGATTTAGTATATAAGGATTAAATGTTGATCTATGATCATATTTTTACAATATTTTATTCTTAAATATGAAAACATTATACAGTGAGGTGTTATTTAGAGGACAAATTACACAAGAAATACACTTTCTGTGAGCAGTGCACAATAATGAAACATTTTTACATTTCAAACATCTTGTCAGCTTTCAACAAATGAGTAAATTTCTGTTGCAAACAAGTTACAAAGTGCTGTTATTGCATTTTTTTTTGCAAATTCTCACAAAAAAAGGATCATGCTTAGTAGGATATTTTTAATGTAGTAAAGATTAAATCAGAATTAGACTTCTAACTAGTAAAATGGAAAACCTGACATATTAATCAAGATAATTTAACACAGACAGTCTCAAAGACACAATGGTCATCCATTTTAACAAAAGTAATCAATATTCCTATTAAGATTTTAAGTTGATTCTCTAATAGTAAGTTACTGACAGCCAGATCCTATTTGTTTTATTCACACAAATAGGGGAATATTAGCATGAGAAAAAGAGAGTAAGAATTAATCCCAAATATTTTTATTAATAGAAAATCAGCCCATCACAAATAGTGCCATTGCAGCCAATTCACTAATTTTTCAACAATAACCCTGTAACTTTCTATTACCATATGTGCTACAAGTTGAAATTCCCTCCTACGCTGAGAGCCAGCAAAAGGATTTTGCACGAGCTATCCCCACTTAAGTCCTCTAAGTGGTGCCTAGGTGTTATGATGGCCCTCTATGCAAGAGTAAGTTTTGGTGATCAATAGAGGACATTTGCAGACATTGAAATTCATGGGATTTTGCCACTGACATCTATATTTTAAAGCACGTAGCTTGGATTGTGCTGGGTGGGAGGGGTAAGCATGAAAGGTTGACTTGTTTAATATATGAAAAGTTGAATGGTAGCTGAAAAAGACAAGCTAATGTTACCCAAATCGACAGATTAACTTTCTGCAAAGGAGACAATTTACTTTTTTCAACACTTACAATCCTCTTGTAAGCAAGAATATTAAATATGTTTGTAAAATCACAAACATGGAGAATAGGAATTTTTAGATAATTTTTTTTATAGTTTTACAAATATAGGGCTTGATCTTCAAAGCTGTTACTTCATGAAAGTAGTCTCAGTGACACTCAGAATTACCTACAATCAGGCATTACTCTTATGATTAAGGACTGCAGGATTAGGTTCATGCTTTTTCACTAAAACCTTTGGTAACTGTATAATAGAACTGAGTAAATAAATGTGTATCTCTCACTAGAAGGATCTAATTTTTATAATTTATTATTAGAAAATGCTTCAAAATGTAACATTTGTTGAACTTAAAAAAAATCGTATTTAGTAGCCACCTTTCTTTGGATTTTAGTGCAACTCTGTCACATTACCAAAATACAATTTTACCCAGAATGGGTGACTGCACCTCATCTTTCTACCTGTGAACAATTGTGAACACAGAGAAGAGGCTGTGCTACTCAGCATTTCACTCTTAACATTTCAGATGAAACAAGATTTGTTTCATTTATAGTTTCTATTGCATGTTTCCACCTTCTCAACACTTTTAAGATGGCACAGATGGTATGTTTTGGTACTGGAGGATTTAAGGATACCTGCCAACCCTATAGAGCAGCTGTTGTGTCTTACAGTACGGTCTCCTCCAGTGAATCTGGGAATGGTATTACACATTAAAACTTCAAATTCGTTGATAATGTGATATCATTCCCATAGAAATCACAGATAGTTGTGGCACCATTTACCCACTAGCATGAGATATTTTTAGTGATAAACAAGGAGTATTTTACCTTCCTTAAATTGTTTCTTTTCAAACTAATTTTGAGTGACTATTAAAAACCAGACAAACAAACCACACCAAAAAAATTAATAGTTCCTTGAGGTAAAAACAGCACTGAGATACAGCAAATTTTATCCAAAGAAAAGCATAGTTCTCAAACTTCCACTTTAAAATTAAATCAAAATTAACATTCATCTCAAGGAAAAGAGTAATTTTTTAAAATAGATTTTTCCTAAATATTTTCTTTATACAGCTATAGGTATACAACATTACTAAAATTTAAGACGACAGTAAGAGTGAAGTCATTGTCTACCATTCTCTCTGCTCTTGAGGTGTCTGTCGAATGCTGATTTTCTGTGACTTTTACACACTGGTTTCTGCCCTTTTTCTGAAGGAGGCAGGTGGAGAAGGAATGAATGTTTAAACTCTTTGCAAAAAATATTTTAATGATCCAGGCCTTCATCTTACAATCAACTCTACACCAGTGCATCCTCTACACCAGGAAAGAGCACTAGTGACTTCAATGGCGGTGGCTGTCCACCTGCTTTGGAACAGGATTGAGACCACTGTTTTGTTCTATGCATTTATGATTCATTAGATAACTGATCTGATTTTTTTTTAAATTTGTAGGAAATTTTCATAGAAGATTAGGTTTGGAAGGAACTTCAAGAAGTCATCTAGTCCAACCTCCTGCTCAAAGCAGGACCAACCCCAACTAAATCCTCCCAGACAGGCTTTGTCAAGCTGGGCCTTAAATACCTCTAAGGATGGAGATTGCACCACCTTTCTAGGTAACCCATTCCAGTGATTCACCACCGTCCTAGTGAAAACGTTTTTCCTAATATCCAACCTAGACCTCCCCCACTGCAACTTGAGACCCTTGCTCCTTGTTCTGTCACCTGCCACCACTGAGAACAGCCTAGCTCCATCCTCTCTGGAACCCCACTTCAGATAGTTGAAGGCTGCTATCAAATCCCCCCTCACTCTTCTCTTCTACAGACTAAATAAGCTCAGTTCCCTCAGCCTCTCCTCATGAATCATGTGCCCCAGCCCCCTAATAATTTGCGTTGCCCTCCACTGGACTCTCTCCAATTTGTCCATACCCTTTCTGTAGTGGTGGGCCCAAAACTGGACACAATACTCCAAATGTGGCCTTGCCAGTGCCAAATAGAGGGAAATAATCACTTCCCTCGCTCTGCTGGCAATGCTCCTACTAATGCAGCCCAATATGCCATTAGCCTTCTTGGCAACAAGGGCACACTGTTGACTCATATCCAGCTTCTTGTCCACTGTAACCCCCAGATCCTTTTCTGCACAATGCTTTTTTCAAAGAGAGAGTGCTTTTTTTTGCAGCAGTACTGTGTGCGTAAATGCGCATTTATGCAGCTACACTTTTAATGGACTAGGACACATTTAAATTATGACAGTCTTAATCTAGGTCTAAATTTTCAAATAGTCTGAAACTTGAATGTACTTTTGAAAAGAGGACTATGCATTTTTTTACATACCTGACTCTGCTTAAGAAAACACAGTTAGTTTCCTTTGTGCTAATTATGGTCCATATCCTCCCCACTTTGGTTTTCACTGTGGAATGATAAAATGAGTAGAAAGCTCACTCAAATGGCCATAAATCTGTTGAAGGCTAGTGAACTCAGACCATCTAGCATCTTCCCACCACATAAGCAGATTTTTGGGTGAGGAATTGCCCAATGAAAACAACTCTACACAGCATCACCTCCTTGCAAACTGCAGGGTAAAGTGTGCAGAAATGAATGTTGATCCTGTCAGATTTAACTCCTGCAGATTCCAACTTCATGCATGCAAACCTGGCAGGGATTTGGAGTGTTTTGGGGCCAGGTGTGGGCTAAGAGGTCATAGCAGTAGCAGTCTAGATGGTGTCTTGTTATGGAGGACAGAGAGTCCCAGGGAATATCTGGCCCACTTTGCACATATCCCTTCTTCCTCTGTTACCTTCAGATGCACAGAGAAATCCACATGTGAAGGCTCAAATTCTCTGAGACCCTGCTGTGGGCTGCCAAACTCTATTCCAAAGTAATGATACTGTGATAAACCCTGTCGTTTTACTCCATAGATTTTTCCATCTAACTACATCCCATTTGTGGTACTTTTTGCAAAAGAGGAAAATCTGACTATATGCTTGTGTTCAGATATGAATATTTTAAACAAGAAGGCTGCTATATCCTGCTGACGGTTAACAAGTATTCCAGGGTCTGGCCCTAGTGAAGTAAATGGCAAAAACTTCGACAGACTTCAGTTGTCCCAGGATTTCACTCCAGGACTTTATTGAATCATCTCAGTCTATTTTATTTTATAAAACTGCTGTTTTTTAATGGGTAATCTGGGGGAGGGGTACAGTATTCATTTGCTATAAACTTTATTTTTGTTTATACTGATGTAAAAAGGTTTAGTTTTCATAGCAATGAATGATGAGCAAAAGTGGATATTTGCTAATATTGGTATGAATGTTTACAACGCAATGGCTTCTCTGTGCAAACCTTTGGCTACCACACTTAATGCCTCGCAGGATAAAACAAACTCAAATACCTGGGGTCAGATGTTCAAAGGTATGTAGGGGCCTACAGAGCCTAACGGGATTTTCAAAAGCACCTAAGAGCTTAACTCCTATTAGTGGGGAGGTAAGGCACTTTTGAAAATCCTATTATGAATGTAGCTGCATCTTGAGGCTCCTAAATACCCTTAAACATCTGCCTTTTAATGTCTTAAACAGGGCAGGGATAAACAGCTTTATTTTCACAAGTTTACTTACTCATATACAAATATCACATTTGTATGGTGGTAAGAGTTTGTTTTTAGACACACATTCATCAACATTTTTCTACAGTTTAATACACACAGTGGCCTAGATTTTCTGGGGAAAAAATACCCTCTTTGTAAGAAAAAGGAGACCAAGATCAAGAAGATGTTTTCTGGGAGGCTTAGAGGCAGGGGCGCTGCGCTCCTATTGACCTGTCTGGACAAGTTTCTCCATGGGAGAGGATGATTTGACCTATAGTTTCCACAGACAGCAAAATTCTGCTTGTAGTATCATCATGCTGTATGTGTAAAATGGTATTTTAGTACTTCCAAATTTTAATAATGGCCATTCAAAAATAGGTATAGTCTTGTATAACTACCACATACTATTATTAAAGCTGTGGAATGGCTTCACATTTCTGGGATCAGGTCTGTTAATGAAGATGGAGGTGGCAAAAAGGGGTTATTGTACAAAGAAGTGGTCCTTCAATTTAGAAACCAAGAGAAAAAAGCATTTCTATTGTACTAGCTAATTAAAATGTTTAGCTTTTATGCAACATTTTTAATATTTACTTTTAAATGATATTAAAATAATGCACAATTCTGAGTCACTTATGTGTTCAATTTAACATGATTTATATTTTCCACTTTCAAAGTTGGTTTATAACACTTACTTTAAAATAAACCAATTGTCTTATTTTGGGGATGGGTAAATTAACTTAATAAATAACCAGTAATGTCACTCCCAACATAAAAATAAATTGCAGTAGTCTTGTTATAAACATAAAATTGTGATTTCAATAACGTTCCATTGCCTCACTAGCCATTGAATGTGGAAACTTAAATGTATCATTTGATTATAGTTAAACTACATTGAGTAAGAGGGTACATAAGAAAAATAAAGTAGAAACTTATCAGTTACTTACAGGGTACCTGATCAAAATCTGTACAAAAGGTAAGAATATTTTAAGATAATTACTCATTCTTCAACATAATAATATACAGATATGCCACCTTTATAAATGTTACCTATATGTTCACTTGCCAATAAAATAGTAAACAAACCAATATTTTAAACAATTCTTATAAATTATTCGGAGTATTTTTTTTTTTGTTTTTTTACCGCCACACTCCAACAATGTACAAAAATAATACTACAGGAATATCAATCAATCAATCTGACCTACCCCTCACTCCACAGAAGAGCAGAGACTATGGAAAGAGGTGTTCTTATAATCAATCATCACTGTAGATCTCTCCAGCAAATGGTAGGTGCACATGGCTGCCTGTGACATTGGGAAGTCGGGACAGATCAGGAAGGTTCTGGATGCGTGACCTGAGTTCTTTTCGCACCTGGGATACTCTGCCTAACTTGCGCTTGTATTCCTGTAATGCAAAAGTAGTTGACATTAGATTATTTTCCAGTCACTGTTGCTTTATGGTGGGATTTTCAAAATCCCATCCACAGTATTTAACTGATATTTCGTTGATATAGAATCCCTTAAATGAGTGAGGAAATTAAATATGTTTTTATAGGTGAGGAGTTAGAGAATTGGATATTTTCCAAGTAGGTTGTATCACCTGCTAGAAAAAATGGTTACTAACTTTTCATAACTCTTGTTCTTTGAGATATGTTGCTCATGTCCATTCCATGTAAGGTGTGTGCGTGCTGCACACACAGTTACTGGAGATTTTTCCCTTTGTTGCATCCATAGGGCCATCTGTAGTACCTTCTGGAGCTGCGCATATTTGCGCCGGTATACGGGGCACTGCTGGCTCCATGCCCTCTCAGTTCCTTCTTGGCAGTTACTCCAACAGAGGGATAAAGAAGTCCAGTCATGGAATGAACATGAGCAACACATCTCAAAGAACAACAATTACAAAAGCTTAGTAACCATTTTTTCTTCTTCAAGTGCTTGCTCATATCCATTCCATGTTAGGTGACTCTCAAGCAGTACCTTTGGAGGTGAGCTTGGAGATCATGGACTTGCTGATTGCAACACCGCTCTCCCAAAACTGGCATCATCCTGAGCCTGTTGGGCAATAGCATAGTTAGATGTGAAGTTATGGACCCAAGACTATGTTGTGGCTCTTTAGATCTCCTGGATTGGTACCTGAGCAAAGAAAGCTGCTGACAAAGCCTGGATTCTTGTGGAATGTGCAGTCATGGTGATTGGTGGTGTGACATTTGCCTGTTTGTAGCAAGCCCTGATATAGGCCATTATCCAGGACAAGATTCTTTGGGATGACACCAGTATCCCTTACTTCCTTTTGCTATTGCTACGAAGAGCTGCATGGACTTTTGGAAGGGCTTAGTCCTCTCAATATAAAAGGTGAGGGTCCTCCTAACATCTGCTGTTTGGAGCCACCGCTCTTTAGCAGACTTGTGAGGCTTTGGGAAGAAAACTGGTAGGAAGAGGTCCTAGTTGGTATGAAACTGCAACACCATGTTTGGCAGGAAAGCTAGATGGGGCACAATCAGATCTCATCCTTGAAGAACGCCGTGTAGGGCAATTCCAACATAAGGGACCTGATTTTGGATACCCTTCTGGCTGATGTAATTGTGACCAGGAAGGTGATCTTCCTGGAAAGAAGCTGGAAGCTGTAGATGGCCAGCACCCTGTTGGGGATGGGGGGCAGGGGAGAGGGGAGACGGACTGGCAGAGAGAGAAAGTCTCTAGCTGCTTGAAAGGCCTCTGGTGTCAATGGAACCACCAGGATGCTACTACTGCCTGGAATTGATGAAGGGTCCTGCACTTGATGCTCTTGGCGGAGTCAATGGTGCCAACATGGGTCCTGGGGTAGTAGAGTGGAGAGTGTGGGTCTCACTCCATCTGCTCACTTGCCCTTTTTCTGCGCTAGCAAGTGCCCTCTGTCGGTTCACAGCTTTTTGTGCTTCTCCCTCAGCAATGGCGATGGTGAACAGTGCCGGAAAAAGCTCGGTGCCAGTGGCACACTTCACACTGACGCCAAGATGCTCAGTGTAGAATTGGAGCAGCTGGACTCTGAGACAGGTCTGAGGGCAGCTTCCATGAGGATAGCCTTCAGTTTGATGTCTTAGACTTTCTTAGTATAGGGCCTGAAGTCCCAACAGATCTGGCACTTAGCCTTTATGGGAGACCCCCCCAGGCACTTTAAGCAGTTGACATGTGGGACTCACGGGCATGTGCTTGTCACAGGAGGCACAGGGTTTGAAGCCTGGGCACCAGGGCATTGAACAGATGCCCTGAACATAGGACAAGAAGTCTCTCAATGACAGGGATTGAAAACACGCTAATTATATACACTAAAACTATTAGGCAACAACAAGGAAGGTCCAAAAAGCCATTGGGAAGAAGCCTTGCCGAGCAACCATCATGGGCGATAAAAAGGAACTGAGAGGGTGTGTGACCAGTGACACCCCTTATGCTGGTGCATCTGCATGCAGCTCTATAGGGTGCTGGGACCAGCCTATGGATACCATTAAAGGAAAAATCTCCATCAACAGTGCACACGGCGTAGGCACACCTAACATGGAACAGACATAAGCAAGCACTTGAAGAAGAATCAGGGTTTGATTCCCAGATAATTCAGGAATCATAACATTGCTAAAGAGATTGATTTAGGTCACTCTACATTTTGGTGTTGGGTTTTTGTTCTTTGTCCTGTGACAATAAGGAAGCTAAACAAGGAGGATGCCAGTCTTAGTTAATACAACTGTAGAAATTTCTACACATGACTAATAGCATGGGATTATTCTGAGACATGTTATTAAAGCTCCTAGTGACCGATTGTTTTCTTACTTGTCCCCATAACTCTAGTGATGTCCAGAAAGTTACTTGTCATTTACACTAGCAAGGAAGCTGAAGCAGGCTCAATTCCTCCAAATTAAAACACTAGAAAGGCCAATCAGCATTGGCCAAATGTCCATGAAGGTACAGTCAAATATATAATTAAATGGTCCGTAAAAATGGCAAGGTAACAGATTTTTTTATTTTTTATTTTAAATTTACCCCATAGTGAATTTCCAGACTAGCATGAATACTTTTAATATGTAATCTGGATTTATGAACTCTTTTTGTTTGTAGAAATAATGGAGTCTATAAAAATGGATTCTATATTTCACCACAAACAGAAGTTGCACAAATCTATATTTGGTTTGAAAACATAATTTTCATGGGTGATCTGGGTTAATTGGCTTGTTTTTACGTTTTGGCAGTAAAACGTATAAAGACTGTCAAAGTTGGAGTTTTCTTGTTCAGAGGTAGAATTAGCACCCTCGATGCCTTCTTCATGAACAAAATACAACTGCACAATGTTGTATTACTTTCTGGAGCTGAACACTGCGAATAAAGAGGCTAACAACTGTTTGTCTTAAAATAGTAAAATCCATTGTTATACTGACTATCAGATAGAATAGTGTGCTATCTTGAGCATGAAGTTTCACAAAAATACTTTGCACCTCAATATCACCTTAGGTGCTAATCCTGCCAACTATAAGAGTCCAGGGGTGAAATTCTGGCCCCATTGAAATCAGTGGCAAAACTCACATTGGCTTCAACTGCAGGGAGAGGGCAGGATTTCACCCTATGTACTTGCAGAACTGATACTTAATTAGGAGGCTCTCAAATTGCTTTGCAAAGATTAATTCACCAAGCCATACAAACTTCCATAACAATGTGAGGCAATCATCATTATCCCCATTTTTTAAATAGTTAGACTGAGGTACAGGAAGTTGAATGACTTGCCCAGCATGCTACTGGTAATTAGAGCAGAGCAAGAAGTAGAACTTAACATTCCTGACTCCCTACTGTGCTCTAAACACTAGACAACTCTTACGTTACCACACTGGAAATTGAAGTTAATGATTGTTCCATATTACTAGATTATAATTTTGATAACACTTTTTACAGCATGTAGCTAAAATGTTTAGAATGTGATGTTTCAGACTATAACCAGATGTATATATAAAAAGTTTGTACTGCATATATATTTAGCACACATAATTAGCCAATTACACTAAAAATTGCATCCTATTTTTGTACAGATAGGCATAATGAGCTGATACATTTTTGTACTTACAGCCCTGTGTGGATACAAATATGTGGATCTGTATCCCATCTGCTGGAATAAACTTTTGCCTGACCCGCAATCGGCCCTCCTTCTTAGATTTAACTGCATCCACACATCAGCTGTTTTGGAGCCAGCAGCACCCCATCAGCTGTTAAGCCCCTGCCACCCCAAACAGATGATAAGTCCCACCCACCCATATAACAGCTGAACAGCTATTGAGCCCTGCTGGACACCTAACAAATGATTAGCCCCACCCTCCCACTTAACAGCACATCACAAAAATTTTAAAATTCAAAAGTCTGATGATAAGATTATCTTACATCTCCATTTGTTTCTAGTCCAGTGTGAATAAACACATTCATGAAAACCATTTGGTGATGTAGGTGGCAAAGGCAAATAATTTGGCAATATGTGTAACACTTCATTGCATCAGGTTCACCAGTTTCAGAACACAAAAGGCTACAGGTCCACCACTAAGGCACCAGATTCTAAGGAACTGACAAAGCTTGAAGCCAGTAGATCTGGCTTCAGTCATGATATAAAAGGTTTGTAACAATGAAGGCCTAAACAAAACCAAACTGTCCAATGGAGCTAAAAATTGGCAAAAAGCCTAAGGCTAACTAGCCTACTAAAAATAATACTAATAGTAAACTTTCCTTAAAAGAGAATTAATGGGGATGGCACTGGACAAAGCTGAATTCCAAATTCCTCCCAAAAGCAATCAAAAAGAATTGTACAGCAGTTAAGGCTGTGATCCTTTACAGAGTTGATTGAGGGTCTCAGGAAATAGGCATGGGTCACATACACAGTGGTTACAGAATCCTAAGAAATTACTCAAAAAATCTGAAATTTGCAACTGGGGAAGGAAGACCCTTTAATACTCTATATACTTGGCTCCCTTAACAGGTTGTTTGACAGCACACTAAAATTCCTTTCCACTTGTAACACAGCATTCCCGTATTAACATCCATATCAGCAATATCTAACAAAAGGTAATCACAAGCATTTTTCCATTATAATCCTCATGTAGAACTAGACTGTCCATTACGTAGAACAGATTTTATGAATCAACATTCTTCATCCGTTCAAGAACTCCTGGAATCCAATGACCTAATTTTTCACATATTTCCCTAACACTGTGTACTAAAATTCTGAATTTGTCCAAAATTTTCAGTGATTTTGGGTGTTCAACTTGAGAGACCTTTGGGGTAAAGGCTGATATTCAGAGCATGGATGCTCAGCAGCTGCTGAAAAACAACTCCATAGATCTTACACTTCACAGAGAGGTGAGCTTTTCCCAAGCACCTTAAATAGCTCTGATACAGGTCCTCGGTGGCATAGGCTTCTTGCACAAAGCGCAGGGTTTCAGCCCCGGGGAATGGGGCATGCCCCGACCCTGAGAACTTACTTACTAACAGAGTAACTACTAAACAATCAACTTGAAACTATATACACTAGGAAAGGTAGAAAAACACTATGAAAACAGAAGCTTGTGAGAGCGAGAGAGTTGTTCCAGCAACATCACGAGTGGTAAGAAGGAACTGGAAGGGAGGGGTGCCAGCAGCACCCCATATATGAGCACATACGCGCGCTGCTTCAGAGGGCATTGAAGCCAGCCCTACGGGTACCACTAGGGGAAAAACTTCCAGTGCATGTGGCGTGCATACACACCTAAATCAGAATGGACATGAGCAAGCACTCAAAGAAGCAGCCTATCTACTTATGATCACTTGCTGGTTCACGATGCAGAGTTGGAGCCCCCCAGCAGAGTACACCTTTCCACCAAAAAGGTTCAACTTCTTCATATCTTTGGCCTTCGGCATGGGTCCTGCTAATCCTGCCTTTCATGCTAATTAGCCACCACCACTACAAGCAATTCTGGTGGAGGTGAGTTTAAATGTACTCATGTTCCTCAGAGGACATGGAATACTTTCTCTCCACCCTCTTTGCATGGGAGGCAAAGAGGCTGGAGTTCGCCATAGTGACTTCATAGTATTGCGGATAGTTTTTATTAATGGCAAAGCAATTCTGGAGGGACCGCTGGGACTAAGATGTCAATCATGGGGTCTGCACTCTGAGAAACCTCCATTTGGAACCCCATGTTTTGTGCCTCCCTTCACAACAGCTCCTGGTAAGCCCTGCTGTAGTCCACAATTGGCACTGCTGTTGCACCTGCCACCACTTCATCCAGTGACGACAAAGAAGAGACTCTGGCGGGCACCATGTTTTGTTCTTGCCGTTCAGCACCCAAGGGGTCCCACAGTACCTGTTTCTTGTATTTGGTGCCGAGTTCGATACCACACAGTACTTCCCTGTCTGCATGGTTTGGGTGGGTTCTGCTCTTAGAAATGAGTCGGAGCAACCGTCTGGAGTTTGACCCCTCTGCCTGGTGGAATGCCCAGAGGGTCCACAATGGCCACTGAGCTGGCATTTGCCTTTGGGGAGACCAAAGCATGGAGAGGGGTTGTCCCACTTCAACCTTCTGGTACCATCTCCTCAATCAGTGCCAGCTTCTTCTTGAACTGTACGACTCCACCTCAGAGTTGTTCAGTTGGAGGTATATTGTTTACTCCTAGGGGATGAGGGCAGTGGGATGCTGGATGGTGCTGGAAAGCAGCGTCACAGGAAGGGCAAACATGGCATCATGGCTGGCTTGTCCCTAGATGGCACTGACAGCTTTTTTGAAACCGATGGTCTGGGATTCTGGACTCGATTCCACCTAGGAGGGGATGTCAGTGCCATGCTCTCTATGAGGACTCTCACCACCTGAAAGGTCTCCAGTGTAGAGGGGAGCTGCAACTCCCTGGGTGGGAAGTCCAAGGGCACCAGACTCGAACGACCCTTCAGTGGGGCTGGAGTATACAGTAATGCAACTGAGGGTCCAGGACTCGAGTGGCCTGGTGGGGGTCACATTCCGCTTGGGCCTTTACACCCAGATGTTTTGGCATCAGGAAGCGTCTCCTCTACTTCTTACACAGAACTGGGGATTGCAAGTGGTGCCATGTCTCTCTGCATGAAGCTTCCCTCGGTGCCAGTGATGTGTTGGTGCCGAGTGTGTTTAGGTTCAGAATCCCTCCTCAGTGCCCTCTCTCTTACTGACGCTGGTGTAATCTGCACTGAAGCCGAAGACCTGGGTCTTGGTTCAGAGGGGCATTGTGCCAGGGGTCGGAGAGCTGCCTCCATTAGGATTAAATTTAGCTTCTGGAATGGAATCCCCTGCAGATCTTGCAGCGCTCCCTCTGATGGGTCTCTCTCAGATACTTCAGACAGGTTGTATGTGAATCGCTTCTGGGCATAGGTTTCTTGCAGGCCCCATACAGCTTAAACACAGGAGATCAAGGCATACCCTGGCCCTGGAGACAGAGGGAAGACGACCCCAATAGGTGGAATCTTAACTACTCTAACTATAATCACTAAAATCTTAATTATTTAGCTGCAACATCTCAAAAGTCCACTGGGGAAAAGAAGCTGAGCAAGATTAGAGTGCTGCTCCAGCTACCGCCACAGGTGGTAAGAAGGAACTGAAGAGACGGGGTTTGGGACGGTCCTATATACAGCACCATGAAGGTGCAACTCCAGCGGTTACCAAAGCTGACTTTATGGATACCACTGGGAGAAAACCTTCCAGTGACTGTGCATGCAAGCATGCACACACCTATTTGGAATCGACATGAGCAAGCACTCGAAGAAAACGATTAGTTCTGAGTAAATGGGCTTGAATAGACTATTAACATTGATGCACTATACAGGAAGAGACAGGTACAACAACTGCTAACGATTAGTAAACTTTATGATTGAGAACAATGAAAAGGAAATGGCCTAAAGCCTAGAGACAGCTTTAGAAATTTGTGACCTACTGACAATGGACCTATTTAAAGAAAATGAACTTCTGAAAGCTAACATAGCTTCTCTTAAAAAACAGACAATATACAAAAGATCAATCTGTTCTTCTTTAGAAAAGCAGGTTTTCGCAAGCTTGTTTAAGAACAGTTTTGTAAAATACAGGCACAAATATTTACTGTACATATTAGCTGAAGTCTAAAAATTGCACCTGTCAAACATATATGCTTCATTTCAAAAGTAGTTGCCTACAGGTTCTCCTAAAACACTGAATTCTATTCTGAGATCCATGTACATAACTCTGACTTCAGCAAAGTTGTGCTTGTATGTCCAAGTGCAAAATTTGGCTCCAAGACTAAAATACAACATTTAGCAGTTGTAACTGCTAAACTGGGCATTTGAAAGTAGGAAAATTACATATTGTCCAGACTACATTCACTGTTTTAAAGAAAAAAAAAGTTTGCAGAAATGAAGAAGCAATTAAGGTCAGTCGCCAGGGAATTTATCCCTAAGTAACCAAGAAGACAGACTTAAGAAATAATTTATATTTTCTCCCATCTTAATTAATCTGTGGACAACAGAGGAAGAGATAAAGAAAGGAAGTGGAATGTCTGATTCAACAATATCCTTTTGAATAAAGATTGGGATATTGGTTATACCTTTAGATTGAAATAAATTTAACTGATTAAACTACCTCCTAAAGGCCTGAGTCTCTGCTATGGAGATGCATAATCCTGTTTGCCTACAGCTAACCATGCTGATGTCAATGCATAGCTGATTTTATTAGTTTGGGGGCAGGCCTCTCAAAACAAAACTTTTTGCTTCCTCCTACCCCTCTGCCTCTAAATCATAAATAATTTCTATTCACTGTGAACATACTACTGTGCACAATGACCCCCATAGGATTCTGGGAAGGTTAGTGAGAGAGTCTGTTAGGGCTTCCTCCAGTTAAACCAATTCATTGTATGTACAAAAGAGCATGTGGGAAATCTTTGTGTCATCACAAACCTGACCCCAAGTAAAAGAGAGCCAGCTGCTTGTGCTGATGTCTATGCAAAATACCACTATACTGAAAAATTTTCAAGAAAAAATTCTCACAATAGGCCAGGGCCTGGGAGCCATCAGACACCTATTGAAGGATTAAGCGTGCATTCTGGTAAATGTTACTACCTATAGTACCACATTACAGATATTACCTACCCTTATGATCTCATTGATGTGTAGGTTGATAAATCTCCATTTTATGTGAGGGGATAGCGAGACAGAACGGTTCACTGTAGCTAGATTTTCAGCTAGATGATAGCATCCTCAACTCCCATTTACTTCAGTGCTAGCTATGGATGTTCAACATCTTTAAACATCAAGCTATAAATAATTCAGCTAATTAACCTACTTACGTGGGCAAGGCAAACAGGGTTTGACCTATGTTCAGTGTGATGATTCTCTTTCAGGAGCACAAATAAGTGCCCCTAGGGACTCTGACGTAACGGATTCTTCAGCTTTTTTACTACTTAAATTAGAATTTGGTTAGGGTGCACTGTTCAAAGCCACATTCTGATTAGCTAGATGAACCATTTTGATAATGTCTCACACATGTAACAAGGGACAAATCCAGTTATCTAAGGGGATTTTTTTGGCAGGGGAAGGAGCCTTTCATCAGGCACAGAGCAGCTGCACAGAGGCTCCAAGGAGGCTGCCCTAGCTCACTGATTGAAATAGGCTCTGTGTTGGAAGTATGAGAGAAAGATAGGAAGAAAGGAAGGCATTACACAACAGCAACAAATCCCATCACTCAACCATTCTTTGAGTCTGTCCCCTCACCCCGCCCCCACTGCCATATATATGCTACTAAGAAAGAGCTCTGTTCTATGTATGGGATGCGTGCCTCTCATATGGCCCTCTGCAATCACTGCACCAGTTCCATAGCTATCAAGGAAGATGCAGGATTTGTGCCTAACTTCCAACCGTGCATTGTTTCCCTCCTTGAAAAGAAAAAAAACACCACTATCCTTAACATTAAAATCAAATATAAGAGACCTGTAGATGGTGAGGATAAAGACAGAAGTGTAGCGGGCAGACCACAGGAGAATCACATCAGAATTTTATACTCTCCTCTCCCTGGCCCAAAGTGCCAAGATGACATTTCAGCAGCAGTTTGTGCACATCCAGCCACTTTTAACTCACTTCCTGCTGGAACCACTAAACTAGGAGCTGTTCAATAACTGAATTTTGTTTGTACAGTACAAGATAGGATAAAAGTGGCTGTTGAACCATAAACTACTGATGGAAACGCAGCTGAGCCTTTAGGGATATAAAGGAGGAGGAAAGGGCCAAATAGTACAGGGAACTTTAAAAAGAGAGGAAGGTAAAAGAAAATATATTCAAAATTGTTGGGAAAGGGTGTTTATAATTTTTCCCTACTATTTCCTCTCATTATTGTACTATGAACTATTTTCCTCAAAACACACCCGAACTAGGCAATAATGGCAAAATAAAGGCATATCCTGTTGTGGCTTCCAGCTATGTTAAAATGGGTACAGGTCACAGGTTAGAGATCATTTTAAAAACAATACTATTTATTCATTATTGGAATTTTTAAATCTTTAATTCACAAAAATGTTGTTGGTCAAAGTTTGGGGCCAGACAGGAAAGGAAGGTCACTACAGAGGACACAACACATTCACATGCAAACTGGTTACAAATATGCCACATTCACTGTTGCTGTAAGCAGGTGCACTTCCAGTGAATTCAAAGGCTTGCCAGCAGTGAATATAGCCCAATGTTTGTAGAACAGTCTACATGCAGTGAAGAATATTTGTGGAATTTTGAACAGTTCAATATACAATGGCTTTGCTGCTACAGAATTCTAATTTAATGTTTCTCCATCAATAGCAGATGACCCGCTACTTTTGTCTTCTTAACCGGCCTTTACAATAAATTTGACCTTCCCAGTTTATCAAAGACTTTGGACTCTCCTGTGGTTGAACTTTATTGTTTCTTTGTTTGTAGGTTTTGATTTACACACATCATAGGGATGATCTGGCCTTTGAAGAATAGGCTATTATGGCAATACAACAAATTTGATATTAAGTGTTTTTACGGTTATGATTCTTCAGCTGTACATAAAAGCAAGCTTACTTCAATAGGCACGTCAAAGACAAAAAATAGGCTTATGATAAAGGAAAATTTAGTCCTTTTGAATGTTAACAAAAAAGTGATGATGCAATAGAGTAGATGCAGGAAACAAAGAAAAAAATATATATTTGTGAAATGTAGTATTGCTAAGATGTTCTTGATAAGCAGATACCATAGGTTTATAAAATAATTATGTGATCATTCTGAAAATTCATCCAGATAGGGAAAACCTGGACTCTGTCATCCAATTAGTTCCTTATTTATGTTTCCTTATATAGTTCTTTTGGGCTTACGACATACTGAAAAATAAAATTAAAGACGACTTTGGATGGTTTAATGAATTGATAATTAATTATCAATTTCCTTCTCTGCCATGTGCTCCATGATCTTGTGCAAGTCACTTAGGAGATGTTCTCACTGAAGTGTTAGCCCAGGTTTACTCAGGTGTTACTTCTATCTCCCCTCCCATCCACCCACAAAACCCATCATCCAAGTTAAGTGGTACTTTAAACCTAAGCTAACGGGTAAGGCTGGTGTGGGTTAGAGCTTGGATTCCACTTTCACTCAGGTTCATAACCCATCTACCGTGCAGTAAGGATTCGGGCTAAATCACCAGAGTGCTGACAGTCTTCCACACCTTCCTACAGTTCCCCTAACTACCTAGGAGGATAGACAAGTTCTCTCACATATCATTTGGAAAGAATCAGAGAGGATCAGCTCACTGCAGCTCAAAAAAACCCATGGGATATGCCCCCAGAAGTCCGAGCAACACACAGCGGTGCATAGGACTAGTGAGGACACAGCAACTTGGGTAGGGCTTTGCAGTGTGGTTACTCACATCCAGGCCAGGCCAAGCCAGATGCTAATGACCCAGCCTAACATTGCAGTGAAGACATACTCTTCATCTCACTGAGCCTCAGTTCCCTATCTGAAAAATGGGGATACCACTCTCCAACCTCACAGGAATGTTGTGAAGATACATTAAATACATTAAAAAGATTGTGGGGTGCTTGGATACCCAGGTGATTGGGACCATAGTACCCAAAATAGATAGATGTATATGGATCTTTGTCCCATTAAGTACTTGTTTCATATTCAATCCACACTAGTAGCTGAAAGTTATTACCAAACAATAGCTTTATGGTAGTCTGTGTGTAAAACAAGTTGATGATCTCTGTCCAGTTTCACTACTTGAAAGTCTCAGAGGAGAAACCAACAACTGAACACGCATAGGGACTGTTATTCGCTGATAATTAGAGATGGGCTCACCGGATTAGAAGCACAATGGTGGGGCAACCTAGAAAATTCTGAATTTGTCTTCTCTTCCTGTTCTGTGGTGAGGGAAGATTGGTCAACCTGCAGGTTGTCAATGCCAAATCTTTCATACACATTCCATTAATTTAAAATTGAGAAAAAATTAATTAAGTCTGCTCCTGGCCTTTCTGGGATACAGGAAGGCTCTTCATCCATCTGTCAAAAGCAGCAAGGCAGAACCCTGTACCTGTTGTTCAAGAGTGCTAGCAGGAAGGACTGGCTTCAACGCCAGCATGTGCTACAAAAGGATACATCCAGGCTAAAGGCTATATGGCAAGTCACCAGCCAGCTGAAATCTCCAAAATGCAAGACACACTGTGAGGGGCAGTACACTGCTGCTTTTCAAGAGAACAATAAAATGTGATCAGCACTGCACCCCTCTCAGCCTACCCTGAAGTAATGTACCCAGTGCCAGGGCTCTAAGAATAGCTATGTGACTTGCCACTTTCCTTTCACCCCTGTGCAACTGCATCACAGCAGGGTAAGATTTCACACACAATGGGGAATATATATATAGATTGGGATATTATATACACACACACACACACCCCTCATGAAGCATTTGACACAAAATTAAATAATTCTACCATGATTTATGTCAAATATGAAATAAGTCTACCTCTCGTTTAATGTGTACTTTTACTCTAAGTCCAAAGATTATTTTCTAACTGGCAGCCCTGCAAACTCAAAGAGGGATTTGAAAGTCAAGCCAGGTTCTTTCCTCCTCACATATAATCAACAGCTGAAAATGTTTGGCAGGCCAAATAAGGCCCTCAGTGACACCTGTGTTACCCCAGTGCTATAAAACTGTGCAATCCTAGCATACCATGAGATTGCATAGATGAAACTGACTAGCCTGATAATTGAAACTTAGCTAGCAATTCTGTTGATGGTACACAAAAAGGAACAGAATCCATCTCCCTTTCCTCACCTCTGCCTGAATAACAGAAATCAAAAGTAAAAACTTGCTCAGTCACTGAAGTTAGCCCATATGACTGAATAGCCACAGGATACAGACCTGTGAGTGAGAAATGGAGCTTACCTACTGTAACTGTTTTTCAAGACATGTGGTCACTAGCTGTATTCCACACACGGGTATGCATGCATGCCATGCACCCGAGTCCAGAAATTCTTCAGCGCAGCATCTGTTGACCCACACGTGCACAGTAGCTACGCTCATGTGCCTCACTGTCATGAAAGGCAGTGCAGGTCGACACCTCTCCAGTTCCTCCTCTTACTGTAATCCAACAGGATCCAAAGCCAAAGGGATGGAGGTGCGTAGTGAAATACATAGAGGAACAGTACATCTTGAAGAAGCTCCAGTTACAGTAAATAACCTCCATTCCTTCTTCAAATGATGGTCCCTATGTGTATTCCACACATGGGTGACTGGCAAGTAGTGTTCAGACTGGAGGAGGGTGCAAGGTAGCAGCAGTACTGCCATTTTTACAGTTGTATCTGCAATCGCTGCTTGGACTACAGTGTAGTGTGTCTCGCCCATGTGGACAGAATTCCAAGTTGAGGCCCTGCAGCTGAAAATCTGATAGGGATGCCACAGATGCAGTTTGTGCTTGAATGGAGTGAGCTGTAAAGCCCCCAGGAGGGGGAATTTTTGCTATTTCGTAGCTTTCTGAGATTCCCCCATAAACCTCTTAGAAATCCTCTGGGAGGATATGGCTTGCCCATGCAAACTTTCTACTATGGCAATAAAGGGAGGAACTGGAGAGGCATCAACCCACATGGCCTTTTCTGCCCTCGGTCCGGAGCATGAGAGGAGCTAGTGTGCATTTGCTGGTCAAGGGACACTGCTTTGAAGAATTTCCAGATTCAAGTGCATGGCACAAATGCATACCTACATGGGGAATACATATAGGGACCATCACTTAAAGATGGTACTATTTTTACATAGTTATTTTTCACAGTAAACTACAATTTAAATAAACACGTGCATAGTTTTGAAGGCGCAACGGAAGATGTTGCAATATGGCAATAAAAGTGGCATGGAACATTACAAAAATCAGGCTGTTCACTGAAATATTAAATAAGAGCGCAAACATTACTGAACTAGAGAAACAAATTATGCAAAGATGGACAGCATACTTCAATAAGCAAATAAAGCATCTTGCAACAGATTATTAGGGGAAGGTTTGTCATGACACATTTAGACGAACACTATACATTTATCTTATGAGGATATTATTTTAAAATTGTAGATCCAGGCATGAACTTCCTTTCACTGGCAATATTTTAAGGATTATTTACATCCAATGGGATATTCAGCTTCTGCCCCCCTCTCCCTCTCAGCTGTTGTAATGATTTTTCAGTAATGACTTGCTTTTTACCAAGAAGTTTTAATTGGGCTTCAGGTGACCAAGTGACTTTCTCTTACTCACATTCAGGCAGTGCTTCAAGCCCAGGTAAGGAATCTTTTGATCTATTAAACCATTTAAAGTAGTAATTTAAAAAAACCTTTAATTTAAAAATTTAATTTAAATTAAAAAATTAATTTAAATGCTGCCTTTTACATTAATTTAAATGGCCAAATTATCAGATTTTATGTCCTGCCTTTGTGCTCCAGTATGTTATAATTACAGATAATCCAGATCTGAACTAATAATACAATACCATGATTATTCAAATGTCACGAGGACAATAAATCAATCTGGACAACTGAGCTTTTAAGTAAAAGGGAATTTTTAATTGGATTCAAGGATGTGACTTGTGTTTTTTTATAATGTTCTATATAACAAGTTCAAATAATCAATCAAAGTTGTTCTGTAGCTCAATGTGAACTATTTCTCAGGAGCTGCGTAGAGAGCTATGACTCTGCTGGTAAATGGGGGCATGTAGGTTTAAAAACTCAACAGCCACTGAATGTGCTAAATTACTTAGCGCACTCTAGATTCTGCTCAGTGACTGGAAAGAGAACCAAAATCAGTGCCAGCTATTTTGAAGGCAGGTTATTTTTCAGCACGACATGAAAGGGTTCTGACTAGAATGTGCGCCAAACACCACCACCACCTCCTTGCTCCTCCTTCACAGACTTTTTCCATGAATGGAATAAGTGAGATGTTTCCCGTCATCAGAGGTGCATGGTAGAGTTGTATGGTGCAATTTCTCCCACCCATGCCTACATTCTGCTTCCAACACATTCAAATAACTTCTCTTAGTGTCATTAGGAGTGATGCACATACATCAAGAGAACATTTTCCAGCCCTCTCGCACTTTCCTATCTTTGGAGGACATTCCTGTTGGTCTGAGTAGCCAATAGTGAAGCTTTCTTCCTGGACGACCACTGGCTGAACAATGAAGATCCCACTGGATTCACATTTCAGCTGGAGAGCTGTGATTACCAGCGCAAGGGGGCTGAGTGCAAAGATAGATCTCTTCTGCTCCACACACAATACATTCACTTCTCTTTCCTCTCACTATAAAGTACAAGACACAGATCAGCCAAGGGAAGCACCAACCCTGCTTGCAGAACACCAGTATGTGGTTTTCTTTTGGAGATGTTGAGAGAAATGACTAAAGAACTGATTACAGAAAGGAATTGTTCTGTTTCCCTCCCCTACTGTGCTGTGGTTTTCTCTCCCTGACAAGCAGTGTCATGCGAGATGACCACATGCCAAAACTGTTAGGCTCACAGCAAGGGCCACATTCACTACAATTAGGAGTTATGGACCCTGGAGAGTGCACCACACGTTAAAGTGGGCAGCTCACACCTACACCATACAGTGTTACGACAGAATGACAGGCCTTGCCAGTGCAGCTAATTACATGTGAAGTTAGCAAGAATGACAATGAGGTAGAGGTTATAGAGATGAATTATCTGGACAGCCCAAAACAGATAGGGCACAGGCAAGAAACTGGAGGTGGCACCACTAAATTCAAACAATACTCAGTAAAGGAAGGACAGACTAGCTCCAAGGAAGTACTGTTAAAGGCCTGGATTGACATATGGCAGGCAAAACTGGAGTTCAGCTGAGGGAAACCCCACTCACATTGGCAGAATACTAACAGATGTCTGAGGTTTTCCAGAGACAGACCCTCATATCCACAGGAGATAGGTGGCCTTGGTACAGTATATATTGGGGCAATACAACCCTTATTACGGTCTGCCTTTTGTTTATTTCATATACTCTCTGCCTTAGAGGACAGAAGGTCTATGATGATCCCATTCAGCTGATACCTGATTTCCTTCAAAAAAAGAAGTGTGTGCCACAACTAGGGACTTACCTACTGCTATGGCATCAGGCAATGCAGGAGTTCCCAAAGCAAAGGGGAAATATCTATTCAAATAGCTGATTAATAGGAATAGATGTACATAAGGAGTCATTCTCAGCCCTGGAGCCTGAGTCTAACCCTCCCCAGGCCTTGGATTCCTCAGTGAACACCTAGCCTGTTGGTCTCTCTCAGAAGTGATACCCAATGAATATTGCTTAATCCACTAATCTATCCTTTGAGAGAGAGAGTACAGGGAATGACCAGACTTGAAGGATGGCATGGTACATTATCACTTGTTTGACCACACAGTCAGCCTCGTCAGGGTGTGTGAAGGTGGGGTTCCATATGGCAACTAACAGTGTAAACAGCACCTGTTACCAGCACACCTTCCAAAGTGCACTTCTCCTTGTTTGAAAACCACTTTTATTTTGACAGTCTTCTGCAGTCTAAACATTCAGTACTTTCCTAGTGGGTGATCACAGAGACTGGTTTACTGTCAATTGCATAATACCTACATGTCCGAGTTGGGGAATATGGAGACATAGGACTAGAGCAGCAGTTCTCAAACTTCATTGCACGGCGACCCCCTTCAGACAACAAAAATTACTACATGACCCCCAGGAAGGGGATGGGGGTGAAGCCAGAGTCTCGCCGCCCCAGATGGGGGAGGCCAAAGCTGAAATCTGAGGGCTTCAGCCCTGGACAGGGGTGGGGGAGACCTGAGACCTGCCACCCAGGGCTCAGAGCAGTGGAGCTCAGGCTTTGGGTTCAGCGCCCGGCCCCAGCAAGTCTAACGGCAGCCCTGGTGACCCCATTAAAGCGGGATCGCGACCCACTTTGGGGTCCCGACCCACAGGTTGAGAACCGCTGGACTAGAGGGACAAAAATGATCTGTGGGATGTATTCCAGCAATTGAAACTAAACTGGAGTTCTGACATTTCTGGGTGTTGAACAGGTTACTATTACCAGAGAGGCCCAATACTCCAGTATAAAGTGTGCATGAAGAAGCCTCACCACGGGCTACAGTGTTGCACTGGGTCAACATGAGATACACTAGTTACATTACTTAACTAGCATATCATGTCAACATACTTACATCTACACCGCATGGCATCTTCATGATTCTACGTTGATGGAAGAGCGTCTCCCATCGATGCTACCTTCTGCCTTTTGGGGAAATGGACTAATTCAGTCGATGGGAGACCGCTCTCTCAGACTGAGCGGGTCTACACAGACCCGCTCAATCGATGCTCCTGCATTGATGTCTGCTGCCGCAACAGTGTAAACATGTCCTGACTGACAAGTGAAGGAAAGTCATTTAGCCATCCAGCCGGGTTACCAACTTTTGCCTACAAAGTGGTGGCTTGTCCAAATTTTCTATTAGTGGCTCACCCAGCAATGGCAGAAGTCTATCATCTTTACCACTCACATCAGGTAACATTTCAACTAATGGACAGCATCATATTTTGGAGTGAATTTCCCAGTATTTCTAAACGTTGACAGGGTTTCACTTTAGTGCCCTGAATGACACTTTTCCTGTCAGGCCGCTCTAGTCAGGCACCAAGGAGTACGGCCTTCAGCAATTATTTCGATGTGGCTTGATTCAGATGTTGGTGCCCACCAGTTGGATTTAGAAGAGGGGTTGCCTAAGGACATAATATTCTTAGCCTTTTTTCTTACAATGACGGCAGCATTAGGCGAGAACAGGAAAAGTATAGTGATGTTTTGGGGGAAAATGTCAAGCAATGGGAAAGATGCTATATTTTGTAGGATAAAATGATGCTGCAGGAATCAGTACTGCATTATTTGCTATTCCTGGAGGAATGGCTAACAGTCTGGTTCATTCACCCATTTTCACATAGAAAGGTATTAGCAAACTAAAGTAAAGCAAAGGCTTTACTTCTGTTTGAAACTCTTTAGAGTATGTGATATTTGGAAGTTATGGAGTGTTCTTCTACGGGGTTTGCTGCCCATCTGGCTACACTCCAAGCAGCAGACTGAACACTTCATTGTTGCAGAACCTCACCCACTCCAGTGCAGCAGTATCTTTTTAGTTACAACATACTTGAGACCCAAACTCTAGAAAGGATTTTACCATCTCCATGAAGGCACAGCTGGCCTACAGTAGGGGATCTGGTCTACACTGAAGAACAGTTAGTTATCCTCTACTGCATGAAGGACTTAGTGGCAAAAATAGCTGAGTAAAAGGTTGTTTGTTTGTTTGGAGAAGGGTGGACAAGAAAGGCAGTTTCCTTCACCTGTAACTAGATTTAGGTCTTTATCCACCACCTGTCTTCATAATGCCCCATCCCAGATGACTACCAAGGATAACATTTTCAAAAGTGCCAACATCCCATTTTCAAAAAAGGTTTAAGGCTGGGTCTACAAAGCTATTTAGACACCACTGATACTGTCATCCACTGCTCAGCTGCTGCCTAACCATGTAATGGCCCAGAATACCCAGTAACCCACTAGTTTTAAGCTGTGGGGGAGACAGAGTCAAAGCCCCCTTTGGAGCAGGAACTTGAAGCCAGGTCTCCCACTATCAAGTAAGTGCCCTAAGCATTGGGCTATTGCATAGTCTGGCGAGGGTGTCTCTCACTCTCTTGTTGAAGCTGTTCCACTTTGTATAAATAATGAAATATTCACAGGCCAGAGACTAACACTATAGCCCATGCTCAGTTCAGGCTCTCACTTCAGCTATGAAAGACTCCGGTTCAAACTGGGAATCACATCCCAGGTGAATGTCCTAACCACCAGGCCAAAAAGGTGCCTAAACTAAGTCAGCCCTAACTCCCAAGAAAGGGTTTATGGCTAAGAAGCCAAACAAGAGAAACACAAAAGGCCTGGATCATTGGGGGTTAGGTACCTGAATACCTTTGAGGATCTAGACCATAAGTCCTGCCCTTTCCTGTACGTTTTGCTCCTGGTTAACTTAGGTGGCTTCCCACTCAGCTTGATGGCTTCTGAGGATTTCATAGGTGTCTAACTTCCCAGACATTGTATGGTGAGCCTGGGTCTCTGACTGAGGGGTAAGAATTCAACTAGGCAGTAGGAGCCTGGAAGTTAGCTTTTGCAACACCTAACATTGTGCATCTAGTCCTCAGGAGCCAAAGTTTCATTTAAAGTCAATGGAACTTAGGCTCAAAAGTAGCTATGTCACTTTTGAAAGTGGGATTTAGGTGCTCTTGAGAATTCTACCCTCTCCCCTGCAATACACCTGCCCCCTCCCCAAGGCAGCTAAAGCCTCATTTAACTTCCACTCCTCACACCAAACTTTGGGGCAGCAAACCCTTACACCATGGTTTAACTATCAGCCTGGAACTAAGCAGCGCAAACTCCATGTACATTCCACTGGATAGTCAGAGGAAACAATCATTTTGGATGGCCTTTAGGGTGACAAAGTTACAATGATTTCTGTGCATTAGGCATTTAGGCCTTAAGCTAAGCTAGGTTGCACTGGAGACTTCAAATACTTTGGCCTTTTACCAAATATATAATAGGTTTTCTACAACAGTGTTCTCCCACCAGCAGCTCCCCCACTCTAAATTCAGCTACAGGTTTAAAAGGGAGGTTGTATTTTCCCATCTCTATACCCCAAATTAACTTCAGCAAAGCAGCTGACAAGCCCAAATGGATGGGGACCTGCCTTCAACATTCAATTTCTCATCACAAAAATTGTTGATGCCGTTGAGGGCAGTAATCTGTGATTTAGGATAGTGGTTTGGGTTCAGATGTGGCACCTATTTGTGGATAACGGGGCTTGTGAAAGTGGGCTATTCTGGTCCACAGGAAGTACTCAAGCAGTACATCTTGCCAGGGGTTGATGTTCTGATAAGTTCACTGCTGAGAAGCTGCAATTTGTTTATTTATTTATTTTTTATACAGTCATTCATTCTCATAAAAAGCATAGCACTTGGCTGGGATCTGGCCTACAAATCCTTCACGTCCAGCTATTACATTTTTTTCAAACTGAATATAAAAAGTGAAAAATCAAGCTATTAAAATTTTCTTTGCCAGTCAGGGAAGCCAAAAATAGTTTCTCAAACTTCTCCATTTCATTTTAGTGTTAGAGAAAAAAACCAAAAAACCCCAAACATCACCTCATGCAAGGAATCAAGTCTAAACTATCAAACAATGGAATTTGACATTGCTGAAGGAACTGCACAAGAGGAGCACACTGATCAGAAAAGAGGGAAACTATTTCTGCCTATAACAGGAAGGAATCCTAGAAAGATTAACAAAAGCATACATTGGTGTGAAACTGTTCTTGGCCTGTAACAATGCTACCATTTTTTCCATTAGAATTAGTAGTGGAAAGGAGCTGTGTGTAAAGTATTTTATGCCTCAGCCACCTCTCAGACAATTATATCATAAAAGGAAAAAAGGTATAATTACTTTTGCATTAATATCATGTACTGTAAGATTCCAAATCCTGTTCAATTTAAGAGGATATTTTCACAGCATTAAGAGCTCCTCTGTCTCAGGGAAGATGCAAAGATGTGGTAAAGCTGAACAAACAATGCAAACAGCTCAAGACATTACGATCTCCGGACTAGCAACTTTAGGGGACTGTCCCATAGCTACAGTACTAGAGGCACTAGCAAAGGTGGGAGTATAGCACCATGATTTTACCACCATATTATCTAAACTGTTCCCGAGCTTGATTAGATGGCACAATGGTACAAGTGCTTGAAGGCACTGTACACTAACACTCCATTCCCTCCCTCACCCCCACATTCTTAGCACCACTGAAAAATATCTAAAATTGCTAGTGCCAATATACCCTTAGGGTTTATACCATCATCATGCTTTGAAATTCTAGAACAAGATCTCTAAAGGGATCTAGATTTAAAAGATTTTTTGTTTGTTTTGTTTTGTTTTTTAATTAGGGAAGAGTACCAAAGATTTTTCACAAGGGTATGGCTTAAATAGCAGACATATAGCTAATTATCTTTGATTGTATATTTTCATTGGCTGTATCTGACAGACTAAAATTCAAAAATGGAACATGGTTGAGTGCATCCACTTGGTGTGCAATTCCCAGTAGAATGTATACAGGCCACCACATTGAAATTTTCTTTCCCTGACTGAGATGCCCAAGCTCACATGCCATAAAGCTAGAGATCCTTACATATTGTTGTGGGTGACAATCTTTCTTACAGACAGCCACACAAAATAGACTGAGAATTTAATTGCTGTTAGTATTAGGGGAGCTGTCCCATGTGGTTTCTGGCAAACATATACAGATGTATATACTCCTGCTCTTACTTTTGGAATGCAGTTGAAGGTTCTGGAGTGCAGGAGAGAGAGAAGATAAGACTACATCCTTGTGTTGGTTAGCACATTACCTCTTCTTTATGGCCAAAGGATTTCTTCCATTGGTTCACCCCCAGCCAACAGGCAACCTGACTGAGTCTAAGGGAATTTCACAGCAAATGTGAAGGTCTTGTAAAGCATAGCCATCCTTTCTCCACACTTGTCACTACAATAGCTCCTTACAGTCTCTCTCTTTTCACTATCCTCTTAGGTCACCTAGACAAACACAACCTACAAGGGAGAATGCAGGAGGTAAAGCACCAGTGAGTGATGCAGTTAGTCAAGTAGTCATAGGACAGAATTTCAGATCTCATGTTTTCACATCCACCTCAGCCACATTTTCTTTGGTTCCATCAGAATTTCCAGGAAGTCTCAACCAACCGAACCATTTGGGGGAAGGACACAGTATTTGAAATGAACTGCCCGTTTCTGAGGTAGATTTAAATATAGAAAGTCTTCTGTGACTGTTTCAGCTTAGTTGATCTCACCGAGGGTCTAGATCTGTTGGAAAGTTATTTTGGAAATCTCGTTGAAAATACTTCAGTTTGGAAGGACTAGGTGCCAGCCCAACATGCAATTTTTAGAAATAGGCTTAAGCAATAATCTGACTTTTAATTAAGGGGAGAGGAAGCATAAGGTTGCTTTAGAGCAGCTGTGGCACCATCTGAAGGTTTTGGGATTTCTACTCCTTTCAGTCTGGATACAGGTGTGAATACTGAATAGTTTGCACTGAGTCTCTTCTAGGACAACATTCATGTGTCCATGGTTACTGCTGGATCAGCCAAAAAATTTTTTGATACCACTGACCATGAGGTACTGATGACTCAGCTATAGGTCATGGCAGCAATAGTGAAGTTATACTCAAGTAGCTCATTCCCCCTTTCAAACCTTATAGCGCACCCAGCTGCTAGTATTGGATAGCTGCTCATCTGCACAAGCATGCACATAGGCACAGGAGTCCATTATTTCTAATTTGTCACTGGTTTTTTTGATGCATTTCAGGTGCAGAAGTAATGAACAGCACTGCAACCCATTCCAATATTTAGTGTGCCCATTCTTGTAAATATGCTTTTCCTTGCAGATGAAAGATGTCATGGGTTCTGTGATCTAGATCTTAAGATCAGTCCAGCTAAAGCAGAGTTCATAGCGGTGAGCTGGAAAGATGCATCCTTCAGCTAGGACAAGTTACATCAGCTCCCTCAAGTGAGGATATACAGTCAGTTTTTTGTGTAGGCTCCTCAAAACACCAGGACATCCATGAGAAAAGATTCTATTTTCCATACTGGTAGTTCAAAAAGGGATTGAGTCTTCTCTCCGCTAGAGTTCTTGTACTATTTCTCCATGAATTTATCATTTTGATTAGATTATTGCAATGCTCTACACCTTGCGTTATCTTTCTCTCACACAGAACTTCAGCTAGTGCTGACAGCATCTTCCTGCTTGGTTAGTGGCATGTCCTGTGTGAAGGACATGACATGTCATGGCCTGTATTAGGTATTTGTTAATCTGAATATGATTTAAAGTGTTTTTTTACAAAGTCCTGCATAGTTTGGTTATATTAGAGATAGCCATCATTGTAGCTGTAGCTAAATTGAGAACATATGGAAGACTTCTGCAAATAGTCCCATTACTTCAGCTGTTTGGCACAGAGTCCATCAGCTCCGGAATTTGCTTTTACCAGTAATCCAAGAGAGGTTAAATTTGTTAATTTTTGATACTACTAGTCATCACATTTCCTTTCATGATGCATCTTCATTACCTGCCCCATCTACATTCTAATGTGGAGTAAGAGAATTTGTTTTTTACAACACGATTAAGCAGAAAATGTAATTTCTGATTTCTTCACTGGATTCCATAGATTATGTTGTCACTTAAATTAAACTAGCTTTTGCATTCAGGTTAGCAGTATTACAGGTGAAATTTTAAACACATGAAGACAATGTTCACAATATTTATCCAAATTGTACATGTGCTATTAAATATTCCTTACAGTATATACTATGCAACACACCTAAGATTAATTCATTAAACTTTCTGTTTCCTGATCCACGTATGTTTAATTTATTAATCCTAACAAATTTGCATCAAGACTCTTAAAAGAGAAGGAAAAGTGTTTGCTGAAGCATTTGAGTATGACAACTGTCAAAATATGCATTACAAATAAAACTTCCTCCAGAAACTGGAGGACACTGGGAGAAGAAAGAAGGAACGCAGGAGAGGGGAAGGGCTTAGCAAGGCTTTGGCAGCTTAGCATCACTGTATAAATGCAGTGATGCCATTAACTAATTATGCACATATCTAGATTCTATGTGAAAATTGTATTTTGTATGCCCAATTAACAGTAGTTTCAAGTGTACACTACATTTGAACTGGATGGCTGAAGCAAAAGAAACGTTATTAAACCTGCCTGACATCTTTCAATGACACAAAGGCAAAAGACGGTAAAGCAGAAGCAAAAAGTTCTAGCCATCCCCTCCCCCCAAGTTACAACTGTCAATGGAAGGGCCAGTATATCTATGAGTCTCTGTTGAGCCCTTCCAAGCATCTAGTTCACACATCATATGCTGTGTTTTCTAGCACATTCAATTCTAGTGAGCCCAAAATAATGTCAATAGTCTAATTACATGCATGGATCAGACCGAGCTGTCACAGGTGTACAATGTTTACTAGCTTTCTGGTGGCCCTATAAAACTTCTACATAGTCTAAGGTTCTACTTAAAATGTTTCTAAGCCTTAAGGTTGCACTTATGGTTTTAAGTATAATCTTTTGAGTTGGAGCTTAAGAGAAAGGCACTAACTGAAGAGACATTTAAAACAGTCTCTCTCTCTCAACCAAAGAACGTATACTAACTTTCCTATTGTTACTGAAGCACCAGAAACCACTAAAGTGGCAAAAAAAAAAAAAACCCCATTCCATTGACTTTTGACAAGCTGATATGGCAACTTTCAAATTTTGGACTGAAAGTTTTCCAGATTTGATCTCTTCCCAAAAGTTTCTAGAACATCTGAAAAAATAGTTCAGTTCCTGCTCCTGTGAAGTAAACCTACCAACAAAAGTTGTGTTCTTTTTGGCTCCTGTAGTATCATTAAAGTAGGGCAGCATATGACCATCCACAGTTACATTTTGCAACTGATTCTCAAATTAAGCCATCTGTTACACCTATAAAATCCTATGGCCTTTTCAGTCATACAGAGACAACAAAAAATAAATTTTACTTGGGGGAGAAAGTGAAGTTGCCATTTAAAGTTCTTATTACTGCCAATTTGAAGACGACCAGTTGCACAAGTGACTGCAGTTGGACCTTCATTAACAACTGCATTGATGTGCGTACGAGAAAAAAATTCCAGTTTACTCAACAGGAGCAGTATTGTTTCTGCAAAGGTGAAAAGACAAAAATGTGTGGCCTCATTTTAAGGTGGTAATCACAGATGAATCCCACTGACATCAGTACCTGCAGGTTCTCACTATCTCTAAAATGAGGTCTTTTTCATTAGTTAGCAGCTATGACTAAAACAGAGCAAATCTTCTGAAGAAAGTACCATTTTTAACATCACTTTTCAGACTAGAACTACACTTTAAAAATGAATTAGGTACTAGATACGGACCTCTCAATTTAAAATTAGTATCCTCACATGATGTTTATGTTATGAATGAGAACTGTTTTCTCAAAGTGATAGCAATCTTAACAGCATGCGAGAATCATTTTAGTTATTGTAAACTATGCTTTCTAGATTGTATTTCAAACATTAAAATAGTTCCCCTTTTTCTCTCAACTCAGTTTATATGCTTATATAGTTTATTTTGACTAACCAGTGCATGACAGTAATGCCAGCAAAAAGAAAGTCCTCAGATTCCTCCAATTCCTTCCAAGAAGAAAAAAAAAAAAAAGGCTGTCACTGAAGTTTGCAGTGTCCTTTCACTTCAGTTTTCAAGGCATATACAAAAGAATCCATTACATTACATACCTGCAAATGTTGTTCTTCTGAAGATGTATGATATAGATCCACCTCACTTTAGTTTAGGGGTCTCAAACTTTTGGCTTGCAGCAGCCAGGAATAAATTGTTTAAAAGCCTGACCACAAAGCAGCACCAGGTCTCAGATACACATAAACAGACCAATGCCCTTGTTTAGTTCCTTGTTACTAAAGTGCCTTTAAAAAGATTAATACGAGCACACCAAATCTAGTGCAGATGATGGAGGAATGTGAACTTATTTAAAATACACTAAAATACTTTTCATTTAGGTTATATTCAAGCCATAATGTGAAAGTTCTGAGATGTGACTACAGATAATGGTAGAGTCACATTTGATCAGCTAAAGGTTTCTTTAAAAATGTGAACTGCAAATAAAATTGTGGTGTTTTACCCTATACTCCTTTCTGGCAATACTTTTCACCTTCAACCTAAGAAATCCTAATGTTCTACCAATGATAATTATGGTAGAGCAGTGGTTCTCAACCTTTTTGGCTCGAGGGCAAACTCTGAAGGGCCGCAAGTATCCAGCAGCAGTCCTCCCCACCTCCACAGGCACTGCAGCCGAAGGGAAGGAGTTCAGTGAGAAGTATCTCCCATCCCCCTGACTGCCGCAAGGAAACTGTTTGTTCCACCTCAATCCCTAGGCAGTGGCTCTCTTCTGCAGCCAGGGGGCCAGATCAGTGCTCCCTTCCCTTTGGCTCCAGCAGGGATCCAGCGTCATGGGACCCAGGTAGAGCACTTTGCTGTAATCCCTGCTACAGACAAGGGGAGGGGAGTGCTGATCTCCCGTCTCCTTGGCTGCAGCAAGGAGCCTGCACCAGCAACATGTTCTGCCTGGCTCCCTTATGCAGCCTGTGGGAGGAGACACAGGCCACTCAAAGATTCTGCAAGCCACTTTTGGCTCATGGGCCACAGGTCGGGAACCACTATGGTAGAGATTTATCCTTGTTTGAGAAGAGGTAGATGGTATGTCTATATTGCAATGATGGGTGTGACTGAAACTTGAATAGGCATACCTGAGCTAGGTTTAACCCAGCTAATTCAGGTACTGGAGTAGTAAAGCCACAGCAGCACATGCTACACAAGCCCACCTGGAACCCGGGGCAGTCACTCAAGCAGCTAGCCTGCCCTGAAGCATGCATTCTCATGGTTTCACTGTTCCAATATCCAAGGCAGCCTGTTATTAAAGCTAGCTTTGGTTTGTCTACTCAGCTGCAATCACACCTCCCTTCCCCCCCCAGCTGCAATACAGACATACCTTCAGAAAGCATAATGGTTTGCCAGAGCTCTCAATGAATAACTATACCAAAGCCAGGATTTAAACGCATGCCTCTGAGCATTCAAATCCTGACTTATGTACCAGCCCAACCTTCCATTATAAAGATGGCTTCACTTTCCCTCCTTAAATATTGGAAATATCAGATGTTTCTGCTGAAAGTCTTGAATGGGAAATCACAAAAGGCTGAAACTCGAGTCTAACTCATTTTCAGTCACCAGCTGAGAGTTTTATGTACTTATGACCCACATTATCACAGTATCTGAGGAACTCAGTCATTTTAATATGCTTATTGGTCATGTTTCATGCCTGTGCCAAGGTTCAAATCATAAGTTGTTTATATAGGGTAAATAAGTGATTAATAGATTTTATAAGCATGTTACAGGCACGAAGAGAAAGGTTTATCCTTATAAGTCTTGATAAGAAGCCTATTGCTGTTGGATTCTAACAACTGATTAACTCTATTGACCTATTTGATGATGATGACCTATTTCTGAGACAGAAGTACTATTATCCTCATGTTACAGATAAAGAATTGAGGCACAGAACACAAGTAGTTTGCCCAAGGTCACACAAGATGACTGTAATAAAGCACTGAATTAAGCTTGGGTCTCCTGAGTCTGAGGCCAATTGGTCTAATCACTGGACCATCTCTCTCTAGGGTTTGGAGGTCTAGTTTCAATCTTGTCCTTCAGAAAACACTACTGAAGTCTTCCAAGGAAGAGGTGGAAATTCAGGACCTGATCTTTCCAGTGAAAAAGGTAACATTTGTTTAAAAAAATTAAATGCAGCCATTACTGTAAAGGAGCACAAGAAAGAGAACAATTCACTTTTCAAGATCTAAAAAATTCCCTGTAGTGGAAAAAAGTGTATATTCTCTTTTTAGCTCAGCAGATAGGTCTCTCTGCATTATGGAATTTCCTCACAAATTTTGTATCCAGACCCAAGTAGAGAAGATTTATATAGTTCAGGCTGGAGGCTCTGAACACATGAATTCTTGGCATATTTCAAGTGCACAGATGGTCAGAAAAGTGATGAAATGACTGAGCTATGTCTGTGCCCAATATATCTTCCAAGTCTTAATGCAGTTTACCAACCAAAATAAATCTGTTATATCAACAAGGCAGAGGCACTAGCTGTGTAGCTACTAGCATAGAAGAATTCTATTTTGGCTCACAGTAGAAAAGTGAAATACAGAGTTTAATTCCGTAACTGCTACAGCTGATACAAACAGGAAAAAATGACAGGGTAAGTATTACATTGAGCTCACATGAGCCAGATCAGGATTAAAAACAGGAGTCCTGGTGCAGAGGTATTTTATGAATATAATCAGGACAGATATATAAAATGCTGGAATACTCAGCGGGCCCAGAACATAAAATCAATTACCTGTCTAATGCATGAGAAGAGCAACTTGAATAGAAACCTGAATTAGATGAAAGTGATTAAAAATCAGGAGCCCAAAAATCATGCTTCTCAAAAAGAAAAAAGCTCTTAATATAGTGATTTGAATCTCAATTTGAAATAACATCTTCAAAATCAGCAGACTATACAAACAATTCACTTTCCAACTAAAGGAAAGCAGTTTAAGGATTACAGAGCTACTCACTCTTAATTAGCAAAGGAGGTACTGATGACTGAAGTCATATATATTATGCCTCCCTACAAGGCACACACAACTGCCATTTTATAATAAGAAAGTTCTCTTTAATGCAAGCACTGAAGAGAACTCAAAGGCTACCATGAACCAGAAGTCTGAGATCCATAAATAAGGGGTGAAGAACTATTCTAAATACTTATTTTAAAGAAGGAAAATGCCTATTTACACAACAATCCCCATTGTTGGTAATTGGTTTAATATATAACTTATAAATATTTGAGAATGAATTCTTTAAAAAAACAGAATACTCAAAAATTGTTATTATGGATTCACCGACTACCTAGGACTTTCACATTTAATTCTCTTTAATTCCTTAAATCCCACAATATTCTCTACTGAGAGCTCAATTTTACCACTGCATCATTTTGTAGTCTGTGGGGACAGGCAAAAAAAAATCTTCCCTGGCTCTGAAGGACACACCTAACCTCCAGGTAGCCAAACAATACTATGCTAGCTTGTAAAGATTCATGTGTAGGGGTGAGAAAAATCATGGTATTGCTGAATCAGTAAAAAACAGCTGAAAGAGAGACCTTATAATGAATGCGTTTTCTCAAACAACTGTTTTGCTAGTGATGTTACAGAACGCTAATTCAATCCTACTATGGGTCCGTTTGCACATCAGTCTTCACCACACACTAAAGTTTTAGTGTTATCAGTTTATATACAGATTTGCCCATGTGAAAACAAATAGTTGACTACAGAGACACTTGCACAAATGCACACACATCTAATACCATAATAGCGCTATCTACACTACAGGATAGGCAGTTTTTTGGAAATAGATCATGACCAATTCTTGCAAACAGTTAATATTTAAAAACAATTGTTGAAACTTAAGGTTTTTCAAAAAGTTTTTTCAAAACAGTTATGTACCATTCATGCCATACAGCACAGCTATGCTAACTGAAGCCATACAAAAATTACTATGAACTCTTTCCTGACACTGGCAATTTAGTAGTGTAGTCAAGGCTGACTACATATGACATGATGTTCCAAGGCTACTCATATGCTGTGGGTAATCACTTGAGACATCCTTCCTTACACAAGGCCTCAATAAAACAAATGACCACCTTACAAGCCCACATTCTCACAGGACAAGACAATGATAGAATAGTAAACTAATCTTAAGGTTAAGGTGAGCTGATCTTTTTTTTAAAGAGGTACTAGCTAAAAAGGGCTGCTACAGGATCTATGAAATGGCTGTTCAAAGTCCATTTTAACTTTTTTTTTGGTTGATTTATTCCTCAATTATTAGAAATCAGCAACATTTCGTTAGACTTCCCAAATCCAAGAAGCTGGTACTCATGCTAGTGTAAGTTAGTGAAACTAGAGCATTTAGTATGCAACGACTACTAGCAATATCAGAGTTTCTCATTAATGTATTCCCAAACTAAAAGATATTCAGAGCAGTCGAAGTAAAAATGTACGAGACACATTTACTCTGCAAACATCTGAAAACAGTGGTTTGTAAGTTTGGGCAATGAAGCTTATTTTTTGTTTTTGCCAAGCCTTTTCATTTAGAATCCAGTAAGAGCTTCACTGTCTCTTGCATGTTCAATTTGAAAGATTGTTTTGTTTTGATTTTTGCCAGTTGTGATCATGTGAAAAATGCTACAGCAAGAAATACTTTTCTCCCACCTACGGCCTCATCACAGATTTACTTGCAGGAACACCAATATCCATTTGATAAACACTGTTCAACAGATTTTCTAGAATTTGACTACAATGCTACTAAAAAATTGTTTATAACTTGTGTATAACTTTATACTATGCACAATCAGAAAATATGGTTCAGTTCAAGCTGCACTGAATGAAGTCAGCAGATTAACCTACATCTCATCCTGTGTTAGTTCTTCATATGACAATACAAGTTTCTTTGGGGGGGCATAGTAGTCACACTAGTGTTCTGAATGTTCTGCAGAATGACTTCCTGCAGAATCCTTCTGCAAGGGAGGAGACTTAATCTACTCTATTCTAGATATATAGAAAGAGTACTAGCCACTTTTTACATTAATCCTCTCTACATTTCAGGAATTCAATAACTGCTATAAACATTGACAGTTGCACACTAACATTTCTAAAAGAGTATGTGGGGAGAATGCTATTTAGAAGATCCAATCAAGAAGGGGAGAGAAAGAAGGTGTGTTTGTTTTAAGAGGAATCCGGGAAGGGCCTTGAACTACTTCATGTCTGTGCTTTCAAAATACCAAGTGTAAAACATAGGTAGAATAGAAAGGGGAAAAATTCCCTATTATACCTGTGAAGGACACGTGCTGCAAGTTGTATCACACCCCATTGGTATGTAACCTAATGTGCCCATCAAGTTATTGGCAGTTAAAAAAAAAACAACCAAAAAACATGGCATTACTTTCACAGCTTTTTTGTTGAAGTGACAACTTCACCATAAGTCAAACAGTTGACTTCTCTAATTAAGGGTTACACATTCTAAGCGATTTTAACAAAACCAAGGGCTTTCAGATGTTGAATTTATTGCGAATGCTTGAGTGCTAGTCTCACAGCTGGTGCAAATTTCATTTTAGGAAGTTAAAACTTGAAGCTTCTAATCTCCAGGAAGAATACTGAACAACACTTATCTTCTGCTTCATGTATAAAAGACAGGTTTTGCTTGTGAGACATTGAAAGGTATCAGTGAAAAGGTAAAGAGCGCATTTTCATATAAGAAATTACTTAAATATTTTTCAAAAACTTTCAAAAATTTTCAAAAACAAGAGACAATACAGGATTTTGATTTTGAAATTTATTTTTAGCAGGATGTGTGTACTAATGGATGGTGACATCATTAGGAAATACGTCCATGTCCACCACCTGCAACAGAAGCTAGATAGATGTTAAAGAAATCATACTTAGAACTATAAATGACACTACTTACCCACAGTGGTGTTATGACATCAGCTGAGTTAGCTTTTGATGCAAATACACGACCCAATATAAAACTTACCAGTTGTCAAAATTCATTTATCAAGTTTTAATTTTGATGCATACTGTACCTTGATTTTAAAGGATTAGTTTAAAGAAATACCCATTATAAATCCCCTCTTTTTAGAAAAGGTAGATATACTCATACAGAACAAGGCTATATTATTCTTCAGTGAAAGAAACTTACCTGTAATTCTCTTCAGAAGAGAAGAGATCCATACATTTAAATCTATACACCACTTTATGGCTGGCAGGAATTCCCCAGACTTTCAAATTCTAATGCTATTAAACCACCTCAGCAGCAGATGCCACGCAGCTGTTTGTGCTGAGAATAGAACCCCTTACCATTTTTACATGTCAAATCTTTTGCAAGCAATCAGGTCGATACTATATAAAATGTAATATCCCAAAAACTCTGCAAGGAAGGTAAAGTTATAAATATACTTTCTGTAAGTAAGAGATAAGTCAGTTTTTACTTTATATTTTTATAAATCATCCCCTTCTAAAGACTACAAGCTTTAGGATTTTTAAACAAGAGACTATGCAGTAGGAATAATTGGCTATGAAAAGCAAATTGCAACTGTCAAATCTCAAACAAACAATCACAATGGTGACAGTACCAAAGATCTTAAATTTGAAGAGTAAAATCCAAACAAACCCCGTTCTAGAAACATCTCAAATATACATATTTATTTGAGCTTGGAAACAAGTCCTTTTACACTATTATGACAAATCTAAACTCAAGAGGCAAGGCTGAGTCCAAGCTACAGTGTACACCACAATTCTGTGTAGCTGCATCACAAAGCTCTAACAGGACAAAGCTGGCTACAGATAACATGCATGTTTAACTACACTCTGGCATCTGAGAATACTAAGGAACAAGAAGAAATTCAATCAGCTAGCCATATGTATAAGTTCTCTTGAAAACATCTTGACCTTAAATGTATACTCAGGCACTTAAATATGTTGCTTGATTATTTTTAAGGGTTGCTTAGCATGTAGCAGCTCCCACTAAAATCAGTAAGAGAATGTTGGGTGATCACTTTTGAAAAATCAGGCTTCTTCTTAAATGTTTGAATAATGATTTTAGGAGCCCAACTTTAAACTGCTATTTTAAAAAAAATCCTCGCCCATAATTGCTTCAAGAAGTTTGAGTATATATATACTGACTATATATATATATATATATATATAGTCAGTGGCTCAAATAGTCTTTACAAATTTAATATCTTGTGAAACCAGGGTCTTTAAAGAATAAGTAATTTATTATGAAACAGATTACTATAGCAAACAAACAAAGTGGGCTACCTATTACTAGCCCATAAAGAAAAATAGAACAGTGTATAAACTTGCAAACTCAGTCTATAATTCAAGAAGGTATTTTGCATGGCAGAAGATCCTGGTGAACAGCTTCACACCAAACCAAATATCATTTGCATTTAAAGTTAAAGGCTCAGCTACACTCCTGAGTAACTACAAGGACTTAACACAGCTACCCAAGCTTTACTTTGTCAGGAACTGTGATGACAGAATGAGACCTTAGACTGGGATGCAGAAATTCCCTGGTTCTGTGTGATCAAACGTGGCAAGATGTACAATCTAATGAAATCAACCAATGTTATCTAAGAAGATGGTTAAACTGTCTGAATTTGGTCAAGACCTTTGTATGCTTCTTTCCATTCCTTCATGTAGCCAAGTTATTTCCCAACAAAACAAAGATACCTATTCACAGCTGTAGTCCAAATGCATTGTCTAGTACAGCAAATCACTGACTATTTAAAGGGTGGGGCAAGTCTCTCTGAGGTGTCCATATGAAAGAACTACTTATATATCTCTGATGAATGGCTCCATCACTAGAGTCTATTATATAGAAGCATGGCCTAACTGCGGTATTACTCTTCCATGTCAGATAAAAGTAGTCATGTAGGAAATGTGTTTTAAAATCCCACCAAATCTCACATTAGCAGTATGATGAGTGTTTGTCCCCAAATTTGGATGAAGGTATTTTTTGTTCACTAACCCTTCAACATTATTAAACTTCCTCTCAAATGAAAGTGTGTCATGGATACCATGAATACTGCTGAAGCCATAATATCCAGCATGGTTCTTGATAACCAGTCTTTTGTTAAATCCTACCCCATTCTCCCCGAGAAGTTCAAAACACTGCATACTAATACAAGCTGTGTCAAACAGGGTCGCTATGCTCCCAACATCCCTTAAAGACAACCTGGGATTTACAGTCAAATTCTTTCATTTCTTCCAAAAATCATCCTTCATAAGTCAATCATCTAACTACAGAAAATATTTACTCCTATCTTCTTGGAAATATTGTTGCAACAGTTAGGTATTTTTATAAATTCATGCTGTTTTGACAAGCAGCAATGAATTGGCTGCACTGTTCCAGTATAAAAAAATTGAACACATACTCAGTGTGTGTCTTGCTATATGCATAAGCATTCATCAGATGCAGAGTGACCACTTCTAGCTGAGACAATCATTCTCAGATGGCAAGTAGTACATCAAGTGTTTTAATATATGGGGTAGAGATACCAAGGTACCAAGTGGTGCCAGAGCACTGGAACTTTTGAGGGGGCTAGCCTTCAAGAAAAAGTTTTAGAGGGCCAGGAATTACAGGCCATACATTACTAATAAAGCCGAAGTCAAACCTAAGAGAGTCATCAGATTGGACAACTTAAGTTGTGGACACGACCCATGGGTCTGACTCATCCACCCCCATTCTTAAGGGACTGAATAACAAAAGGCCTAACTCAATCAAAGGCAGAAGTCTAGCACAGAGAGTTAATTTTTGGAAGAAAACTGGGAATAAAAAGCTCTAAAAATAAAGAATAAATAAAGAATAGAAAAACTAGAAACAAAGCTCAATAAAAGCTATCACTGAAAATTACAACAGGAGTTTTTCTTTCAATGTAGGATTACCTATCGACATAGCTGTAGCTACACTGGGGCTTTTGTTGGCATAGCTATGCCAGTCACAGGTATGATTTTTAACACCCCAACTAACATACCTGTGCCAATAAAGCTTTTAAGTGGAGACCAAGCTGAAAACAATAACCAAAAGAGCTTTTCCAGTATCAGAGGTAAAAAAGGAACTAAGCTAGATACAGAGGAGAGAACATGAACACATACCATCTAATGTGGAAGTGGTTTAATACATTTAGAATTCTGAAGCTAGGGAATTCCTGCTAGTCATAAGCTAGCATCAAAGACCTAGAAGTGGGCATCTATTTAATATCTACCTTTGAGAGAAACTTTAAACCAACTAAACAGTTATAACACAGCAAAATTATTTTAATGACGAACATGGACTAACAAAACAAAATGTTACGCACTTCTAACTTATGCTCTTTTTCTGCAAGGACTTCTTTTTGACATCGCAGAAAGTCTGATAACATTCGAGTTAATTGTTTTCTATCATCTATTTCAGCCGCCAACCTGCCATTGTAATCCGCCAGTAACATACAAGCATCATCTACCATCTTGGAAAGCTGTTCTCCAGATTCCTTATCTAAAAGACAAGCAAAGGAAAAAAAAAAAGTATAGCAACACATTACAAAATCTTGCCAGGCTCTCTCATGCTATCATTTCAGGTACATCCCCCTCTCTCACCTGTTATTCTGTCTAGTAAGGACACATCTTGGACCTCTACAGGCAATGACGCTATCCTCTGATGAACTGCTGCATCCCCAGAGGCTGCATTTTCTAGTTCTTGTAATGCTCTAATGAGATCTGTAGTCTGAAAAAGCACACAGCCTCAGAACTAGTTTAGTCATCAAATCCTGATACAAAATAATACCAATGTCATTTCACAATGGGTTTATGGGATGTGATTTGACAATATCAGTCTAAAAACCACTTTGCCATGGACCGTATTAAAAATGTCTTCCTTCCCCCTAAGAGGTTAAATTGTCAACATAACAATTTTAACTCCCTATGGAGAAGCACTGCAATGTTCCAAATTTTACAATTGATCCTACTGCTAAAAAGGGTCTCATTTTCCTTTAAATTCTTGCAATAGGACAAATTTTAAATATGAAGTACGAGCTTTATGGGTAATGACTATCGGGACTATTCTTCATTTTTACTGTGTACTTTTAAATTGCTGAAATGAAGTGTAACATATTCAATTACTTCTTGCTTAACTTTTCCTGGTGGGCACATCATATCATGAAAGCACAGCAGTCATGAGTTATAATTTCAATTGTAACACATTCATGAAGTTAAACTTAAATCAAAGTAGTAAAACTAATTATTTGCTGTAGTTGGATGAACTAAATTTTGATGACCACGCAAGTCTTGTTCTAAAATAAAATAACTTTACTGTTCTGGCATCTCCAGTTGTAACTAAAAACCCTCTGGAAAGAGGAGAGTGACATAACAAAAAGCCATGAGCACAACAGTGACAAGTATGTAAAATGATGAAAGTTCTTGCATGCAAAATAAAAGAAATTGTATTGACTATTATACTGTAATGGATCATAATTTGACATAATTATATGAATATTTTACATTTACAATAGTCCTATCCTAGTATGTTCATCTCTTCACTATTAACCTTGAAAACCAAACAGTTTTGGTATTTGAAATATATATGGACTAGATCTAGATAAACATTTTTAAATGTTTTAAAACAAGTGTCAAATTTGCTAAAATTATAAAATGCTAAGGAACTGGTATAGTTTGTAGCCAAGATATAAAACTATTGTAACTAAGAAAGGTATTTCAGGAACCCTGACAGTGAAAAGTACAATACATTGTTGTAATGAGTGTAATAAAATAGAAATTAAAGGAACCATAACCCTTCTAGATGTTCAACTGATCCTTCCCCCTCCCCTCAAAATTTTTGAGATTTGCTTATACGTAACACCTTAAGGGCCATATCTCTACCCTGCTAAGGTTCCTTTACATCATCGGAGAACCACAAAGACCTTATACCAGCTCCAAAGAGACCAATAAAGATTCCATCAGCATGGCGGAATCCTTTGCAAGCATAAATCTGGTGCAACTCACTTCATACCTACGAACCCCTCTGATGTAAGGAAGAGCCTGCAGTACAGCTGAAGTGCACAGCAGTCCTTCACTATGGGGGTCCACTGCAGCCAGCATAGCTGAGAGCAGCACTGGGGCTGCCCCAAGTTACACCAGGGGCTGATTTGCTCAGGATAATCCAAGGATTGGGGAAGAATAAATACAGCCACCTTTATAGCTTTGACTGTAGATTTGGCCCTTAAAAGGGGACTCATTACAATGCAGAGTTGGTGCATATTACTCAGTGACTGAAGGGTTTTGTATTTTTTTAAACATATCCCAAACCTTATGAAATGATAAAAGTTTATAAACACAAGAGACTTCTACCTGTGGAGGCTCACTTGGAGAACTTTGTGCCGAACAGTTATTTTCATCAACTTTTATCTGTTCAAATGTGCGCTTCCTGGCCTTTCTGTCACCATCTAAAAGTCAAAATAGAAATGAAAAAAATCAGTTCAGAAAACAATACATGTATATAAACAGACTGAAACACACACATGTGCACAAAATACTTACACAAAGCTTGCCTAAGTTGTTCTAATACATCATTTTCATAAACAGACCTTTCTTCCCAAATAGAGAGCACTCGACCAAGGTGTTTCTTGCAACTCTCATCAGACTCACTGTGGGGAAAATAGTAAAATCACCAATAAAAATGGTAGAAGTCCAACCCAGTAATAAACAAAGCAGCTCTGTATCATCTTCCATCCAAGGCATAAGAAGATGCTAAAGACTCATCTATAGATATTCGTTTTAGTTTAAGTGCTAACAGCTGGATAGCACCTAAAGAAATCATATGATAGACTGGTATTAAGAAATATAGAATTATTGTAGCACACAACAACTTGAGTGAATGAAAAAAACATTTACCCTCAACGTAACACAAAAGACAAACACAACCAACAGTCTTCTGAGGTGAAAGGTGATCATCATGCAAATAACCTCTATTCTGATCAAGGCATATACTAAAAAAGATTTACTTTTATGCAAGATCAAATGAGCTTTTCTACTAAGATGCAGGGAAGAAATTGAAAAGAAAATTAGATTTCAGATCTAGGATAGGGTATTTTCTTGAATTAAGGCACATGAGCGCTACTGAGCCAGATAGAACAAAAAAATTAAGTGTTCTGGAAGGAAAAGGCCCCACAGGCTTTTTTGTTTGCACAGCATATTTTAAACTGAGTATTTAATATGACAATAATGCCCACATTACAGTTTACTGTACCTGGAAACATGCTTAAAGGCTTCGACTATAACTGGTGCAAAGTCTTTTGTAAATTCTGGTCCTTTTCTTTTGCTGTTCTGAATGACATCATTGGCCAGGTATAGGAATGTCAACTTCCTATTTGGTTTTGCTAATAAAAGAAAAAAGAAGAGAGATGCAACAATCCAAAGTAGTTAGAAGTATAAAGCTAATTGTGCAGGTTAACATTCAGTTGAGTTTCTTCCACCATCTCTTATGTAGGGGATAGAAACAGATGAGTAATTATATAAAAATACCAAGTTCACTATTTCTATTAGCACTTAATGCTATTAATACAAAGGATGAAGGCAACTTGTTACAAAAAGTTTGTCTCCACACATTTCAGTTTTCAACATCCAAAGAGAGCAAGTCAGCAGTATGCCATGCCCCACTGCCATTTTAAGCAGAAGCCTACCAAGAGCTTATTGAAGTTTGGACGTTCTTTACATTTTGCCACTTGACAGTTTTGCTTTGACCTCTTGCTGCCCCTCTCACACTACCACATTCCTCTGCTAATATACTATCATCTCCCTACCCACCACACTCATCAGCTTAGTCTCCCTTTCACAACGTAACAATCCCCTAAATTATTTTTCTTTCCACACATAGAATCTTGATATTTGAATTTCAAATTCAAAAATGCAACATATATTTGAAAAACCAAGACATTATGAATCACCAAAGCAAGCTTAACATAATCTTGTAGTTGTAATCTTAGTGTAACATTTTCAAAAAAGTGCCTCAAGGTATGTGTACGCCACAATGTAAACCCAGGATTAATGGGATTCAAGTCAGCTGACCCTGGGTTACAGAATTCAGGGCTTGAAGATTTACAGTGATTGTTAACCTGACGTTAAGATTTTTCTAACCCAGGCTCCAACCTGGGGCTCTGAGGTCCACATGGCAGCACACAGACCCGAGTCAAATCAGCCATATATCAGAATCTCAAACACCCTCCTAAAATATGGTTGCTCTAGCTCCAACAGTGATGCACTGTGGGAAAGCTTGACTGTCCATCATGCATGTTTGAGGAAGTTTGAACAGCCTTACAACACATCCTGCCAAGCTGTCATTTTGGTCTGTGCACTCCCAGCTACTGGAACCAGCAACATGGAGGAGATGCCTTTTGAAGAACTTCTCTTGCTTGCACTTTCACTCCTGTGTCAGGAAACTGAAAGAGCTTCTGCAAGATGCTGGTGGATATTTCAGCAGCATTTTCTGACCCACTAAAAGCACCTGACAGAACTTATGACAGAGGAGGAGAAGGTGGCAGTGGCAGCTGCAGAGTACCCAAGCATGGTGGATTCTAACAAGCTAATGCTGCTCATGATGTTTGTATAGCCACTATTGCCCCCGATGTAGACTGATGCTTCTGGTGCAGGACCACAAGCACAGGCTGGAGGAGAATCACATCACCATGCAGACCTGGGATGACCAACAGTGGGTTCAGAAATTTCACATGAAGAAAGCTATATTTCTGGAGCTTTGTGGACAGCTTGTCCCAACTCTCCAGCATAAAGACACACGAGGCCACTCATCCCAGTCCAAAAGCCAGTTGCTATAACCCTCTGGAAACCAGCTACCACCCCAGACTGCTACAGGTCCATTGCCAACCAGTTTGGAGCCAAGAAGTCAACTGTGGGTAAAGTTGTGGCAGAGGTTTCTGAGGCAACCAAAAATGTGGTTTAAAAGATATTCATGAAGTAATCGCTTTTGGGAGAATGGGGTTTCCAACCTGCACTGGCACCACTGACAGAAATCGTGTGCCTTAGTTTACCCTTCTCAAGGAGCATGAGCACATAGGGGCACTACTCTATTGTTATGCAAGCTCTCATGGACCACAGAGGTTGATTTATGAATGTCAATATGGGTTGCACTGGGAAAGTTCATGATGCCAGGGGTTTTGTGCTGAGTGAGAGTTGACATCTATGAACAGGCTGGGACTCTATTCCCATCAAATAACATTGTCATAAACAGTTACTGTCCCCACCATTATTCCGGGGACCACCACACACCCCCTTTTGCCTTGGCTTATGAAACTGTACCAATTACTTTCTCAGCAGGTGCAGAATGGTTACTGAAAGTGCTTTTGGCAGATTGAAGTCCTGTTGGAGATGTCTACAGACCCATCCAGATGCCAGTATCATCAATGCTCTTCACAGTCTTTCTGAAGCCAGAGGGGAGCCATTTCCCCCTGAATGGACCTATGGCAGAAGGGCCACTGAACCAGTATACTCAAGCAGAAAGTGATGCAACCATCGCTGAAGCTGTATGCATGCAGGCAACAAAACTTAGGGAGACTTTGTGCTCCCACCTCATGGACTTTATGAATGGGGATGGGACTTATTGATTCAGGGTGAGGGTTCAGTGCTTGGGGAGGGGTGGGGGCTTGACTGCTATGCAATGTACTTATGAATGACATGACTATTTATGAAATATTGGCATGGGGTATGATTCACAGTGTAGATTCATATAAGGAAGTGACTGAAGTGAGGATTGATGTACCTCATGATATAAAGGAGTGGTGTTTGCTTACTTAGTCCTGGTCTACACTTACCTGGAAATTCGGCAGCAGTCGACGGGAGTTATGCAAGCTACGCAGAGTAGCTTGCGTAACTCCCGTCAATTGCTGTGCTTCCCTTCTCTGTGCCGTTTTCACTGCACCACGCTGACGGGAACCATGTTCTCATCGACACAACACTATGTCACTTGGGGGGGTGGATTTACTGTGTCGACTTCCTGATCAATTGAGCAGGTCTAAACCAACGGCTCCATCAATCCAGAAAGATCGATCTGAAAGCGGTGGCTTTGCCACTGTCAGTAGAGACACATCGTAATTCCTAGTAGTCCCTGATCAGGTGTTTACCTTTGTTATTTTAAAAACACAAAAGTATGATACGATGTAGTGATGGGGGGGAAAGCTTTCTGCATCATCAGGAAAGTTGTTTATAAACATATTTTGGAAAAATACAAAACTGGCCCTCTGCCAGTCAGGCCAGCTGACATCACCACCACCAACAAACCAGTAACAATAGAACCAAACAGGGGAGGGGAAAAAAGTGCATGAACAAGGCAGAAAACCTCTACCACTGCACGTCCCCTGACCTCATTTCTTCTTTCCCAGTTTGCTGAACACTTGGCACAGAAGGGAATGGAGACATCCATGGGAAATGGGTTAATATGGAGGACTGTACTGGTTTAAGTTGCCCTGCTCAGCCGCTTACCGGGCCTGACTGCATGGCCACCCAGCCATGGAGTTTTCCCAACTTTTTTCTGAACCGAATCTCAGGATACCACCTAGAGGTCTCGGGCTGTGGTGTGGGTGATGCAGCAGGAGTCAGTACTCTTGCAGTCATTACTGATATCAGCAGCTCAAACTGTTCTCTCTGCTGAGCTCTGTCCTCCTCCCTTAGCAACATTCCTGTTCCAGGAACTGTGAAGCAAGTGCCTGCTCCTGCACTGAAACTCTGTCCTCAAGCTGTGCAGCCTGACTCAGCCTTTCCTCTTGTCTCTCACTATGCCTTTCCTCTAGTCATAAGTCTCTGTTTTTGATACTGGACCTACTTGTTGGCCCTGTCCAGAATCTCAACCATAAGTTAATCACAAAAATGCTTCCTCTTGGAATGGTCCCTGAAGGTATGCTGGGCCAGGCTTGTACTAAACTGTGGGTGAGCTGTGGAGATACTACAGCCAGAAGAGGTTGAGAGGCCTAGAACAGGACAAGACACAGAGGGCTATTGCCTCAAACAGCTCAGTGCAGGAGCACAGAAAAAAATCTTTGTGGAATTTTGAGGACAAAGTGTTATGTTTCCAAACTGAACTTCAATATATTGAGAGAGGGATGCTTCTGATCACAAATGCTCCCTGGACACAGCCTGGCTAATCACAATGAAAGTAGTACTAAGGCACTGGTAAGTTAAAAATTCAAAGCTGTTTTTTTTCCCTAAAAATTGCCTAATTACTTAGATTGGAGGGGAGAGAGTCTGTCAGTGACCTTACTACAAAGGCTTTTTCTATCGTTTCAGGTCTTCCACATTTTGGAGGACATAACTGTTCTTGTGGCGCATGACAGGCAAAGAGATGTTATTCAAAGTTGTTGATGGGAATGGAAACCTGCAGGGTATGCAGACATATGTTGACTGAACAGCACATCTATGAGTGGAATGACCTGGTGAGCAGCCAATGTGGGCCTGAAAAATACATCCTTCCCCAAAATGTGACTACCTATCTGGAGTTCCACAGCTTCAGGAAGTTTACATCTATCAGCACCCAAGATTGGGTCAGAATTCATGAGGGAATCAACAGGATGCTGCATTAAGTTCCACCTGGTTTAGCTAGTTATGATAATACACAGACACACAAAACTCCACAGCCACCCCACACCTCTGGCACATTTCTGGATATATTTTCAAACCCCAGTCGAATTCAGAACAAATGATTTTGTCACCTATGTACTGCCTGGACTATCTTCATCGGAAATTGATTATATCTGTGAATGGAACTACCATTCACTCTTTTGAGAAGGCTTGTTACACCACTGAGTAGTTATATAGAGTGGCATAGTTACAGGTATGGCAGTGTAAGGCTATTATTTTTAAGAAACAGGAATGCCCGAGAAAATACCTGTGCCTTTCCAGTAAAAAAAAACAAAAAAAACAACCACCTCACACATGCTTTTCAAGGAGTTTTTACTGTTTGTATTTTATCTGGTCACCAATTTGAATTCTACATGGTTGGGCAGGGAGGAAAAGGGCACACAACTGGGATACAGTCTGACATTAGTGGATACATGCTGCTAGCCAGGGCTTCCAATAACTTTTGCAGTGGTATATAGAATGGAAATCCCTCCCACTCCTATATTAATAAACATTAAAAGGGAACCAGAAACTTACTAGGCTCCAGGGCGGGTTCTGTTCAGTCTGTGTCATCTGCAGGCACTGCATGCAGTAGGTTGTTCCCTGGTCAAACTCCTCAGAAAATAGGCACAATGTTGGCGAGTCGCCAGAGATGTGTTTCTGGTCCCTGGTTTTCCTGTACTCAGTCTTGAAATGCTTAATCCACTCCCTGCACTGGTCACCAGCCCAGTACATTTGCCACGCTGTCAGCTTCTTCTCTACCTCCTGGTATGTACCATCATTCCTTGTACTGTTACTGAAGTCCACAGTTTTGCTGGTCTTGCACCAGAGACTTAACATTCTCTTGAGAGCTTAAGTCCCACTGACTTTCATGAAGATTTCAGCTCCTAAATCACTTTTGAAAATGTTACCCTTAGTTCCCAAGTCTCCCTATCCACTTAGTTTCATTTTGCCTTCACTTTTCATGTAATCTTCATTAACCTATACACTGTATTTCTGTTAGAACATCTAGCATTTTGTGTACTACAATCACAGATAATCAAAAGCTCGTGTTAAATTTTTTGGCTAAAAGTGGATTCATGGATATCTCCAGCTTTCACACACATTCAAGACCAAGTATCTTGAGGGTGTTGAGTGACCTATCACCATCATACCCAGCGCGCGCACACCCGCTCCCCCCAAAAAAGAATTTTCCCTCTGAGTTATCAGGTGACATCTACACTTCAGGGAAGGAGAATCCAGTAATACTCTGGCAACCCATATCCCTCATATGCCCATCAGAACTAAACAATTCTCAACACCAGAAGTAGATGCATTGCTGACATGAAGTTAGACAAGAATTTAAGGTACAACAGTATACAGAATCCTGTGACTAAAAAAGCCCCGATCTTTCATGCTAACAGCTTGTCTACATGGAAAAGTTATACTGGTATAAGATAAGGTGTGAATTTAAACTTATAGCTATACTAGTCAACTCGCAATGGTAGACCCTCTTATTCCAGTATTTTCTCTGCCAGGGACCAAACAGGGTATTTCAATATCATCTTCACTCACGAATCCCTGAAGACTTTAGGAGCATATGAGTTCTTTTAAAAGGAAAATGGTCTTGTGCTAAAGCACCAAACTGGGACTATGTGACCTATGTTCAATTCCTGGCTCTGTGAGATATTCAGCAAGTCACAGTCTCATTATGTCTGAGTTCTCCAGTTCCAGAATAGGAATACCACTACTTCCTCTCTCACACCCTTTACCAGATTTCTCTATTTAGATTATAAACTCTAAAGCAGGAAGTCTTTTAATATATATGGGGCTCTGATTTTTGCTGAGGTTTCTAGGTGCTACTGCAATACCAATACCAAAAATAGGCATCCCAAAAGACCTGATCGCCCAACATAAAAGGTTCTTTCAAAGTATGCATGAAATCCTTCTCATATCTAACACATGAAATCTCCATTTCTGAGCTAAAAATGAAGAAAGGGAAAGCACTTGCAACACTACCTGGAAGGGTGAAAGTATCTTGGAGAAAGTGCTTCTCTTTTGACCACTACTTTGGTATTTTGAAAGACTAAGTAGTGATTGTGAAAAACATGACATAAGACTCTATGCCCTCCTGGCCACATACACTTTGTTTAACCTGCTTTACAGGTTCAGAATGAGGCTGAAAGTGATGAGAAAGTTACCATGATGATATTTAGGATTAGGTTAATGTCAAAGGTCCAGCTCGGTGAATAAAGGATTTTTTGGTTCACTGGCAATTCCAAAAAAAATCCAAAAGTTTGTTTTGTTTCACACTCAAAACAAATATTTTTGGTGATCCAGAGTCAAAAAAGTTGGATCAAAATGAAACATTTTGTTTCAATTTCAGGAGTATTTGACAAAAGCAAAAGGAAAGGAGAACTAGATTCAAAAAGGAATAGAGGTGGTGATGGAATCTTCCTTACAAGTTTTAGCCTAGTGGTTAGGGAACTCACCTGGGATGTGGGAGACCCTTCTGCATGATGTGGGATTTGAATTTAGGTCTCGCACACTGCAGGACAGTGCCCTAGACTATGGAATATTCTGGTATGGGATTTTCTCAATCTCGTCTGTTGAAACTTTATAAATAGTTACTGAAGCAGTCACTTGAACTTGGGTCTCCCACATCCTAGGAAAGCATCCTAACCACCAGGCTAGTCATGAGCTCTCTTATCCTAGCCCAATGACTATTCATTGTCATCATGAAGGACTATGAATGCTAATATGGATGACATTTCAAACCTTTATTTAGCCCATCAAGGAAGCAAAAGATCTGGAACAAGTTAATAGAGATTGTGCTGCCTGAGCACCAGGGCCTGACTACATGGCTTACAGATGTAGACGACATAAGCATGTGCTGAGCATATATTAAACAGATTTTTCCTGACCTGTGACCGCAGAAGAGCTATATTTATGAACATAAGTGAAAACAATCTTCATGGAGTACCAACCACCACATAAAAACGTTTACACAAGAAAATGACTGAAATAAAATGGCCTAAGATCTTTGGGCAATCTGAAGCAATGAGTGTGGCTAGTCTGAGAATCCTTCCTAGAAAGGAAGGGAATGAAGGGCATCTACCACAGAAAATGGTGGTACAGGGTCCCCATCTTCTAGTTCCTTTTCCCACTGGTGGATCTGACTACAGCTCAGCCAGTCCCTTCTAGAGCTTGCCACACCTGATGTGAATGGATGACTGACTATCACGCAAATTAAGGGATTTTGCCAAGATCCTTGGCAGATTAGTTGAGTCAAACTTTTACGTGAGAAAGGATTTCACAGGGATATTGCCAGGTAGCTCTAGTAAAGATCTACTTAGCTGCTCAATTAAGCAAGAGCAGACACATCATGCTCAGATGTGATTTCCAGGGTAATTATGAGCCCGACTTGGGCATGTCTCAATACACTGTGACTTAAGCATGTGTGAGTCTGAGACTTATGCCTTGAGCTTCCATACCTTTTATGGGGGCAGAGAGGGATAGGGGAGCCAAAAAGAAATCGCCTAACCATGTATTTAGACTTGCTCCCAGATAGTTCGGCTTCTAAGTGTCAGGCAAGGTCAGAGCTTCTTGGTTTTGTTTAGGATCTATCTATACAGTTCAAAGACTGCACAATCCTAGATCCTTGTATGGGCTGAATCAGGATTTTGCCAAATTAGCAATTCGTGATGGATGAACAAAGACCCTTCAATCCTTCAAGATGAGAGCACAGAGAAATTTCCCCCAGGTTGGTCATCTAGGTCAGACACTGGGACACCACATGAAAGGTGGAATCCAGAGACAATAAATTGCTCATATTAATCTCTACAAAAAGCCTTGAGATATTGCCCCCTTTTGGAGAGTCACTTGGAATGGGAGCAAGAAAAAAAAATTAGTTTTGAGGACAAATTATGGAGTAACCAAGTAACAAAAATAACCTCTCAGACAGCAGTGCCAACAATATTGACAGGGTCTGCTCTCAGCTATTACTAGAGCAATACAGTATCAATAAAGTCAGAGAATGAAAACAAGCCACATAAGGTTGAGGTCTCAATATATAAAAATAAAAAAAGCTCAGACTGACATCCTAGTTGGAAGGAAGAAGTGGAACACTAAAAAAGGAGGCCATTTAGTTCATCCAATGAAGAGAATTGCAAGAAATCCCAAAGACAGCAAGCCACCTTTCTCACAGTGCACCTCTTTCTAAAGAAGTACTGTTAATGGATGGAAAAAAAATCTCCCCACACCTCCATCAGAAAGTTAATTCTTTCTCCAGGTGCCAGAAATAAGATTTCAACTAAGCATATTCAACCACTCTACTGAGGTGTGAGACATCACAAAGCCAGGTATTTTCCTCATCCACTTACTGATAAGAAACATTTACCAACTGTCTTTGGCAACTTACAGGATATTGGCGCATATAATGGTGTTTACAATGCCTTTAAAAAAATTTCCCCCACAATCTAGCCAATCTACAGATGTTACAGATTAAACTGGGCAACTAATTGGGTTACTAGTTATACAAAATACTTAATCCAAAGAATTCTTTGACGGTTGAAGCAGAGAACCAATCAGCATTAAAAGAGCACAGGCAGACAAATATTGTTAATCGGTAAGATGTTTCTGTAGTTCTGTGATTAGAACCCTGGTTTCTTGGGTTCCAGTCCAGTGCCCATGACTGAATAATTCATGTTTAAATTTCTCCATCTATGTGTGTTTCTGTATCTAGACCCCAACCTTGAACTCCACTGATCTGCAATAGAACTGTAATCAATCTTATTTGCTATCTTGGAAGTATACACAATTCTGCCATAGTGTTTGCTGCTAAAATATTCTGCTCTGGATAGATTCTAATTAAAGGACATGAATGAAGGACTTGAATATGCTCAACTGTTCCTGAGAACATTTTACATTTAGGAAATAAATCAAATGAACTCAGGTCTGAAAACGTTTCTCCCCCAGTTATATCATCTCTCTTCAGAAATGACTGATCACATTCAAATCTCCAAGAGATAGCCTGGGTTTCCACTAAAAAATATATGAATGGGCACACAAGAAAAGAGAGGGGAATCATAATATGAAGATCTGCTCTGAATGGTGTCTCCTGTGTGGAACCGGGACAGAATCAATACTTCTCTCTCTATCTGATTTGACTCCTTCAGATAACGCCCCCCAACCCCTTCACATAGCTACCTAAATCAAAATGTTTGTGTAAGTTTGAAGGTAACAAAACAGAAAGGCAAACTGCTCTTATAAAAAATAAGCCACGATACACTTTGGAGCTATTACAACATATTATGACATCACATCAAGCAGCTGACATACTCTGAACATGCATGAAAAACAGTTTCAAACCTAAAGGGGTCAATCTCAACTGAAGTTATGACAATGCTACTAAAATATAGTTGGACTCTAATCATTATAGTTTCTTATCTCTGAAGTAACAATGTCGTGTTTCAAACTAAATGCTACAGACCTCTTTTCAATAATTATAATATAAAAAGTATTTTCAACAATATGGTAGCACAAATCCAGAGCATGGACTAAATGACAAAGTTATAAGAAAACATTAAGAAATACCGGGCAGATTTATTTGATGAATAATATGAATTACCAGAAGTCTGCTGGCAACCCATAATATCAGTAATTTCACAGAATGATGAATTCTAAGATATATACATTCAGGTATTTCCATTAGTTACAGTCAAGAAGCATTAGTGAAAAAGTCTGGTATATAAATCTGAGAAGTCCAAAACCATACTATTATGAACTGTAATGCACCATTACTAAACACTCAAATGCTGTTTACACCAAATGACTATAAATTCATCAACAAACCCTACTGTCTTGCAGGTGACTATAACCAAGACAAACAAGTAAAAAAGCCATATTGCATGCCTTAAGTCAGCAGCAAATGCAGCATCCTATTTTGAAATAATTCTAATCGTTTATATACTTCCAAATGATACGAATATAATTGTATGAAGATTTAACAGGTTACATTTTAACTAGGGCTGTCAATTAATTAGTGTTAACTCAACCAATTAATGCAAAACATTAACTCAATTAAAAAATTAATTGCAAATTAACCGCAGTTTTAACTGCGCTGAAACAATAGAACAATTTTAATTTATTATAAATATTTTTGGATGTTTTTCTACATTTTCAAGTACACTGATTTCAATTACAACATGGAATACCAAGTGTATAGTACTCCCTTTATTTTTTATTACAAATATCTGCACTGCAAAAAACAAAAGAAATATTTTTAATTCATCTTATACAAGTACTTGTGTACTGCAGTGCACTCTCTTTATTGTGAAAGTGCAACTTACAAATGAATTTGTCACATAACTGCATTCAAAAACAAAACACTAAATCTTTAGAGCCTACAAGTCCACTCAGTCCTCCTTTTTGTTCAGCCAATTGCTAAGACAAACAAATCTGTTTACATTTACGGGAGATAATGCTGCCACTTCTTATTTACAATGTCACCTGAATGTGAGAACAGGCGTTCACATGGCACTGTTGTAGTCGGCATACCAAGGTATTTATGTGCCAGAATTGCTAAACATTCATATGTCCCTTCATGATTCAGCCACCATTCCAGAGGACATACTTCTATGCTGATGACACTTGCCAAAAAATGTGTTAATTAAATATGTGATTGAACTTTTTAGGGGAGAATTGCATGGTTTTACCCACATTCTGCCATATATTTTGTTTTATGACAGTCTTGGATGACAACCCAGCATATGTTGTTCAATTTAAGAATGCTTTTACTGCAGATTTGACAAAAATGCAAAGAAGGTATCAATAAGAGATTTCTAAAATTAGCTAGAGCACTAGACCCAAGGTTTAAGAATTTGAAGTGCCTTCCAAAATCAGAGACATGTGGAACATGCTGTCAGAAGTCTTAAAAGAACACCACTCCAATGTGGAAGCTACAGAACCCAAACCACCAAAAAAGAAAATCACCCTTTTCTGTTGGTGGCTTCTGGCTCAGATGATGAAAATGAACATGCATTAGTCAGCACTACTTTGGATAATTATGGAGCAAAAACTGTCATCAGCATAGAAGCATGTCCATGGAATGGCGGTCAAAGCATGAAGAGATATGAATGTTTAGCATATCTGGCATGTAAACACCTTGCAACGCCAGTTGTTCTTACTTTCAGGTGACATGATAAATAAGAAGTAGGCAGCATTATTTCCCATAAATGTAAATAAACTTTTTTGTCTTAGCGATTGCTGAACAATGAGTAGGACTGAGTGGACTTGTATGCTCTGAAGACTTATATTGTTTTGTTTTTGAATGCAGTTATGTAACAAAAAAAATCTACATTTGTAAGTTGCACTTTCACAACAAAGATTGCAGTACAGTACAGGCTACTTAGATGAGGTGAATTGAAAAATACTATTTCTTTTGTTTCCTTTTTACAGTGCAAATATTTGTTATAAAAATAATATAAAGGGAGCAGTGTACACTTTGTATCCTGTTGTAATTGAAATCAATATATTTGAAAATGTACAAAACATCCAAAAATAAATGGTATTAAACAGTAATAAATTATCTTGGCTGGGACTTCTAGACCCTACTGAAATACAAGTAACAATGTTTGTGAGGCTTTCAAAACACTACACTGACCAGAGACAAATAGTTAAAAACAGATCTTGGGATTTGTAAGTCACAGCATCTTCAAATGCAACAGAAGGTTGAGATGTGGAAGAAATGGCAATCTTTGTAGCTTAAAAAATGAGGACCAGAAGCTTGAAATGGACATTGCAGCTTGAAGTGCTCTTAGTAGTCTTCTGCTACATAAAAAATGCATGCCATGTGTCTAAACAGCAATAGTTTCCAGGCACTCTTAAAGGTTAGCCCCAAATAGGAAGCATTGCAACATCTTACTTAGAGATGGCAAAGGAATATAACACTGTGGCCAAACCACGATTCAGGTAAAGATAAAATAATATTTCCGGTAATCAATGCTAAGGACCCATACTGATCTTCAAAAGAGAGCACAAACTTGACAACTGGAGACATGCTACCAGTTGAGGATGACCAAACATTGCTGTGAATTCTTCAGAGTGCTTCATCCTACCAACCACCACCACCTCCATTTACTTAGACTCAGTGTCAACCATCTAATCTTCATTCATTTCCCAAGTAAAGGCCTGAAGCTGATAAGGAGTTAAAGAGCTGGATATCAGCAACATACTGATGGCACTACAGTGACTACCTCATGTGTATGTTGAGCAATATAGACAATAAAATCAGTTAAAAGGCTCTTACACCAGCTGTTTATCATAAACTTCTGCAATCATTAAAAACAGTGATCATGTTAAATAATTTTATGAGGGGCGGGGGTATTTGGGATTTTTGTTTTTTTAGAAATATGGGAGAAAACCATGCATCTGTTTTCGAAATAAGAGAAACTGTTCAATGTTGTCACAGAAAGTTACTTTTACTTTACAAAATAACAGATAAAAGAGCTTAACCTTGGTATCTGTGTAGTAGACAATTCACTCTTCAGTTTGTGCATTCTGACATTCCATGGTTTCTACCCAGAATGCACAGGGCTGTGGTTTGTTTTTTGCTTTTTTAATTCTACGTATTTCGTTCAGACTAGAGATTTGGAAGTTCAAAAGAGAACTACTTTCTGAAAGAAGTGAACTGAAATTTATTTTAAATAAAATTTATTTGTAAATGTTTGTAATACAACACACATGGAAGTTTAAAATAAAATCTTAAAACAATTTACATTCTGTTTCAACATAGGCTAAAATAATTTACCAATACAAAAGCTTTCCTTTTAACTTAATCCTATTCAATTCACAACCTATATTGGTGAACCAATTCTATGTGTATGAAGTTATGTGATCCAACCCTGAAAAAAAAAAAAAACCTTTGACCCATCCCTGACCTATCAATATGGTAATACACATGTATTAGCTGCAAGACAGCCAAATTTTCCCCATCAATTGTTAGACTGCAGCCTTACCTAGCTCTACACCAGCTTCTCCTCCCTAATGAAAAACTCAACCGTTAAGAGTCTTCCTGTTCAAATTCCCACGTCTCTGCTGTGTAGTTTTCACTCTGGAAAAAGAGTTAACTTGCTCTGCCTGGCAACTTTTGCTACCAGCTAAGGTGACTTCTGGCACAATAGTTGATAGGCCTCCTATCTCCCAGCTCCTATCTTTGCAGCAGTAAATCTACAATTCATTTGCTGGGAATAACAAAAGTAAGACTGAACACATCCAATTTAACATATTAACAGGAGACAACCTCAAATTATAAGAAGTCAGTTTGAAATATAGAGTTTCCAAAAGCCAGGTAAACAAAGCTTTGTATCTCTCACTTGAGCCCTTCTGCCCATTTTTATAGTTACACAACCCCATTTTTCAAGTAAAGGTATTACTCTAGGCAGGAGCTGCGAAAGGGGCCCGCACAAACAGCGATCTGCCTGCTGCCCCGCAAAACTGATACACACGCAACCTGGTCGGACGCAAAGTAAAGGGAAATCTTCAGTACCACTTACAAACATAACGGGGCGGGGGGGAGCGCTATTCTGAGAGCGGATTGGGCCCCTCTGACCGGCCCGGCCGCTGCGTCTCCGCTCCAAGCCAGGCGCAGGACTCACACACACCGGCGCTGCAGCAGCGCCTCCGCGGGAAGGGACCCACCGGCAGGACTCTCCTCCCCCTCCCGCGCGCTACGAGCCGGAGCGTGGGCGAGCCCTTAGCAGAGCCGCGGCGAGGCCCACCGCGCCGGCCCCGCCAGAACGCGCTGCCCCCCGAGACTCTTCCCCGCCCCGGAGGCGGATCCTCGAGGAAAGGGCCTGGCGCTGCGAGGAGCGGCCGACGCCTCCTTCCTAGCCCCGGCGAGGCGGAGAAGGCCCAGGCCCAGGCCCAGCCCCCCCCACGGGACCCCTCCGGGGGCTCCTGTCCCCATCTTGCGCCGACGGGCTGTGCCAGTCAGCGGCAGAGGGCGGGGCCGACCCGGCCTGCCCGCTCCCGGCCTCACCTTTGCGCAGCTCCCGCTCCCAGACGGTGACGATGAGCCCCGAGTGCTTGCGGTGGTGGATGAGCCACAGGCTCAGCGTCTGCACGCTCTGCTGCGAGTTGCTCAGCTCCGAGAGCTTCCGCTCCAGCGCCGCCTCCGAGAAGGCCGACATCCCGCCCCGCGCCCCTCGCGCCCGCCCGCGCTTGACAGGCCGGCGCCGGCCCCTCACACGCAAACAAAATGGCGGCGGCCCAGAACCTCGCTCCGTCTCTCAGCCCTGCCCCCTTACGTCACTTCCGTTCCTAGGCGGGTCTTGAGCGAGCAGGGGCGGGGCGGAGCCGCCCACATCCAGGTGAAAGACACGCCCCGCCCCCTTCCCGCGGGAGGAGGAGCCTCCAAGGGGCTGGGTGGTCTGGAGAGTGGCGGGACAGAGCGAGCACGTGAGGCACCGCTGTCTAGCGCGCGCGTGGCCGCAGACCTCTGCTGCTGCTTCGCACACAGCCACCGCCCGCCTGGGCAGAGGTGGCGTCTCCCCCTAGGGCACGTTCACTTTCGGGGGGAATGTCCCAGGAGACCCAACGGTGAACGCTGGCGACATGGCTCAGGGACGAGGTTCATGTCTCTGGACCCGCCTCGTGGATCCCTTGCAGTGCGCGCGTCCCTTCTGTCCTGCCCTTTCCCCTCTCCCGGAGCCCCTGTCTGCTGCACCGCACACAGAAGGTGCCCAGTACCGCCCACCCCAAAAGCTAAAAAAGAAAAAAAAATCACGGCAGACCCCTGTGCCCTCAAAATTATGCCATTGCCCCAAAAGCCGTGAGATTTAAAAAAAAATAAATTAGGGTTTTGAGTTTGTTTCCCAGCCTCTCGTCCAGTTTTTGAACTCCCCATGCCCACCCCTAGCACGGGTGTGTGTGACAATTAGCGTTGCCCATTCTCCCAAATTTATTGAGTTAGACGATCTGGGCTTCCACTACAGGGGCAGTCACTGGCTGCCTGACAGCTTGGAGCCTCCAGCATCTCCCCATGCCTTACAATTCTAATTCCAGTAGACCCTCAGAGTTGCAAACACCTCGAGAATGGAGGTTTTGCCGTAACTCTAAAATGTTCATAACTGAACAAAATGTTATGACTGTTTTTTCAAAAGTTTATAACTGAACATCGACTTAACACAGCTTTGAAACTTCACTATGCAGAACAAAAATGATGCTTTTAATTATCTTAATTTAAAGGAAACAAGCACAGAAACATTCCAGAGGGGTAGCCATGTTAGTCTGTATACAGCAAAAATGAGAGTCCTGTAGCACCTTAAAAACTCACAGAATTTCCTGCCTGGGTGCACATGGCACATCTGTCTCTGCACCCAGCACTTCACTCTTGGGGCACACAACACATCCCAAAAACTTTGCGCATGGTACATAATCTTTTCATTCACAAATGTCATCCTTTCCTTATAATTACAATCCACACTAAGATGGATCCCATAGAATAGAATGGTTAATTACAGAAGGAGAAAAGGCTGTCCTAACCCATGGGATCTTTCTGCTCCTCCTTCCCCCTTCCTGGTCTCTGACAGTAGTATCAGCTGCTCCCTCTCCATCACCTACCCCAAAATCCTCCTATTTCCTGGCAGGGGTGAGGGAGCTTTACTTGATTCCTACAGCAGTTTTGATTAGCTGCTCTTTCTCAATTGCCCACCTCCTGGGGATGAGCCACCAATTAAAGAGGGTTCTTCCCCCACCTCCATTCTGCCTCCAAACTGAAATTCATGAGAGGTCCAGAGCTTCTTAGGTCATCCAGAGACTGGCACCACCCAAAATTTGTTACTCACGGTTTCTTGTGCGGGTTGGCAGTGCTACAACCCCACCTTCCCTGGAAGGTGCTAGCTTGTGATTCTTTCTGGTATCAGAGTTAAGTTAAATAGACACCCATGTGACCCGTCAGTGCCTAGGGCAGCCACCTGAAAATGCCAAGGTCAGGGCAGGCTGCAAAAGGAGAGCAGATTCTCCCAGCATTGGTGGGTGACACTGAAGTTAGACTTCCCAACCAGCCACAAACAGTGCTTCTGATTCCCCCCACACTGGTTATCAAGAAGCCACTATACAAATACACCCAGCCCCCTCTACTGCATTTCAGTCTCTGGCTCCCAATCAGTCACTAGGTCCAGTAAAGAGACCAGTTATTTAAACTCTATGCTCTTTACTAAAATGGTTCCCTCTGATCCCAAAGAATCAGCCACAGTACCAGATCAATGTAAGTTTGCATCTTACCCAAAATATCACACTGCCAGCCAATCCTTTAGTAACGAAAGCTAAAAGTTTATTATAAAAAGAAAGGAACAAACAATAAGACAAATGTTAAAGGATTAAAGCAATAAGATGCATACAAATGATTTGAAAGTCCATATACATCAGGTTTTCTGGTATACATCCAGTACCTGGATGGGTCTCAGTGCTTTGTTTCATAGCTTCAGTTCAGATGCAGATGAATTAATCCAAAGGTAGATAGTTGGCTGAAAGCTGAATGGGACTGGTGACTGAAGACAGACTGAAGACAAAATGGATTCCCAGACCTCTGCCTTATATATCTTCTGGCCCTTCTCATGCTGCTTGTGGAATTTTACAGCAACCAAAATGGAGTCCAGAGTCACATGGGCCAGACCTGGTGACTCATCAGGTATATCTCTGGCTACTCCCCCTGGGGCCCCTGCACCTGGGAATGTCTTAATAGGCCATTGAGCAGGCTATTGTTCTGCAGCCATCCTGTCTGAGGCATTACCCAGACAGCACAATTTGAAATACTGATATAACAAACATATCCATAACTTCCATTACACATACAACACATGAACATAAAAATTATCATCTTACTTAGCACATTATAGCCTTTCTAACTGTACCTGATATGGCATATCTCACATGGATCACTATGATTTTGATATACTGATGTCAAACAATATAATAAATTTGCCCCCCCATCCAGGCAGCATGACAACCCAGTCAAAAATAAAAATAGAAATGTCTATATAACAGTGCAAGTAACTTCAAAGCAAAAAGTAGATTAACTTTATTTAAGTTGGTACTGCTGGAGAAATTGAAAAAGTAGGTTTTGAGGAAGTCATTTAGCCACCTGTGTAATTGTTAAACATGTGAGTAAGCGCTTCATATGTTCCTTGCTGAAGTAGGTCCCCAGAGTACATCAGGGTTTTTTTTTGGTGAAATTAATCATTTCCAATTAATATGATTACATTATGATCTATATTTTATTTTATTAATTTTTTGGATTTAGATCTTACTTTTCTTTTAATTTCTTACTTTGCTGTAGTTACAGAACGTATTGAGAAAAACAGTTTTTGAGAACCCTAACATGTTTTCTTCCAAATATTTCTTTTTAACTTCCCACAGGTTTCCCCAACACTTCCACATATTTCTACAGTTCTAGGATTTGAAATATATAATGCATTAAACCTTTCTAAGTTGATGGAGATCACCTTAAATTAATACAGGACCAGGTTTTTCGCTTGATAATGGGGCAAGTTTCTGAATCATTTCCAGTAGCTGGTGTGCAGTGATTAAAAAGTAAGGAAGAGGGGGAAGAGCAAACAAAATGGATCCCATGGGGCCGAAACAGTCAGTCATAATTACATTTTAGGCTTTTAGCTCAACTGATCTCTCTGATATAAGGCAGAGCTCCTTGGATGAGTAGTTCCCAGCTGTTGTTGTGTAAAGCAGTACTCCACATCCTGAATGAGGCAATAGCCCTGTTTCTTGCAGCACCCCAGGCCAACAATTTGATTTTTCTTGGCTGACTACAGCAGAGAGAAAATCTATATGATAGCTCTTCCTCACATGCAGGTATTTCTCAAACCACAGGACAATATTGTGAACTCTTAGACTAGGAGAGATTTAATTAAGCAACAAGCACAGTCAGCATTTTCCCCATGTGATCTTCGAGAGAGGGACAGCTCTGCTGAAACTTAATTATTAGTATCCTTTGATAGGCAAGCAGTGCGTCACTGGATTTTGGCTCAGGTTCCGTGACCTCTCCTTACCAATACTTCAGAGTATCCTTTTCAACCTCTGCCTTTCTAAAGAAACTTCAGCTAAGGCTTTTCCTAGTTTCAGGTATGTCATCGTTATAACTTCAGGTAATGTCTCTCTTGGAAATTTATTCCTTTTCTATTTCTTAGATTTATACACACAGCAATTCAAAAGAAGGGCCTATCCCTTGCTCTAGGCACTCCTTGGCAATTCTTAAGTATACAACCTTAAAACAGATTATACCCAGAACCATAGGCCTAGTTTGACTTCTATATTTGGGGGGAACATCTCCAACCAGGCCAATTGGGCCACACATGCAAATTCCACAGTGGCCCGAGGCTTGCACTTTGCGGGGGAGGGAGGATAACAACCTCTTCCCCCTCAAACTATGCCCATGCCCAGAACTAGCCTTCATTCATGACTAAGAAAAACAGCAATAACCTTGCAGCAAAAAACATATTTAAGATTTTTTAAAACTCTCACATTTCCCCCCTCTGCTAAATCCCATGTACAGCTTGTTGGATGTAGGCACTTTCAGAGGGTACTGGAAAAGGACACTCCAGAGTATCCTTCCGTGGGAAATATTTCTAAAATACCTGTTACTTGGTGCAATCAGGTCCATTCAGAAATATTTTTGTGAATCCCAGGAATAAGTAACCGCGAGCAAGTATGATTTAGCAGGATTTAGAAATAGGAGGGTTAGCTTCACAAAAGTCAAGGAAATCATCTCAACCCTTCTTTCATTTTGGTGGCAGAATTTCAAGTAGGCGCTCCCATGAGCCCCCTGGGAGCCCTTCCAATACACCATTGATTATTTACATTTTGAGTGAGCATCGGTGAAATGAGGTCTGAAAACCTAACTTGTAGTATACTGTCATTTTTTATTATGTACAGCAGAGGACACTATTGGCATTATTCAGAATTGAATACTCTGGTGAAACTGAGATTGAATGGAGAGATACACAGGAAGTAGGAAACTGATGAACAGTAATTCAGTAGTTAATGCTCAATTAATGCTGCCATGTAGGGAGTTATTTTGAAGTTACAGCTGAATCTTTGTACACAGCTATAGAAAAAGAGACAGACAACTCTCAAGACTAGATAAAAGAGGGAGCTGAAGTACAGTTTTGTCAACGCCTCACCTTCAAGCAGAATCTAGAAGATAAGAAAGAAGGTATGTAGATGGGGAGAAGTAAGAATTAGTGGGTAAATAGTTATAGTGATAATTAATAATACTTGGTATTTCTTGGCTCCTTTCATCCCAGAATCTCAAAGCACAAGGATAAGTCCTGTGGAACAGACATTTTCCCAATGTGTCAAATGAGGAATCTGAAGCACAGAGAGATTAAATGTCTTGTTCAAAATTATACAAAGGTGAGCAAGTTCTTTTCTCCATACATCTTCATTCATTTCAAATTTGTAATCACAAGTATTTGAGCTGTAACCTAATTCTAAAACCTGCGGTCATCCAGTCAGGGATTGGAAATACAGCATGTGAATTAAAGCAAGTTGAATCTCAAATATTCCTCATAATCTGCAATTTTGCTGGGTAGTTTTAAAAATCTGAGCCTAAATTCAAAGGATAAATATCCTAGTTTGAATTGTTCACCTACATCTAATTATTCACCCAGCTGTGCAGTAACAAAGCTGTAAATAGATTCCAGGTCTTCTTACTCCCATACCTGTGTTTTTGCCACAAGACCATCTCTCTTCTAGTTGCCTAGGGTGAGGGCAAAATTCTACCCTTTGCAGAGGACTGGCACAAGGCTCTCTATGCTGCATAAACCCTATACAAGGTTGAGATGATGATGTAGTAGTTGTGGAGAAGGCCTTTGTGTTCCCTTGTTGCCAGAAAAGTGGTCTCCCTGCCGGCTCCAAATAGACTGGTGCAAATAAGAAGTTTGGGAACAGGTTGAAGAAACAATTACTGCATCAGAGTTTGGATCACGTGGCTGGGAATCCCTGTGTAGTTGGCAGACATCACAGTTTTAGGGTAACTGTATCTGTGTTCCCCTCTAAGGTCCTTTGAGGGCACCCACTTAAGGTTTCTGGCTGCCAGTCTTCATTTCTCTTGGGCAGAGATCCAAGTCTGTCTCCCTCCTGACTGTGGGTTTTAAGGCTACATAGCTCTTTGCTTACACTGTAATATCCCCAGTAAGCCAGTCTGCCTAAAGGCCAGTCACTATTCACTGCTTTCTCTCAGGGCTATGAAGAGTGTATCACCAGCAGTTACAAATTGCCACACAGCTGTTTCTCAGCAAAGTACATTTATTTTAGGACAAAAGCATTACAGAGAAAAAGTAAAAACGACAAAAGTTCCTACACACTTACTGCAAATGTACCAGTAATTGCCCATCAGTCTGATGGGCCTTAGTAGACCAAAGTCATTGCAATGCTTCAGCAGGATGGAGGCCTCCCCTTGGACAGAAAGTCCTGTCCCTTTGCTCGCTCAGAACAAAGGCCCGCAATCTGTGCACACCCAGCCTTTATATATCCCAAGGTTGTTCTCTCTCTTTGGAAAGCTGAGCCTGAACTAGTCTATGTAAACCACTCTAGGTGCTGCTCTGCAGTTGTTTGCAACCTCAGAGGTAATCACCCCATACTGTCTTTAGTTCCTGTAAGAGCTGTGATAACCGTCCTGCATAGAGTAGAACCCAACCATACATAAACCCTTCATTCAAAGATACCGCATGAGATTACAATATCTCTCACAGCAGATGCTATTCCAGCTCATAAGGAGCGTGGAGTCCACCTGGCCTGCCCTTAGGCTCTGGTGGTGGACCTCATGTCCCCTCCCCCCCAAGTGACAATCACATAAAGCCTGCTTACTCTGTCTTCATGTGGGAATTTCACCCTACCAGTAACTGGAGGCCAGATTCACAAACTGAAGGGCTCCTCTTCATGCAGATCTCACTCTTGCTGTACAGAAGGGGGCATCAGTGGTCTCTGCAGCACTATGTCCCCTAACAGACACCCCATGAAGAATCTCCAGGGGTTGAGATTCACATAGAAGGAAGGAACAGAAGTTTGGTGGGCTGAGGCTATATTACCTCGCGCCCCTCCCTGTTTTCTCATTTGTTGCCCCACACAATCAGTTGAGTCCTGGATCCAGTGGCTCCTCCCCTTTGGCTTGCACCCACCCACCCACCCTGGGCTCAAATAGTAGCACTCTCCTACTGCCCTCTGCCCTTGCTATATCACAGCAGTTATTGAGTGATCCATCCCATCGTCCAGTCCCAGCTTCCAGCAGTTGGAGATTTAGGGATGCGCAGAGCATGGGGTTGAATCCACGACTATCTTGGCTAATAGCCACCAATGGAATTGCCCTCCAGGAATTTCTCTAACTCTTTTTTGAACTCAGTTATCCTTTTGGCCCTCACAATATAACCTGGCAATGAGTCTCCGGGTGGATTGTATGTTGTGTGTATAAGTACTTCCTCATGTTTGTTTTAAAAAAAAACCTAGGAGGCATTTTACCACAAACGGGGCCAATCTAGGCTGGAAAGAGTGACACATGTTTGTATGGGGAAAGAGTTTTTAACATCTCAATAAGCCATGAAAGATTCTGACATGTATTCTGATAATTTATGCTGTGACTGAATAAAATACCTAATATTTTTACCATTCATACTCCAAAAAGAAGGCTCAGTTCTTAAGGCCACATTTCAAGGAGGTCTGCTCTACCTTGGGCACTCTACCTCTCTGTCTCTCCCTTGGGCACTCTTTCCAAGCCACAAGCCCACTCCTGTGCTTCTCTCAGGGTGGAAGCCTGTGGTTCACCCTACTTTTAGACTGGATCACCAGGTTACCATAATCCTTGTTTCACCAACCACATTACCTCCAGCTTGTCCAGCTGGGTTTGGCCTCTGCTCTAGAATCCAGTCTGGGAGCTTGTGACCCATATGAAACTAAAGTAATTTAGGACACCTTTTCAAAACAAGTATGATTTATTTATTGCTAGGAACATCACAAACAGAGACACAAGCCTTAAAATAAAAAAACCCTAAACACATATGAACTTACCTAAACCTGGGACTTTCCTTATCAGTTGTAGATAGACTCACAACATTGGAGTAGACAAGGAAGACTGCCAATGCAGTCTCTACCTGTCCGAATCTTCATCTTCCCATCTCCCTCTCCCTTAGCTCCCAGACTGTTTTCTATCCATTACACCTCTGTTGAAGATTTCATAGTTCTTTAGTCTGATTTGAGACCCTGCACCTTGTCCACACTGGGTTTAGGCATTTCTGCAGTTAGTTGAGGCCTTCCCATTGCTGAATCTAGATCAGTGTCAATAATGTTTACCTATTTTATAAATACATTAAACAGAATATTGCCAAAGACCCGAGCATTGTTAAAAATATAATACTGTAGCTGCCTATCTTTCTGATGAAAACTAGGTGTCACTAGTGGTTTAGATGTGGTTGCAGTAGTTTCATTCCCATCTCTTTTCTTTTGCTGCAGGATTACTCATTCCTGGTAGTGCACAAGATAAAAATAACAAATTCTTGTTTAAAACAAAAAAGTAATTTAAAAATTATTTACTGAACATCTTGGGCCAAATTTTGCTCTCAGTTACAATGATCAAAATCCAAAGTAACTTCACTGATTAAAACCAGTGTATGAAGGAAAGATTGGCTCCTTATTTTATTATTTACTGCTGGCGGGTGCAAATGTGGTATATTTCCATGAGTTCCTTTGTTGACAAAATTGGCACTTTTTCAATAGAGACAGTAGGTTACATACATAATTACACAATTACAGTGTGATCCTGTAATTAAAGACTGTATTATAATGCATGCACCCTATAGAACTGAATTAAGGTTGCACTGGCATTTCCTGGATGTTGATAACTTGACTTTGCACCTCATTAATGTTCCTTTAATGTGGGTTTTTAAAAAAAATCCAAATTCCATTAAGTGGCATCATATTGACACCTGCATGGTTCATCAGCAGGATTCAAACCTTTGAATCTTCTGCATTCACCTTTGGCATTTGAGCCAATGGTGTAACTATTATCAATAGTAAGTTATCATTCTCTATGTGGACCAGTGCTAGAAGGAGATGGAACACTTTGCCAGTGGATTTTACAGCTATTTGCTGTCAGCAGAAAAATAGTGAGACTCTGTAATAATGGGTTCCAGTCCAACCTTACCATCTCCCGTCCAGCCTCTCCCTGTTCCAGACCTTTCTCTTCTCCACTCCTGGCTTTTCATCCCAGTCCTCTTCTTCACAGTCCAATGTAAGTGGCAGCTCAAGTAGATCTACCTTAGTTTGGAGTACCTTTCAAACAATCAGTCTATCTTATGTTGGTAGCTGCTATTGTTAAAAAATCATGATTTAAACCCAACAAATCTTGAACTTGGCTTGTAATTTATGCAATTTCTAAAAATTATTAAATGTGGCCTTTCTTTAAAGTTTGACTTTTGGGGGTTGAGGGTTTTCTGTGCATGATGTCTAGAAATTTTGGGGTGAGATATGTTAAATGAAAGCTGAGATTCTCACAAAATCACTTGACACCAGGAGCTGCTGCCTTTAGAAAAACACCAAGTATTGTGAGAGCTGGCAGCCCTTGTGCTGCTGTTCTAATATGACTGTTGCATGAAGCCAGGTCTCTTCTGAGTTTTACTTCATGGACAAATGTATAGTTGAAAAATTTTGTACAGCTTCTTATATGATATTGCTCAAAAATGGGGTCGATGTCTATCCTTACAGGAGAGCTGGGGAAACTGGGGTTGGAGCCAAGGGAAGCAAAAGGGGAATGAGTCTGGGGATGATGAGGTTTAGGAGGAGCCAGAACCAGAGGAGACTGGGGCCAGGAAGAACCAAAGAGAGGGAAATTATGTCTGACACTAGGGACAGGCAGGGGTTGGGGAGCAAGGACCTTGAGAAAATCAAGAAGGTTTAGGGACAGGGACTTGGAGGAGCAGGAGGATTCAGGTGGCATGACAGATGCTTGACAGTTGCAGTTGCACAACCAGTGTGTCAAGTTCAGTATAGTCTGCTGATTGGGAAACCAAAGTTAAATAGGTGGAGTCATTCTGTGTAAGGGTGAAAAAATCATACCTTAATCATTCATGAATTTAAAGCAGTAAAAAGGTCCTTTCCAAACTCAGGGGGGAGGGGGTGTCACAAACATTAACATCATATACCACAATTATGATAAATGACACTACACAGCTGCTAACTTCTTGACTTCAGAAAATTCAAATGAAAAGCAAGAGAGAATAAACTTAGTTTAGAGGTCAGAGCAGAGGACCAATCAGCTAAAGATCTAGGCCTGATTTTGGAGGGGTTGAAATTTGGACCTGCTTTCATTAGTTTATTTTTATTTTATTATGTATTATTATTACTTCCAACAGTCACATTAATCCCGCAATCATTATTTAGGGCCTGATCTTGCACCACTGAAATCATTGGCAAATCTCCCTTTGATTTCAGTGGGAACAGGAACGGGAGCTACATAATTTCTGCATAATGTTGAATGCCAAAGTTAAGTATGAAGAGTTATTATAGCCATGTTGGTCCCAGGATAGTAAAGAGCAAGGTGGATGAGGTAATATCTTTTATTGGACCAACTTCTGTTGGTGAGAGAGACAAGCTTTCAAGCTTGCACAGAGCTAATCTTCAGGTCTGGAAAACTAACAATCACTATGCTCTCAAATGAACTCACACAGAAAAATGATGAAGATAAAAGCACCCTGACACCTGTGGTGAACACTTTTCACAGAGTGATCACTCTGTATCTGACCTATCATTCCTCATCCTCAACGGAAATGTGCAGAACACTTTCAAAGATGAGCCTGGGTTCTTAAATTCATGGCTTTTCTAGATACTAAAAATAAAGGACTTTCTTAATAGAGACACTGGGGGGTATGTCTATACTGATGGTGGAAAAGTCGCCACTGTCAGATTGATCTTTCTGGATCGATTGAGCAGTCAGTGTAAACCCACTCAATCGATCAGGAAGGCGACTCTGGTAAACCACCCCCCCAAGTGGCGTAGCGCTGCATCCATATCGGTGCAGTGCAGTGAAGATGGTGCACAGAAGGGAAGCACAGCAATCGAATAGCTCTGAGTACTCTGAGTAGCTTGCGTAACTCCCGTCAACTGCCGCCAAATTTCCAGGTAAGTGTACATCAGGGCTGGATTTATGGTTTATTACTACAATCTGTAACCCACTAACAGCCTCCCATCCCTCTCCCAGCTGCTCCCCCCCCCACTTCCTCCCTGAGTGGAAAGGTGTTAACAGGTCACTTTACTTGAATGTTCCCTTGAAATATGTGTTAACTACATATGCTAAACAATCTGTTCCACCTCCTATTTAGTTAGGCCTGGTCTATAATACCGAATTTTTCATTGACAAAACAGTGGAGGTATACACACTTCAATGCTCCTCCTGCCAACAGAACTCCAGCCTGCTTTGCCTACAAAATAAAACTGCCTTGATGAGAGTCATAGAGCTTTTTGCGGCAAAGTTTGAGCTACAAAGCGTCAATGTAAACACCATGCTTGTGTCATTGTAAATAGCCTCCGGGAGTTGTTCTATAATGCCCAACCTGACCACTCTGGCCAGCAGTTTGAACTCCACTGTCCTGCAGCCATGCACACAGGCATCCACTCCTTCCCCTTTAAAGGCCCAGGAATTTTTGAAATTCCACTTCCTTCTTGGTCGGCATGGAGAGCTAACATTGCAACTTCCCAGCTGACCATGGCAACTCCACACAGCAAATGCTCTCCCACGTGGAGCACACTGGAGCTGATGGATCTGCTGAGCATATGGGGAGAGGAGACTGTGCAGTCCCAGCTCCGCTGCAGCCATAGGAACTTTGATACTTACAGTCAGATTTCTTATGACATAGAGAAATCAAGCAACTTTTCATGCAAAGTGACTAGTAAACAGAGCATGGCACAGTGCTGTTTAGAAATACACCTCATTGTCAAAATGATGCTTCAAGGCCTCCCTGATTCAAATAACCCTCTAATAGTCTTGATATCTGGTTGCTGAAACTTAGCTGCCTGGCGATTTGCCACGGCCTCAGCACTCCACCCAGCAGGAAACTTTTCATCCTCAGCTTCACAAATATTATGGAGTGCACAGAATGCAGCAATAACCAATGGAATATTTTCCTCATTTAGAGTAACCTGCCATAAAAGCAGCGCCATCGTGCCTTTAATTGGCCAAATACACATTCTACAGTCATTCGGTACCTGCTCAGCCTGTTGTTGAAGTACTCCTTGTTGTTATCCAGGTTGCCTGTATAAGGCTTCATGAGCCATGGGACTAAGGGGTATGCAGGGTCTCCTAGGATCACTATGGGTATTTCAGCATCTTCCATTGGAATCTTGTGGGCTGGAAAGAAAGTCCCTTGCATCTTTCTGTACAGGCCAGGATGACTGAAGATGTGTGCATCTTGCACGTTCCCAGACCAACCCGTGTTGATGTCAGTGAAATGCCCCCGGTGATCCACAAGAACCTGCAATACCTTAGAGAAGTACCCCCTTTCTATTGATGTACTCTGTCATAAGATGGTCTGGAGCCAAAATTGGGATATGCATGCCATCTATCACCCCGCCACAGTTAGGGAATCCCATCACTGCAAAGGCATCCACTATTTCACACAGGTTTCCAAGAGTCACACTTTTTTGTAGCAGAATGCGATTAATGGCCCTGAATACTCGCAATAATGAAGCCCCAAATGTGGACATCCCAACTCCGAACTGATTCGTGACTGACAGGTAACAGTCTGGAGTTGCCAGTTTCCAGACAGTGATCGCCATACGTTTCACTGAGAGAGCAGCTCTAATTTTGGTGTCCTTGCGCTGCAGTGCTAGGTTGAACTCTCCACCCAGTTTCAGGAAGGTGGCTTTCCACATCCAAAAATTCTGCATCCACTACTCATCATCCCTGACCTGCATAACGATGCAGTCCCACCACTCTGTGCTTGTTTCACGTGCCTAAATGTGACGGTCCACTGTGTACCGCTGCTCCATGAATGCCAACGGTAATCCAATGTTGTTTCTTTCCATGCCACACTGCAGGCTAGGCGCCTCAGATTCCTGTTCAGACTGGGAGGTCATGATATACTGCATGACTATCTGCAATGTGTTCAAAACACAACCACAACAGTGGAGAACAGTGCAAAATCCATCCTTTCAAACAGAGGTGGTGGGCACACAGTAAACAGGGGCCATTGAAAAATGCTGGAAAACACAGTCAGAAACGCATGGAATGACAGGATGTGAAAAAACCCTGCATCATGGACACTGAGCCTGGACCCATGATGCACTGTGATCTTCTCCACCTTCCCTCATCTCCTAGCTGCAGAAGGTGTTGAGTTGCACAGTGGGATAGCTGCCCCTAGTGCACTGCTCTCATTCTTGATGCTAGAGCACCAACTGTGGATGCGCTCCACCAGTAGAAGGAGTGCTGTGTGAACAGGCACAAGCATTGTAATTATAGCATTTTTTGATCGTCAGTATTACTTGTGTCAGCAAAACTCTGTAGTGTAGGCAAGGCCTTAGTTTCCTAGACCCGAAGAAGAGTTCTGTGTAAACTCGAAAACTTGTCTCTCTCACCAACAGAAATTGGTCCAATAAAAGATTTAAGGGCCTTCAAATTTCCCAAGTTTGGGCTCTTGATTGTGAAATAAAAGAGCCCTTGAGGTTAATAAAGTTTTGAATCAGTAAGAACTAATTGATTTGGCCCAAAGAGTTTTCAGGTATTAATTTTTTAAAAAGAGAAATATTACCTTAAAATATTATTCCTTTCCTCTTTTCCTGAAAGGTATAGTAAGGTGGCCATTTTCTTTTATCTGAACTGCAATATCTTCACATTTTTGATGATGTTTTCTGGTATTTTCACTAAGTAAGGCTGGGTCTACACTGATGATGGCAAATTCGCCGCTGTCACAACTATTGCTCTGGATCGACTGAGTGGTCTGTATAGACGCGCTTAGTCAATCCAGGAAGTGACGCAGGAAAACCACCTCGGTAAGTGGCGTAGCACTGCGTCGAAGGGAGTGCTGTTATCATCGATGCAGTGCAGTGTGGACGCCGTGAAGTCGACGGGAGATACGCAAGTGATTTACGTCATTTGTGTATCTCCTGTCGACTGCCGCCGAATCGCAAAGGTAACTGTGGACCGGGCCTAGATCTTGGCGTCTTTTCTATTCATATTTTTTTTTTGGCTGGCTATGTGATCACTTAATTCTGGAGCAAAAAAATCACCAAAAATGCCATGAGTAACTTTTTACAGAGTTTTAAATTTTAAAACACCGGAAAAAATAATTCCATCTATTCTAAACAACATCTGGAGAAAACAAAGGAAAAACATTTGTAACTGAGTGGCAGCAGCATGGTCTAATGGATTGACTGTGAGGCTGCTGAATTCTAAACCAGGTTCAGCTACTGATTAGCTGTATAGCTCTGGAACGGTCATTTAGGGCTCAGTTCAGCAACATACGTGCTAACTTTATGTGCCTAATTTTAGCTAATATGTGCCTAACTTTAAGCACATGCATATTTCCACGGACATCAGTGGGATTATTCACATGCTTATGTTCCACATTGAATCAGGGCGTCACTTGCGTAACTCCCGTCGACTGCCACCGAATCGCAAAGGTAAGTGTAGACCGGGTCTCAGTTTCCCCATCTGCTGAATGGGAATACTAATGCTTACCTATTCCCACTAGTGCTGTGAGACTTAATGAATGAATGTTTGTGGTATGCTGTGGTGTGTAAAATTATGAGAGTTGGCTATTGACATTGTTAATTAATGTAGTTGTTATCTGCATGCATGTAGTGTGCATGATATCCTGCCTAGTACTGATATGCTTTGAGAATGCAATATTCAGCTAACATCTGTAATACCCAACTAAAATTAAACATATAAGTCAGCAAGTAGTTTACTAAGATTTAGCATGAGGAGTAGCAAGGAATTTTCTCAGAGGATTGAAGAATTATGCCAATCCTGACTGTTCAATGCAGGAATTTTAATGACGTTGAAATCACAAAATAGTAATAGATCAAAACACTGGAAATCACAGCTTTATTCTGCCCTAAACCACAGGATTAGATCTTTTTTTTTTGTGTGTGAAAAACTGATCTTTATTTTCCAAAAATATACAAATTTATTCTCTCATTTCTCCATCTTTTTCTTCTTTTTCAACATCTCTGATGTACAGGACATTATTACATTTTATCAAAACTTCACCAACGTGTCCAGACAATGCACCATCTGTGTATTCTTCTGTGTTTGCAAGCTGCATGTTCATGTAGCCATCGATAGACTTCAGGTAGCCCTTGCACTCCATCTCCCACTTCAGCTTCACCATCACCGGCTTCCCCATCAGCCCGTTCAGAGCTTGGGGTTCAGGGGCAAGCTCATGGTAACACAACCTGGCACAAGGCAGCGGTAAAAACAAAAATTACTCGCCGGGCCGCCACACATGCGCCTGCCCAAGTTGGAGACAGGCTTTAGCTGAGGAATAAGTGTTTGTGCTTGGGGTGGTTACAAACAAATGGCACTCTACTCATTACTGGACACAGTATTTATCATTGTGATTAGTCCCATTGACCCCACTGGAAACGCTTACAGTAGTAAGCTCTACGTTTGCAGGATCATATCACTAATGCATTCCAGACTGCTTTGTAGCGCCAAGTTTGAGGGCAATATGAATTTTACTGCTGAAAGTTAATGGAAATACTAACAGGTCATCTAACAAATTCTGTTCTGTGTCAATAGACTGTACTATATGGCTCTGTGACTGATGAATGTCATAAGATGTTATAATTTTATAGACATATATCAGACAAAATGATTCAGAAGTCAAAACATTACACACATTTTCATTACACACAGTGCTTTAGTTATACAGCTTCCTTCTCTCACTATTAGGCACTGTGGTGAAATCTTTTGCAGTATTTTCAAAATGTTGGGGTAAATTCACATTATTAATATGTATTAAACTCAGCGTGCATCGACTTTTTAAAAAACTGCACGTATACAATTTACTAACCCACATGAAGCAAATGGCAGCTATGTTGTTTTCTGGTGGAAACCTTCTTTTATGTTGACCAAGAAATGAGAATGTATTAAAGATTCAAACTGGTAAAACACCTAGGTCTGGATTTTCCTGTGTGTAGGAAATCTCCACGGGCATAAAACTGGTGGAGGAAGCTTGAACACCTCCTTCACCAGCTCTTCTGCTGCCTGCTCCACTCACCCCAGCCCCTTCCCCAGCAAACAAAGGAGGAAGGGACTGTGTCAGAGGGGCGTGTATCCTTAAGGGACCTTACATCAGTGGTATAACTAAAGCTATTATTTTATTATTCACTCACATTAATCCTCCAGTCATTATTTAGGGCCTGCACCGTTGAGATTTGGCTGAGAATTAAGGAGCTGTGACTAGCTCGCTGACAGCCTTCCTTTAGTGAGCAGTCTTCAGGCACAGTGGAGAATTAAAAATACTACAAATGTTCAAATAAAAGTAGGTGGGGATACAGAATGTTTTGCTTACAGATTTAGTCTGAATTAAGACTGGTCAGTAGTGATTCAAATAAATATTGACACATATTGAATGGTGATGTATCATTCATCTGACTTTTCTCATTTTAGCTATTTATACATCATTCAGAGCGTTTTATAACAGGTTGATCAGCACTGTATTTGAGCATAATCCTCCAATATTCTAGCATTACTTATGAATAAAACAGATGACTTGGATGCATACATGAATAAAATGAAACAATGCTTTTAAGCTATGTGGTTAGCAAAATGCAACCACCATATACTGTAATCAATTTTGTCCCGTTAGGACAAACCTTAAGTTGCTTATAGTCAACTACTGTGATTTCAGCAATCCTTCCAGTCATGGATACTCCAGATAGCTTGTCAAAGTCATTTGGGCATTACGAATATGATGTGGCATCAGAAGAACCTGGCAGGATAGTAAGGTATCAATTGCCAGAACTGCTTGTTTTGTTTGTTTAGCAAGTGATGGGCTCCAGCAGCCTTGGGCTCCATCAATTTCACTGGTCTCATAGGTACTAGGTTCATGCCAGCAGCTTTCATTTGATATTATCAAGAAATTTGGCTTCCCCCCAAGCAATTGATATTTTCTTTCAATTACTGCGTGACTTGTACTGAAAATGACCTGAAGTTTTCCCCAATGGCTGCTATCATTGTTTTTGAAACCTGAAGCTGATTGGGTATATTGAGGATAACCACACACCATAGACAATTTTCCTCAGTTTACATCTCTTGTGTCATTATGTTAAGTGCCTCATTTTAACCCATAACAATCATCACAATGCAGGTACTGAGGAGTCTGTCCTCGTTGTCTGGTATCACGGCGTAACTGCTTACCCTCTCCGCCTGACTGTCTGCTCTTGACTGGCACTGCTGCAAGAAAGGAGCTCGCAGCTGAAAGACAGCTTGCTTCAAGGCCATCTCCCATTCAGCATGAAAAACACCAGATCTTCTGCAAGCAGACACCACCCTTCTCAGCCCTCCCCAAACTTTGGCTTCTTTGTCATTGAAAATATATCAACCCTGACCTCGTGGGATGCACAGCATGAGACTCACTCAGACATAACTGTCACCTCTATTTTCACCATGGCCATAGGGATTAAGTTATCAGTGGCCAACTTCTGAAAGTTTTGCAGGTCCTTACTATATTCAGACACGTATCCAGAGATTATCTAAATGCTTTTAGTCCTGGTACATTTTGGGGGATTTTGGTAAACCACTGAAAATAATATTTGGCATCAAGAAACCACCACCCCTATACAGGAGTGGGGAAAGGTTGGCTTTTCAGTGGCATTCTAACCCATATTTATGCAAGATGAGGCCTGATTGAAGTTTGGGTTCTCTCTCATTTTCTCCACGTTTCTCTTCCCCTCCACTCTTTCCATCACTTCCCTCACCCAGCAAGCAAATGAACGATTTAACTGAGGTTAAAACTGAGGTTCTGCAGTTCTGACTCCTCGGGCAATAATCATAAGATGTTTCAAAGTGT
>ML675603.1:96674515-96754045 GCA_007922155.1 Mesoclemmys tuberculata | reverse complement strand
TGGGCAAAACGAGAGGCAGAGTCTCCTGGTTTATTATGCACAATGGCCTAGATTTTCCTCTTATTTACACTGGTGTAAATAAAGCTAGCTCCACTGATGTCAGTGGAGGTTCAGCACTGTAACACAGGTCAGAGTGAGAGGAGACTCAGGTTCAGTATATTCAGTGGCTGTAACTTGCTGATCTAGCATACATTCAGTCATGCAGCAGCCAATAGATTTCCCTCCGGGTTCTGCAGGAACAGGGTGTTGAACATACAGCTCAGGGTACTCCCACCAACACGAGTGGGCGTTCTGTTGTAGATCTAGTGTAGGCGGGTGGTCCTAAATTTGTACCCTGGTCCACTGACCATAAGTAAAAATAGGATTCAGCCCTCCTCACTCAGTGAGTTTGACACCCTTACACTAGGAGCTTTTTATACGGAGCTGGATTCGGGCCTGGCATATGTGCATGTGAACTGTGCGGCTAAGTGCACTGTGGCCAGCTCAATGGTCCTGCTTTTGCTCATGTTGAAATCAACAGGAGTGTCATTAACTTTAGCGGGAGCAGGAGCTAGCCTTTCATATGTGCCCTGGTAGGCTTCGGTGAACGTTTCTAGTTTGCATGATCCAAACGACTTTTTCCAAACGGGTGAATTTATGAATCCAGAAGCAACATTTTTAAATCCCGTCAAAGGCACTGTGTCTCAGAGAGGGCTAATCCTCCACAAAGCTTGACCTTAACAAATGTGGCTATTTGAGTTATATGTGTAAAAAAAATGTTAATGAGAGTAGTATATAAGGTAATATCAGTTAAGTGTACAGTGATAATATTTTAATCCTCTTCCTCTCCCCCCCATCCCCCACAGGGCCAAGAATGGAAAATTTCAAGTCTAAAGGAGACTATTTTGGAAAATTGTGAACAAATGAGGCTAAAGGCAGTCAGTCCTTGCACTCAGGGAAGTTATATTTTAAGTTTGTTATGTTTTCTACCATGTTATATGGTGATTTTAGATTTTGTTGAAATATGTTACTGGTTGCAGAGATGCCTCTCTCCCCCTGAGATGAAATTAATATTTCTAAACAGTTCACATCCGTTATTACGAACCAAGGCTGCACATCCCCTACTCTAGGAGATACACAACTATGATCCTCCTCCTCTTTTTATCAAGAAGGTTTCAGAGAGATTGTACAAGGTCTCTTCATGCTGAACTAGGAATAGAACCTGGTTTGCTACCGTACCAGAGCTAAGTTTGAGGCACTTTGCCACAATGTCTTTCAGAACAAATGGGCCAACTGTATGTGCTTCACTATCATGTCTGTAAGCACTGCTGTGACCACATGAACACACTGTTTTAGCAGAGCCATGGATAAAATCCTGGAATCAACATTCCACTGCTGTCTCACAAATAATTCATAGCTTCCAAGATCAGAAGGGACCATTGTGATCAAATAATCTGACCTCCTGTGGAACATACACCATAGAACTTCCTCAAAATAATTCCTAGAGTATTCCTACAGTTGTATAACCCATTGCCAAAGTGTATATCATTTTGGGCTAGAGATTAATCCACATTGCCTCCTTCTGTTAGCAGTTAATTCTTTAACTCAAATAGAAGAGAGCAGGAGACTTAGAAGTCCTGGGTTTAAACCCTGATGATGACCCAAAAGGAAAAAATGGTATGTAATCATGAAATCAGAGACATAAATGTGGCCCCTGCCACAGATTTGCTGTTGCTGGGGGTCGCTGCTCCAGGTCTACATCAACATTAGCTGGTAACAACCATGGATAGGTTTATTCTGTCATGTTATAGTGTGTTGTGTAGATCATACATCGTTCCTTGACACATTATCCTGGTTATCAGCCAAACCCAGAAATGTAAGAAAGAATTAAAAAGGTTTTTTTTAAGTTATTTAAAAAAAAAAAAAAAGAAAGAAACAGAAAACATAATTTTGCAATGTATACCTTTTTTACAAATAGGTAAGAAAAGGCACTTGGAGAAATTGATCCTTTTCAAAGGCCTTAAATAGCAATAAATAGGGTTTGTGCTGCCCCTCCGCATGGGGCTGAATTTTCCCCTAAGGCTCTGATTCTGTAAACACTTAAGCTTCTGAGTAGTCCCACTGAAGCTTGTGTCCCATTAAAGTAAAAAAGACTACCAAGGTGCCCTAAATTAAACACATGCGTAAGTATTTACAGGATCAGCATCTATAGCCTTAAGAGAATCATGGTATTGCAGAGGGCTTTCTGCACTGGGGTGAATTTCATCCATAGTCTTCTTCGCTAACTAAAGTAGATTGTTAGCGCACAATCCAATTGTAATACTACATTTATATGTTACATCATCACAATATCGATGTCAGCTACTTACTACTACTAATGTTTGGGGGTCAAGGAGGGAGAAGGAGTCCAAACTTTTTCTGTAAAACTTTAGAGCCTACAAGTCCATTCAGTCCTATTTCTTGTTCAGCCAATTGCTAAGACAAATAAGTTTGTTTACATTTATGGGAAATAATGCTGCCCGCTTCTTATTAACAATGTCACCTGGAAGTGAGAACAGGCATTCATGTGGCACTGTTGTACCTGGTGTCGCAAGATATTTACATGCCAAATATGCTAAACATTCATATGCCCCTTCATGCTGCAACTCGTAGGCTCTAAAGTTTTACATTGTTTTGTTTTTGAGTGCAATTATGTAAAAAAAAAATTCATTTGTAAGTTGCTCTTTCATGATAAAGAAATTGCACTATAGTACTTGTATGAGGTGAATTGAAAAATACTTTTTCTTTTGTTTATCTTTTTTACAATTCAAATATTTGTAATAAAAATAATAATAAAAAGTGAACTCTGTACAGTTTGTATTCTGCGTTGTAATTGAAATCAATATATTTGAAAATGTAGAAAAACATCCAAAAATATTTATAATATATTTAAATTTGTATTCTATTATTGTTTAACAGTGTGATTAAAACTGTGATTAATCATGACTATTTTATTAATCTCACGATTAACTGCAATTAATTTTTAAAATAATTTGACAGTCCTACTAATTAATGCTACTCTGTATATATATGTGTGTGTGAGTTGTAACTGAGAGTTTCCTATGACATTTATAAGATAAATAAAAGATAAATACTTTGTGCTGCCAGATGTTGATCAGTCAAGCTATCTGCTTGCAGCTATGAGGTATCATTTGTAAGCAGGATGTGTGTTACTCAATGTGCTGAAATTTGTTTGTAGTAGAGAAAGCTGGATGGAAACTTCATGACTATCGCAAGACCGGTTGTTATTCTATTATATATTATTTTATAAAAATTGAAATAATTACATTTTTTATTGATAATTTTTTCATTTCTAAAAAATATATCATATATATAATATATCATTTTATACCATGAAAAGGACAATAGTATAAAAGATAAATCAATTTCAAACAGTACTCTCCCTTATTGGAAAATTCCTTCCCACAACTCACCAAAGCACCATGGATAAAGAGATAGGTCTTGCAGCATGCCTGCAGATTCAACAGTTTCTGGCTATTTTAGTTCAAGAGGGGAGTAAATTCCAATTGTGGTAATAGGGGAACTGTCTATAAGGACTAGGCCTAAAAACCATGCAAGGCCTAGCAAAATATAAAAGATTGACCAAAGTGCATAGGGAACTCGACACAGAGCGACGACTGAGCTAAAAAGGTTAAGCAAGAACAGAACAGCACCCACATGTCAACTGCCGGAGGCGAGCAAACACAGAACACCAGATGCACTTAGGCAGACTTCTGCAGGACAGCTAACCCACGTAAAAGTGTTCGACCACAGGGTGTTAGGAAAAGCTAACCCACAAAAAAGTGTTCATAAAAGTAAATAAATATGTAAGGCAGACGGGGGTTCAGTGGACTGCAGCCGGGCTCAAGAGGTGGGTGTCTACTCTTGAGTCTATCAGGAGGACACCAACCTTAGAAGCTTGTGAGCTCCAGGTCCCAGCAACCACCTGTCAAGGACGAGGGTTTTGAATCAAGGATCCAGACCAGAGGCTGAGGCAGAGTCTGGCCGTGATTATAACATCCGGATAGTTCAGGAGTCTGTGGACTCAAGGAATCGAGGGGATTTAATTGAGATCTGCGGATCCCGTCTCCCATAAAGCAATTGCTAAGGTTTTTTTTTGGATAAAGAGAATAAGGATAATCAATAGATAAGTTTTCATAAATATTATTGATGAAGCGTAAGTGTTAATTGTTAAATTGTTTGGTCGTAAGAAGTATTGTTAATTGTCTTGTTTGTTGTGTTATCGTCAATAAAGCTAGTCATCGATTCAAGCTGGGGTGGTCTTTCTCACCGACCTCGTAAAAGAATCCAGGTGCTTGCTACCCGTCCAATTGAGCCTTTCCCCTACTAAAGTTTAATAGCAGCAAGCTAATGTTAAGTTTCCTTAATTGAAAATGACCAGCAACTCCCTCTTTTTCTGATGAAACAGCTGTCTTGACCTCTTTTGCTGACAGTATCTGTGACAGCTTGTCTAGGGAAGAGAGGCAGTTTCTCAAAAAGATCCCAGGGACTTGTGCGTCTTGTGCAGTGCCATGCAAAGCTGTATTCCAAAAAAGAGAAAGAAGTCACTGTAGTGAAAAAAATTCCAGGTTGCAGGAGGAAAAAGCAGAATTGAGAGCCCATAAGCAATCTAAGAACAGGAAAAGCCCAGAAGTAAATCAAGAGCCACCAAGCAAATGATCTTGGAAGAAACTAGAACTGAAAAGATATTTTTCTTTGCTTCCTGCTTGGATCTATAAGAGCTGAGGATATTCCACGTAGTTTCCATCTTAACACCTGTTCAATGAAAAACATAATTTTAAAATATGCCATTGATTGAATAATGTATGTTTAAAATATTTTCAAAATATTATGCTGTTTTATATGTATGACTAAACAGCACAGTGAAAAGGACATCATTTGTAATGATTGCCTGGTGCTTCTAGGTGATTTAGCCTTCTGTTTGGGCACAGCTGGAGGGGTGCATGCAAAGGTAACTCTCAGCCATCAGTACGCCTCTCCCAATCCTGGACTGGCTAGGCAGGCAAACTACCCCCTGGCTCTACATAGAGCAGTGTTAGGGGCTGCTCTTACGTGCTCTGGTTAAAATGATACTCCAGGGACTGCTACCCTGGCCAGGGATCAGTGAAGTGCCTCATTTTCTGGTCCACATTTCACTTCATCCCACAACAGATGCACCAGCCTCAATATGGCGCCTACGCTGGAAGCAGGGGAGCAGTTTCACAGGCAGGGTTGGTGCAAAACCCATGATTCCCCCATGCCAGAACATCAGTCCCTTTAGGGCTAGTTTCAGATCCCCTTGTGCCACTGTGGGAGCATAAAGTGCAAGGGAAGGAGTGATTGTAGCAGGGGCAGGCATACCTGCACTAGCTTTAATGTACATAGTATGGCTAACAATAATAGGAAAGGAGCTGTGGCATGGGCTTTAGCACAGGCTAGCAAACAGAGTACAAGCCTGCTGGAGCCTCTGAACACATACAGTGGTTCTAGCTTACGGTAAAGCCTGGACTGCTGTGTCTTCACTAGTATTATGACCCATAGAACTAGATTAAAGCTGTCATGTATGCCTAGGTTCTACAGTCAGCCCCTCACTTGCAGTGTAGATATTCCTTTGTGACTTTAGCATGAGTCAAGGATTGAGCCATTGTTCCACAATGCCCCTCCTCCCCCACACCCAGCCATTCAAACGCTGCTTGAGAGGAAGCACATACCTTTTTGTGTCCTGACACAGCACACAGGCTATTCCTAGCTGTCTCTGTAGCAAGGTGTAAGAGCTTTGTTACCTCAGAGCACGTTAACTTACTGCCCGGTTCATTTTGGCTCAAACAATCCAAGTTTCCCTAGGAATTTTACAGAAATTGATTTTTCTAAACAGGGTAATAAATATGTATATGCCTAGCAAAAAACTCAAACCTGCACAAAAGTGCTAGATTTTCTTTTATATATTGTTGTAAGAAGTGACTCTTAGGGCCCTCTTTTTGGCCATCATGACCCTGTTTCCTCCTCCTCCAGCCACTCATTACTATTTATTATTTGTATTATGATAACACCTAGAGGCCTCAGCTGAGATGGGGCCCCACTGTTAGGTCCTATACAAGCACTTAGTAAGAGATTCTTTCAGCAGCTCTTTTGATGATGCCTCGTCTTCCCTCTATATTTCTCTATCAGTGTCCAACAGGGCTATGTCTCATTCCTCTCTTCTCCTCCCACTTCATTTTGTCTCTGATCCAAAAAAACAATTAGGCACATGCATAACTTTAATTCAGTGACTAGTCCCAATTTTTCCTTTTTGATGTGGAAAAATTATTTGATCCAGCATGAGAGGTCCTACTAAAGTTTTGTTTTTAAAAATACTAAATGTCATTAAGAAAATGTTTCTTCTTTCTGATATTCTTAAAGTGATACTATCCCTTTTTTAACTAGATCCTCCGTCCCCCACACTTTCCAGTGTTTGTAAAATCTTCAGATATGGATTGTCCTGAAACCTTAGATCCACACTGCAACAGAATTTGGACGTATCTGGGGACTAATGCTGTCTGCCATAGCAGCCCTTTCCTTCATTCCGGTAGTGCATGGGGGCCAGAATTGTGTTGCAAGGGAATGGGGAAGAATTCCCCAGCCACAGGCACAACAGCTCTGTGCTGCCCCCCTGATAACCTCAGTGCAGAAGATATATTTGAGTGAGAATAGGGAATCTTCAGATTTACGTCCCCCTTCCTCCAATCTCTTTGCCTTTTTGCCATGAATGAATAATGTCCAGGATTCTCTCTCTCTTTTTCCATTCTAACTTTTCAAAACATTTCCAACTTTGGAAAAGATACAGAGTTTCATTTTTCCTTTTGCCATTCAGTAACTTTTCCAAAGCTGGAGAAGTTATGCAATGTTAGAATGGAAAACAGGGAGGGGAGGGAAACATTGGAAAATAGACATTCTTTCTATTGTATTCAGTGGCTAAAAAAGAAATTTAAAAAAGGAGAAAAAACAAACCTCTGAAATCAAACAAAAATTTAAATGAAAAATGAAAAATTTCAAAGACATTCATATAAAAGTTGAAACAAAAATAGAAAATGGTATTTTCCTCTGGAAGAAATTAAGTTTGATTAAACCTCCTTTTTTTTAGTGTATAAATATTTCAGTTCCAAAATTTTGACTGGCTCTTCTTGTAATGACACCCAGCAATATAGCCATACAATTATATTTACATAATTTATTGTATCTTAAACTAAATATAAAATGTGTAACAATAGAAAAAGGAAACATGGAAAATAATATAAATATGGAGCTAAAGCTTAAACCAAAAGATTAATTTCAAGTTTGTAAATCCCCATTAGGTCCAAAGAACTCCTGGGAGCATCTGTTTACCCTTTACATGTTCATCTGGCACAACAGTTTTCCTCATAGAATGTCAATCAAAACTCAAATTAGAATAAATATTTAATAAAACAAATAAATGACCCCCTGAGCCTAATTCCAATCTCAGTCAGCTAGGGAAAAACCAAGAGTAATTTCACTTATTTTAATAATTACTTGACATTTGCAATGATGCGTACCTCATTAGAAAATGGCCCACAATGTAGCAATGATACCTAGAAGGACCCAGGGAGCCAACCCCATATAGATGGGACTAAGGCTAAAAGAAGACTGTACAGATAGTCTTCCAGCATAGTTCATTCTACACAAATAGCTATTGAATAGCATCTCATTTTAAGTAGACCTCTTTGCTGTTATGCTGCTGCTGCTACTATTCTATGCTGGAATGAAACACACTACAAAACTTATCTTCTATCCGTTTCAGATCTGAAGGGACATAGTGTACTTTAGTAACATTAATTCCATTCCAGCCCAATTAAACTGAAAGAGATACTTTGTCCCAGATCCTAGGACTGTACATACCTGATTCACTGAAAGATGCATCACTAGGAAGTTTTGAGACTTTTTGCATGATTATCATCACTAGGAAACCATTTTACTGTTGATATACATATTCTGGAAATGCTGTCTCTGAATTTGTATCATTTGGGAACCATGTGGTCAGTGAATACTAGCCAAGCGCCTATAACTGGATTGTTCTCTACAGAAACCACAGTTAGAAATCAGTGGCAAGTAAACTATGAGAAAGCAAAACTTTTACATTTGTTTAAATGTTAATTTGTTAATTAATTTAAAAAATTTGTTAATTTGTTTAAATGTTCTGTCTCTTTTCAGCTAAACACTGAGTTTGCACTGGGACAATGTATATTTAACTCAGTCTTTCTGTTTCTTTCAGTCATTTACAGAGCAACAGTCTCCTCAGGTTCATATAGTAGCAGCCAAATTCCGCTCTCACCTGCTTATGTGCAATCACCATTGTCCTCAAGACGACTGCAGGAAGATAACAGAGAGCAGCATTTGACCCTAGTTTTCTCATTTCTGGGCAGTTTTCTATTGCATACTCTGCATTCATTCTGCATGTGGAAATTCCACTGATGTCAGTAGGAAGTCTCTTTACAGAGGAAGAACAATGCAAATCCACACGATGGATAACAAAGAATAAATGTTGCCTGCATATGGATATCCTAGCTATGTAAAAAACTTGAGAGCCAAAGTCTGGTCACTTTACTCAAGTGAGTTTAATTTATTTCATTCAGTCTACTCATGCAAGGCAAACAGGATTTAGCTGTTATGTTTTTCCATACCCATTCTCTATATGAGTTTTATTGAAAGACACCAAAGAGAGAGAACACAACAGCTTTCTGTAACATTGTCCATCTGAACACACAGCGGCAGCTGCTTCTTAGCTGTACTCTGCAGCAGATGATTCCTTTACATTTAAAAGGGTACATACTATTTGTAACCCAGGAAATAGGTGGGCGCGAGCCCACCCACTGCTAAAGGCCCCTCCCACGGAAGGGGAGGAGTCACTGGACCCAGGAAACAACTAAGTGTATGGGACAACTAATGAAAAAAGGAGTAGGCGGGGGGGAGGGGAAGGTAACAGGTTTAAACAAAGGGAACCAGAATGAGACACCAAGCACAGAACCCCGGACAGCGCCCACTGCTCCCTGAAGTTTTCTAGGGAGCCAGCGGACACTGCCCAGAGGACCTCTGCCCGGATGCATGAACGGACAGAGGAACAGAAGCAGGCCCCACAGTCACAGAGTGCCCCCCCGCCAACCTCCTCTCCCTGGTCTTGTAGACGGCCACTTTGGCCAGGGCAAGGAGGAGGTTGACATGGAGGTCCCATGACTTTGTGGGGCCAAGCAAGGCATTGTGGCCTTCTTCAGAGCCTGGGCCTGGGGAAGGGTTGCAATGCTTCTGCTGGACAGGACCAGGCCCTGCCAGCCAAGCCACTCAGAAGCAGAGGGGAAGAGCCAGGGGAGGAAAGTATAAAAAGCCAGCCCCGCAGCTCAGTGAGGAGGAAGTCTTCCCAGAGGTTGCGGTCTAGGCCCGACTCAGGTCCTGTGGCTGTGCGGAGCAACTAGCCCACTGACTGGAGCCGCCAAAGCCTGCCTGGACTGCTGGGTCTGAGTGACTAGAGAGGGCTGCTGAGCCCAGGGGACTGGAGAGGGCCGCCAAACCCTAGTAACTGGGTAGGGCTGCTGGACCCTAGTAACTGGGAGCAGCTACCCAAACCCACTGGGTGGGAGAAACCCCCTGAGGCCAGCCCTGACCTGGAGGAGCTGCCTGACGTGGGAGACCCACGGGAGCTGTCTGAGCCCCTGGGACTTGGAGGGGCTGCCCTCCAAGGATAACCCAGAGGAGTTTCTAGATCTGCCATCGGTCGACGCTGAGGGACTCGCAGGACGCCTGCTCGCCACTTACCCCAACGACCCAGAGGGAGACACTTGGATGCGGGTACCTGGGGATTGGGTAGTAGGAAGTAGCTCAGACTAGGGAGTGGCTGAGTGGGGCTGAATCAGTCAGCGTGTTGCAGCTGGATCCCCGCTGATGCAGTAGCAAACCACTTTGCCACTGGTAGGGCCCTGGGCTGGGACACAGTGGAGTCGGGTGGACCTGCATTCCCCTACGCCCTGCCTAACCATTGCGGAAGTGGTTGGCTTCCTCTGAGCGCCACCAGTGGTTCCCAACCTTTACCAGCCCCACCTACCTGTAAGGCCAGAGGCATTAGACTATTTTGCCTGTCCTGCCCGCTTGGGGGCCAGGGGCAATTGACTACTTCACCAGCCCTGCCTGGATTGAGGGCCAGGGGCTATAGACTGCTTTCCCTGCCCCGCCCGCTTGAAGGCTGGAGGCAACAGACTGCATATCAGACCTGCCCAGCTTGAGGACGGGGTCTGTAAATTGGGTACTTTGCCTGTCTGCTTGAGGGTCGAGTGCAACAGACTGCTTTCCAGTCCCGCCCTGTTCAAGGGCTGGGGGCTATAGACTGTGTGTGCTTGCCAGCCCAGCTTGAGAGTTGGGGGCTAAGGACTACTTTGTGTGCCCCACCCTGCCTGAGGGATGGGGGCAATAGACTACTTGCCCGCCCTGCCTGTTGGAAGGCTGGGGGTCATGGGTGCTGTACGAACCTGACCCTATGTAAGGGCCAGGGGGCTACAGACTACAAGGAAAGCCCACCCCACTTGGGGCCGGGGCTAAAGGACTCATAAGCCGAGAGCTTTTTTTCCCTTAGACAGAGGCACTGTGGCCTTCCTTGGAGCCTGGGCCCGAGGAAGGGTCACAACTCTGGCTAGACCATGCCACTAGCCTACAGGATACAATAACATCATCTTTCTGTTCCATAGCTATCTGCACCACACGACTCCTAATAATGATCTTTGCATGAGAATCAAGAAAGATTTGAGTGATATTTATTCCCACTTGAATACAATAAAATTTCAGTTCGGATTTACCCACAGTTCAGGTTAATGCCAGGTTACACTCCTGGTTTCATTTATATTAACACAAACAGTGGTTTTCACCTGCTGTAAGAACTTGGGACTCATGAAAATTGCAGGAAATTTCTCTTGCTGTTTCATGGAGTTCATTCACAGATGTTTAGTATAGTATTCAGTACACAGACAACAGCAGGCAGAGTGGATGAAAGATAGCATGAAGGTTGTATGAAAACCCTTTCCCCAAATTTCTGAACTGCTTGAATAAAATATTTCTTCAAGACATATCAGAGAGTACATATTGTATAAAAAAGTCATAGGCCCAACTCTTTAGCCAGGCACTGGTATTATGGCTAATGTGTGCATACTTAAATGTAAAAGAAAATGGAAATGAATGTTGAACAGTTTTTAAGAAGCCACTGCAGTTACATAGAATAATACTGAATGCATTGCTTTGTGATTTGCAAAGATTCTTTAGCACCCTGCTTTTTTGGTGGATATTCAGCTGTTAGTCTTGTAGAGCTAGTTTCTCTGGTGTCAATGGGGAGACCTCAGTTGAAGTTAATGGAGCTGTGCCCATTTTCAACAGCTGAGGATCTGTCTCTAGTCTATAAATGGCAGTTATTAGTGTTTTTCAATGTGTGCTCATTGGATTTTTGGTATATGAAGTTATTATTTGTTTTGTGTGTGTTGCATCTTTAAATATAAGGCCTGAAATCCTGGCCCCCTTGAAATCAGTGGCAAAGCTTTCATTGACTTCTTTGGGGCTTTTCCTACAACACTTAGTAGCAAGATACATCTGTAGTTGTTACATTCACCCTTTTCACTTTTGTTTTTATATTAAGCGATGGTGTTTGTGTCACGCATCTCTTGTGGCATCTCACTCTCTTTCCAGCATTTAAGTAGCAACTGATAGAGATATGGTAGCAGTCTTTCTTTCTTGTACTTAAGAATTTCGCTGGGATGCCATCTTTTCCTGGAGCCTTGCCACTTGATAGCAAATCAATCACCTTGCTTAGCTCTTATACAGTGGGCTCCACATCTAGCTCTGGCATGATGCAGCGAGTCACTGGTGATGTTCCTTTCTTGTGCATGTAGTTCTGAATAATGTTCAACCCAATGAGATAGCTGCTTACTTTTATCTGTAATAATTTAACCACTTTGCGATTTAAGAGGGGCAACCTTATTGACAATGGGACCTAGAGCTTTCTTCAGGGTCTCATACATGATTTTGAGATTTCCTGTAAGTGAAGCTGTCTGTGGCTCGGTCTACACTTACCTTTGCAATTCGGCGGCAGTTGACAGGAGATACGCAAGTGACATAAATCACTTGCGTATCTCCCGTCGACTTCGCGGCATCTCCTCTGCATGGTGTCCACACTGCACCGCTACCCCACTTACCAGGGTGGTTTTCCTGCATCACTTGCTGGATCGACTGAGCAGGTCTACAAAGACCGCTCCGTTGATCCAGAGTAAATGATCTGACGGTGGCGAATTTGCCACCGTCAGTGTAGACCCAGCCTGTATCTCTTCACAGAGCTTGGTGCAGTAATGATTTGCACAGTATCTGCTTGCTCAGAGTACCTTGATTTTTGCATGTTGAAGTCTCCCTTTTGTGCTCTTTGTTGGCTTCTTATTGTGTTCCAGATAGGTGGTGTTCTTAATGTTAAGCAAAGGTAATAGTTCCATTTCAGTTTCTTCAAATCAATCCTTTTTTGATGATCTCTTTCCCCCAAATGTAGCTAAAGCTGTTTCATGGAGTGTTCTTAAATCTTCCCACTATTCCTCTGCCTTCTCTGGTAATGACTTCCCATATATGCTGAGTTCAAAACTTTCATGAACTCCTGGGATTTCCTGTTTTTTAATGCTAGTAGCATTGATTTTTGGGCTTGCACCCAAGTTTTGATCTATATAGTTTCTTAGTTGTAATCTTCACTTTGCTAATGATCAAATAGCGGTCAATGCCACAATCAACACTGTGAAACATGCCGGTGTTCTGCACTGAGGGTAGGTTTCCCCCCCTGACAGTGCCATTCCCCTAATTGGTGCCAATGGCCCGATTGTGGATGTCGCCATGACACTTTGTGACAATCTGTTCCTACAAAATATGAACTGGTAATACACATTTGGTTTCAGGCGCAGAATTCAAGAGGTCATTGGCTGTTCTCATTCATCTTGCCAATGTCAAAATGCCCTAGGCAATCTGACCAGGAGCTGTTATCTGTGCCTACTTTTGCACTGAAGTCACCAAGGAAGAAAAGTTGCTCAACTGATGGTCTTCTTTTGACAACTTAATCTAAAAAGCCATACAATGTATTATTCTCCTCAGGGCTAGCGCTAACGATGTTCACAAGGCCAATAATCGTCTGAAATTTAAGTAAGATAATGTGCTCTGACTTCCCAATCGGTGTTTCTAGGAGATTTACCCACTTATTTCTCACAGCAAAACCGACACCATGCAAACAATTTTCTTCACTGCTTTTACCCTGCCAAAAGATATAATGAGCCTCTTGGACAGAACCAGCATCTGCAAGTCTTGTTTCCTGAAGTGCTGCAATGTCAACGTTAAGCTTGCATAGCTCACGGTCTATCATAGCTGACCTCCGTATGCTGCTTGTGTATTGTAGGTCGCCATCATCTCTCAACCCTGGGCACATGGACCTAACATTCCAGCTTCCAACCCAGAAAGTTCTTAGTTTCTTATTTTTTCCAGGTGCAAGATTTCTGTCTGCCTTTCAGCTTTTGGTCTAACCCAATGGGGCAGACAGACTGTCTGGGGTCTGCCCAGCTTTGTGGTGGGTGGTGGCTGACCAGTGGAATACAATGATTCTTCCCACCATTGAAGATGACTCATAGTGCCCGCCTCTATGCCAATGAAGTGAGAGCTTATAACCCATACATGTACATAGGATTCATATATGTGCAAACCAGCCAGGCCTCAAAAGTCCCTCTGTGGTTGCCTCTGGCTATCTTCTGCATGGGGTAGGTATACTATGAGCACACGCACCAGATTGGGAAGCCTCAGGCAAGCCAGGCGGAGGAACACCTAATTCAAAAATCCCACTGGGGCTTAGGCACAAGCTAGGGTAGCAAGCAGCTCAGTGGCATCAGGATTTGGGTGATTTGTGCATGCTCAGAAACTTAAGTGTCTTGGGGACTTTACCAGTGGAAATGTAGAGAATTTAGGTGCCTACAGTGTCAGGTGGCAGAGAGAGAGGGATCTCTGTGGTACCTAAAGTGGCACTTAGGTACCTAAGTCTCTTTGTGAAGTTAGCCCTCCAGTAGTACACTGATGGAGGCTAGACAGACAGATTAGATTGTACCCAGATACTTTGCAAGAGAAATAACCCAAAACATAAAGCAGGAATACACAAAGGAACTAACTGGGTGCTTGTGATACACTATAATGGTTTTGTAGAATATATTGCTTAAAATTTAAACATGCTTCCTGCTTATCTGCCTTCAAATAGTTCTTAAATATTGTAATTTATTTTGAATTATTTAGTATAGGAAGTTTGCCCATAAATCCACAGTAGGACAGTTAAAGTCACATCTTTTCCTTTCAAAAGAATTAAATTATTGTAATGCCTTGCCATGATTTAAGCATTTGGAGACTGAGCCAGATATCTCCAGTATTTGGTCCAGTTGATGATCTGACAGAATATTATCATGTCTTGTTGAAATCACGCATGGCTTGCTGTTACAGCTGTATATCAACAGGAATCTGTAAGTCACAGGTGTTGGGAATAATTCTGTCACAAAAAAAATATGGTTGCAGATGGTGTTACCTGCACTAAAAGCCTGACACTTGTTTGTTTGACTTGAAAAATTTTCTCGCAGAAATCCAGAATAGTCTTTTTGTTAGATGCTGAAATAAAACTTGATGTGCTGTGAATTCTTAACAGGAACAGCAATAAATAACTGAATACATATTTCAGTTAGTTCCTATAAGATATTGCCTGGTGATCCTTCTGAAATGGTAATGCTCCAAAATGGTTTTGGCAACCAAAATGCATGATCTGAGGCATTCCTACTGTCGTGTATGCATATAACTTTATGAAATGTAGCTTGGTGGTATTCAATCATCTAAAGTTGCCTACATATATGTAACAGATGCTGCCCCTATGTATTTTGTTTGAACTCTTATAACGATTGTCACGGTTTCAGGGTAACTGCACCTCCAATCCGTACATAGGCTGCTAAAAGGGGGCCCCCTTAGGTCTCCGGACCTCTAGCTTTCTCTGTGGGAAGAGACCTGCAGCCATCTCCCTCCAGACTGGAGATTTAGGCTTGCAGTCCCCCTGCAATACACTAAGATGTCAGGACCAGGGTGTGGGCAGACTGGCTTAGGGGTTAGCAGCAGGCACTGGCTGAGGGTCCAGGGACAAGGAGCCCATTATTAGAAATCAGGCCAGGTTGGAAAGCAAGGAGATAAGAATGAAGGGGCAAACTGGAGGGTAGGGATCAAGAGTCAGGGATACCTGGAGGTCAAGAGCAGAAGGCAGGAACAGGTCAACACGAGGGAAGCAGTCCATGGCTGGTGAAGCCCAGTTGTATGACAGCTTCTTTCTCTGGCTTAATTAGGGGCTGCAGCCCAATTAAGAGCCTTGGATCTCTCCCAATCAGAGCAGGGTCAGGGCTTGTGCCCCAGCTGGGTTTCATGGATCCAATCCCAGCTGCTCTGTGTGAGCTGCCAGGTGGAAGACTGGAGTCTCATGACCCCACAGACCCAGGTTTGAGACCAGCAGGGCCTGCTGGATGAGATTTTGCCACTTATTTTTAGTAAAAGTCACAGACTGGTCACGGGCAATAAACGAAAATTCCCAGAGTCTGTGACTTTTACTAAAACTAACTGTGACGGGGGAGCAAGCTGGAGGGGGAGAAATGGCAGCTGGAGCCCCATGGAGGGGAACCTCACCTCCACAGAGGGGGAGCACAGAGCCCCTGGCTGGGTCGCAGCCACGGGGCAGAAGCGCACAGTCCCGATTCCAACTCCAGTCTCAGCCAAGGCTCAAGCTGCAGGGGGAAGGAGGTGCATTGGGTGAGAGTGCACAGCCCTGGTTCTGGTCCTGGCTACAGTTGCTGGTAGCTGAAGCCGAAGAAGTTAGGGAGGTCCGTTAAAGTCATGGAATCCGTGACTAAATCATATCTTTATGTATGTTTATCCCAGCAGGTCTGACCTTAGCTCAGCACCCACAGTTTCACTCTGTGCCAAGGGCTATGACAGGATTACCAAAGACAAGCCAGCTTTTGCGATGTATATTTCCTTTTAGGACAAACGCATCACAGAGAAAACTTATAATAAAGCAATAAACAGTCTATACCAGGGGTCGGCAACCCACGGCTCCAGAGCCGCATGCGGCTCTTCAGCCGCGATAAGCTATGTTTTGCGGCTCCAGACTATTTTTCTTTAGTGGCTCTTTTGATAGTAAAGGTTGCCGACCCCTGGTCTATACACTTGCTAGCTTCCCAGGTATCACCCATTTTCCACACAGAGACTTTGACGCGTTACAATCCTCCAAACACTTTCAGCAGGGTTTACCGTGTTGGTTATAAGTTCGTGTCAGTTTGTTAGATCAAAATGAGGGTCACTCAGCCTATTCAGCCTGGCCCTTTATTTCACAAACTCTTTCTTTGTTTCTTGAACCTGGTCTGAACCAGCATTGGTAATTTACCAGTCCCAGGGTCTGCAGTAATTAACCCTTAACAATTTTATTTCTTGCAAGGAGTTTGGCAGCCCTCCCCACGCAGCCATCATACAGTCCCTGGCACATAGAGATACAGATAAGACTTATAAAGTTGATACAACAGTCTCAAATATATTGAACATGTCCACAACTTCTGTGACAACAAATTCACAGGGCTTTCCACACTCTTCCCATTTTTCAGAGGTGTGGAACAAGTCACAGAGCCATGTCCATATATGTTTGCCTCTAGTTTTACTTTTAATATGGTACGTATGGCTGATTCCAGGCTTGGTTCCTGGCGGGTAAAAGCCTGGCCCCACTGAAGCCAATGACAAAACTCGCATTGACTTCAATGGGATCAGGATTTCACCCCTTGTTTTTATCAGCCTGAGCCATATAAATCAGACCTGGATCTGAATATTAAACACTTCAACAGTAAGGGAAACTTGGATCAGGGTTTTGGTGCAGGCCCATCTCTAAGTTTTTACACAAGAAACAGCGTCAGTATTTTGAGATTAAACCCGTTGTGCTGTTTTTTCATCTGATTAGGCAGATGCAACTATTTCTCTTGGATATGGACCGTACAACTGTCAGCCATGCTTTTGTGAGTTCCAGATTAGATTATTGTAGCGCATCCTCCATGGCTCTGCCCTTAAATACCACAGAAAAGCAACAGAGAACATATTACATCATTTCTCTAAAAAATGCCCTGGCTTCCAATTCCCTTTGAGATACATTTTAAGGTGTAAATTCTTGTATAGTTTAGGACTTGGCTATGCACCATTGCAATAGATGACATCAGCCAAAGCACTCAAACTGACAGTTCCCAGATTTAAACCCCTGCAGTAAAGCAGGTTGGAAAAAGTGAGAAACAATTTTGCAAAATATTTTGAAGTTGTTTCCATTTTACAGGGCTTGGCTTCAAAATTAAGACTACTTTTTCCCAAATTATTCATGAAATCATAGCATTATATAATGTAGGGCTGGAAGGGACTTCAAGAGATCATCTAGTCCAGCCCTCTGCACTGATTCAGGACCATGTATACCTGGAAGACTATCCCTGACTCATGTTCATATAACCTGTTCTTAAAAACCTCAAAAGCCTTTTTTTTTTTAATCGTTTTTTTCTTTCCCCCCCTGACTGCAATAAATGTAAAATCTATATGGTAGAGAGCTTTAAATCGTACTCTAATTCATTAAGGACTTCTTAAGAATTGCTGAAGTCTGCTCAGTTCAGAGGATTCCTGAGTTCTGATTCTGAATTTGTCATTGATTTGGCCAAGTGTCTCTGCATCGAGCACCCTCCTTCTGAAAATCAGCCCCCTTTAAAGTGTCTCAAGTTGGAGAAGTTTTTAAAAGTTGCAGAATAGCGAAAGGAAACACGAACACGAACAAACACACCCTGGACTTTATTCATTCATTGGGCACCTATGTAACTTGTGAATTTATTTGGTTAGTGACACAGTAAGTGCATGATCCTGCTCCCCTAAAAATCAGGAGAACAATTCTCATTGACCTCAATGAAAGCAAGACCAGGCCCTAAGATGGCTGCTTTTAAAAGATTTAGAATGGAGGATTGTTTCATACATATTTAATGGAAATGGGCCTGAATCAAAAAATTCATGCCTTGCTTAGCTGACCCAAGGGGCTGGCACCATAAATGAAATCAACATTGCAAAGCAATGATGCCAGCCAAAAGCATTGCCGGTCTCTCCAGCAGCAAGAAAATGAACAAATGATAAACCCAGATATCACTGCTAGAGAAATAAGGTTCCCAATAATATCTGGGTTCTGCATCTGCCAAGCATGTGTCCTTTCTGGCAATGTGTTATCTTTGAGGTAGAAGTAAATAAAAAGGGATGACAAAAGAATTGAGTTCAACGCGGTAGCCGCAAAAGTAGGCAGCACCAAGGCAGTAATGAAACAGCATCATTGTGCAAGTCTGATAATATTTGTTTAGTTTACGCTGTTATGTAGAAAGACAGTGTGCAGTTGTGCATATGCTGAAGAGAGGAAACTGTATATCACAAAAAAAAGTGAAATGATAATACGTAACAGGATTAATTTTCACTATTGTATATATATCTGTATATATATAAGCCGCTGAAGTCTCGTATGATGATCACTGTTCACTCTGCCTAGGAAATTTACATTTTAATCTTGTTTTTTCCAAGTAAAGAAATATCCACTAGAGCAAGAGCAAAATGCTGGATTTTTTTCATATGGAGGCCAGATACTGTTAGTGAAGTGTTTGCATTTGGCACAGAAATGCAGTTCCTTGCAGGGGTGTGCATCATAACTTATTATTTTAAGAGAAGAAGAGTTAAGAAATGTTGGCTGTGAGGTTTATCTTTTTATTAAGTTCTGTGGATACAACATATCCTGAAGAAGTTTTACAGAAGCATTCCATGCTTTTTTCTGGGCTGGAAACAACATTATGGGAAGGTAAAGAAGAATGGTCACATAACACTGTTCTTGTACCATAGGGTTTATTTTGTACCTTTAATGCACAGCTCAATATTGAGGTAGTGAGGAGTTGCACCGCTACTGAAGGCATAGTACCTAACTCGAGCACGAGCATTGTGGGAGATCCGCTACTGCATCTCACTGTGAAAAAGGCACATTTTATGTGTGTGTGTGTGTGTAGATCTTATAGCGGGAAAGCCAAGTCAAAGAGTGAATATGTAATTAGTTCTGAATACAGTGAGGACTGTGGTCATCGTTACCTCTGATGGAAGTGAGGTCCATAAACTAAGTCCAGCTTCTGTGAAAATTTTGCCTCCACACTCACAAGCTAATTGGTTGACAGCTTCTGATGCTAATGGACTGTGCTTGTCATGGGAGGTAATGGTTGTGACACAAAGACCCCCTTCGCAAAGGGTTCCCTTGTTCTTTGCAAACATCTTTCCTCTCTGACCTGACAAACCACACCAAACGCATGTCTTATAGGATATTTATCCGTAAAGAGTAATGTGAGGCAAGTGACATTGTGCCTCAGCGGGTCACAGCTGAGAATACCAGAATCAGGATAAAGTGCTGAGAAATAGGGCAGACTCATCCCAAACTGTCATTAGCTATACCAGCCGTAACCAAAGTAAATTTTTATCTCACCACATTGATTAACAAGAAGTCAATAGTGCAGGCTCCTGAGACATGCCAGCCGTTATTTCACCACCCAGACACAGGACTTTGTGATGAGTGGTTACTGAAAAGCAGTTCCATCAGACAAAGGGTTCTTCTAATCTCAGCCAGGTCAATATACAACGTGGATCTTACCCAATAATCCCACCGCTGCCAATCCTTTCGTAACAAAAATCTAAAGGTTTTTTATTAAAAGAAAAGAAGAGAGTTAAAAATGATTAATTTATCAACTACATACAGTAAGGCAATGTTTTTATATCAGGTTTGTAGCAGTGATTTTACAGACTGCTGGCTTGTAAAATCTCTGGAAACTTCCAAAAGATTGGACAGTCCTCACTCCAATATACTTCTTTTAGTTGTAAATCCACAGTTCAGAGACTCAGAGCAGGGAAGAGGTAATATGGAGTTATTCCAGGGGTCTTTCTTACCCTTTGCCACGAGCCTGGAAATTTTCTGTTTCAAACAGCACACAGTCATGTCTGTGGAAAGTTACTGACATAAGATGGAATCCAGGGTCCCATGACCATATCACATGTCCTTACATACTTTTAAGACTCACAGTGGTAGCCATTGGCCCCTTGGAAAGCTGTGAGGTCTGCAGGAAGTGCCATCTGGGTGGAATGAGTTTCTTCTATGGCCTATTGTGAGAGCTAAGTGTCTTTGATGGGTCATCAAACTTGAATAGTCCATTTACTCTGTGCTGGCCAGACTGGATGTAAACTATCTGGTGGGTGTTACCCCAGGAACAAACATAATTGTGATACAGGTATATAGCCAATATTCATAATGTCAGCTACAGTGGTTTAAACAGGATAATCTCATGGATTTAAACAAGATAATCTTATTTAGTAAATCATAACTTTTGCATTGACACCTTACATGACACACTTTGTGCAAGATTTATTGCAATTGTCTAACAGTGACAATATGTTACCCTCCCTCCTCCCAGTTGACTTGGAGTAGAAATTAGTCAACAGGAGATAAATGCCACCCATCTACATCAATGGATGGGGGAACTTGATGGGGCGAGTGGTGAAAGTGGGACAATCCCAGTGGTAAGGGAAAGAGATACTCATCAAGGGATAATAGATAGTTCTTCCCACTGGGAGTCTCAGGCATCCATTGGCCAGCTGGAGGAAAGGGGTGCTGATTGGCCAGCATTCCCCCAGCTCCCAGGATTTAACTCAATGTGGGGCCATGTGGAGGCTTCATTCAATCAGAGAAAAGGTTACTCACCAGCTTGCAGCAGCAGCAGTCATCAGGATGCAATAGAAGGCTGGTAAGGATTCTGGAGCACCTCTCCTTAGTGACAGCAGGTCTGCCCTGCCAGGGGATATGCCTCCCCCACTGGGATGGGGGTCATACCTCTGCCCACATCATGGGAGCTCTGCCTCCTAACTGAGTGGGAGCCCCCTTGGAGAGGGATACCATGCTGGACTCTTGGCAGGTTATGGAAGTGAGGTGCAGGTCCACGAGCACTCCCTGCCCTCCCTGCTTGATTAGGGGAGACCAGGGGCCACATATGGAAGCTGCTGGAACTGTCGGGTCCCAAAAGGGTACAGCCTGGGTTGGGTCTGTAACCAAGGCCCCCTCTGCCTGTGGTGAGGAGAGGCTGGTGGCGACATGGTGCTGCTACACTATCTGGGAGTGATCCTGTCAGAGCTGGGTTACTTGCTGTGTCCCTCCCTGCTCCCCACACTTGAAGGAAGGGCTTCTGTATGCAGCTCCATTTTTGAGTACCAGCCTGAACACCATATTGAAACCCTATTAAACTCTTTCAGGAGTCTTTCCAGTACTTCTGAGTCTTCTTTCATTTCCTTTGTCATCCTGATAAAATGGTGGGGTTTTCACACTCCACAGAAGGCTGACACCAGATGAGCACAAAATGCTCAACTGGGAGCCATCACCCGGCATGCAAAGTTTAGGTGCCCCAAGACCCCCTGCAGTTCAGTTATTAGTAAGAGAAACTATAGGCAGGAGCAGTGTCCTTGCACTTAAGGTACTTGAAAAGCAACGAGGCTGAAGTCCTCACCCTGCTGCACCCTCTGGTCACCTTGTGGTGAGAAGGGTGCTGAGAGTCAGAGAGCTGGGTCTTGGGGGCAGACTGAGAAAAGCCTACCCCACGTTATGGGTTACATGGTAAGGAACTCTGTAACTCCCACATTGGAACCAATTAAATGCCTTGGTTATGGGTGAGTATGGGTGATGGGTTAGTAGTGATTCTCACCTGTGTTAAAGTTTAATAAAAGTTGCGGCCTGCCGCCTAAGTCCATGCATGTATCTGTCCTCATTTTGCCACTATGTCCACATCTATGTGTTTCAGTGATGGTCCATTTGGACAAGGGGAAGTTATAACCCTTTCCTGCTTGTCCGGTGATGCAATGCAAGGCTCAATTGTTTGACCTTACACAATACTAAGAGCACATATACACTAAAAACTTAAGTCAGCCTATGTTAGGTCAACTTACAGTATCACATTAATTACCAGCATGGAGCCTGAAATTGACAAGAATGACAGCCAACAGCTTATGTAACCTGCAATGTTGACACGGACACCAATACACTGACATAAGCCTCTTGTGGAGGTGGAGTTATGATGTTGGTGTAGTGGGGCACTTACATCAGCACGAATAAGGCTGTAGTGTGGCCACTGACATAATTAGGTCAATGTAAGGCATCTTATGTTGACCTAACTCTAGTGTAGACCAGGCCTAAGATGGGAAACCATTAGAGGCAACGACAAACTATCGAAACCACTTAAAGGTAAAAAAGAAACTTTACAACAAGCCAGGGGTCCTCCCGATCTGTGAATAGAAACAAAAGGCTGTTTTGAGTACAATACTTAGGAGGGAGAAGCACACTGTGTCTATTCACTGAGGAAACAGCTTGGAGAACATGGGGGACTTTTCTGAACATGTGGATCTTGGTTCTTGTGAGACAAGCCAGCTCTGCAACAGACTGAACTGTGGAGGGAAATCTACTTTGTTACATATAAAAGGTAACTATTAATAAGTGTAGACCTAGGTTTGCATTTTATGATTTTGATTTGGTTTTGTAACCACTTGTTTCCATCATTTTCTCTCACTTCTAATTACATCTGTATTTTTTCTTAAATAAACCTACTTCTGTTTTATCATAAGTTCTGTGTGGTGTGACAGGGTCAGGCCGGACGGCTATGAGAAAGTATTAGAAGGCATGTATATTAGCCCCAGGCTCAACAAAGCCCTATTCCCTGGGTAATTCAGCTGGGGCTGATTAGGCAATTAGGCCACCTGGGGCTGTTTAACTAATTAGGCCACCTGGGGCAGTTTAGGCAATTAGGACACCTGGGGCCAATTAAGGAGCCCCGCCCCAAACACTTAAAAGCCTGCAGGGGCAGGCAGGCAATGTGGGTTGTGGAGTTTGGAGAGAGGAGGTGTGGAGGACGGAGTCACAGTTTGGAGTCACAGTTTACAGCTTTGGAGGTTTGCAGCTCGAAAGCCTGCAGTTGGAGTTGGCGGCTTGGAGCTGGCAGGCTGCAGCCTACAGAGGCTTGCAGCTTCCACGGTTGCTACCGCAACCCCAGAGGGCAGAATACTTGGCTGGGGAAGCAGGGAGCGGACCACGGACTACCCCGAAGGGAAGGTAGCAGTACACAGGGGCAGAGCGGGTCCCAGCCCCTCCCTTGACCCTTCCCCAGCTGCACCACTGGCCAGGCCGGGAGAACGTGAGACCCACAAGGGCGGAATATCTCTCCCCTCCCCCACCTTGTCACAGTGGTTTACAGGAGTGGTGGTTTAAAGTAAAACTGGTAAATTGGGGTACATTGCTCCTTTGGGGGCAAAGGATCTGCAGTTTCATGGACAGCCGGTGTCAGGGACTGGATGTTACAGGGGAGCAATTCAAAGAGACTCAGAGACTGGGTTACTTATTGTGAATCTGCAAGGCTAATTTAGGGCTGCCATAACCTGCGTGGCTGAAAGGTTGGAGGTGTCAGGGAGCTGACAACTAGTGTCCACAAGAAAGACTCAGGGTGACTTACAGTCCTGGGTATCCAAGAATCATCACAATGGTCATGAAGGAAAAGGCAATCTCTTAACACTCTGGGCTGATTCAACAGAGGCCTTTGAGTTTAAGGACAGAGCTCTTGAATTGGGCTCTTTTCACTGGGGAGCCTGTGCCGAGGGAAGCACCAAGGTAGCTCAAGGCAACCTGTGATACTAAACAGATAGCTTCTGCGTTTCATACTAGCTGGAGCTTTTCTGGAGCATGGTTTCATTTCTAAATATAACAAATTGCAATAATCAAACCTGGAGTGCATGAGTAGGTGGATCACCGTGCCCAGGTCTGAATCTATAAGAAGAGGCACAATCATTTAGCTTGCTGCAAATGAAATTAATTTTTGTTTCTCAGCATAGATATCTGGGCATCCACTAGCTTGTGAAGTCCAACAGGACTAGAAGTCTGTGAACCAACTTAACAATCTGAGTACAGATGCCTGGCATGACAGGGGATGTTATAGAGGAGACAAATTCCTTCATGTACTTCTCTCTTCCTACCAGCATCACCTTGATTCATCCAGGGGCCCATTTTGACAAGACACTAAAAAAGCTAGATGGTAGTGCTGCTTGTTTGAAGTAAAGGAGATGTAGAACTGTAAATCTGTATAGTGCTGGTATTTCAGTCTGTGTTGTCTCACCAGTTGTGTAAGCACTTCCATGTAACTGTTGAATACTTTGGGGGAGAGGACAGAGCTTCGCGGGACTGCCAGTTACAACTCTGGAAGAAGAGAAACAGGTTTGAGATGATTCACCTAAAGCATTTCAGGATGTTTCCATTCATCCCTGTAACTCCATGGAACAGGACTACAGTTGGTCAAATTTTGTCCATTGAAACTTTTTGGGTTTTTTTAAAACAGAAAAAGCCCTTTTGACAAAAATTAAACATTCATAAAAATATTATCTTGGTCAAAAAATGTCATTTGTCAAAATTTCAAATTTTTTGGAAATTTTTCTAAAAATTTCATTTTGGTGGGGGGATCTGAAACACTGATAAGAGGGAATGGAGACTGTTTTTTTTCTAGCCTCTCCCTGACTTGCTTAAAAAAGGGAAGTTAGATAGTAGGCATGGGGAAGAGGGGAGGTAGTTTGTAAGGTCACTTGTGTTGAGCACTGGCTTGTCTGTTGCATGTTTTAAAGTTGAGCCCTTCATCAAAAGAGGCATGTACAATCTCTGTTACTTTGAGTCCCACATACTCTCTTCTACCATTTAGGAAGATCAAAGGTCAGAGTCACAAGTGATGGCCTTAATTGGGATTGGTGGTTCCATGACTACTTCCAGTGTGAATGTGCTAAATACTTGGAAGGAGGGAGTTGTATGTCTGCTCATTTGCTTATCTTGGCTTTTCTTGGCGGCTCATGAGTCCATACTGCATGCAGGTGAAATAAGAAAATTCCTTACAGAAAGCATTGCTGGGTTCTGGATTTGAATGGAAGCAATCTGGGAGGGTTTAAGAAATTTACCATCTAGAAAAGTTCTGCAGTAACTGACTCTGCTTCCTCCATGACAGAGAAGAAGAAGGAACTCTTTGCCTCCTTTATGGCAGTGGCACAGGTTTGCCATTGTGTGTGGGGGCATGTTATTGCCCTCTGCTTGCTGACCCATTGAAAAAAATAGGTTTACAGGTAACAGAGCTGTCCTTTAGCACAGGAAGCAGAGGCCTGGCTTTCTGTAGCTAAAAATCAGGATTCTATTCCCATCTTTGTGTGGGTGTTTGAAGTACATAGTAATTGTGAAGGTCCGCTATAATGCAGTACATATCATAGCCATTTATAACTTTAATTTAGAAGTTAAAATCCTGAGGGTGGAGTCTAGTAAAACAAAATTTTCATCTGGGATGTGTAACCATGTATAATTGTTCTTATACAGGCATTTCTTGTGAGAAGGGCGGCAAACTGTTCTTTATTATACTTGTCAGAAATGTAACATTTGGTAACTTCTCTGTCAAATAACCTGCTTGGTTCTGGCCTTTGTCAATTGCCAAAGTACTTTGCATCTGTTACAGAAAATGCAATAAAAATGAAATTTGAACAAAAGGATACCTTCTGACCCATGATTTAAAATACCATGCCTTTTTTCCCTGTACACCCATCATAAAAATGATTACTTAACTGTATTGTAACTGTTGTTCATTGAGTTGTGTTGCACGTCTGTTCCACCTCAGGTGCATACACAATGAGTGCGCTATAACCAAAAAGCTTTCCTGAGCAATATCCAAAGGGATGGTACATGTGCCCTGCATCTCCTTGCACACCCAGTCGAGGGCATAAAAGGGAGAGGAACCCCCTCAGTTCCTTCTCAGGCCATTGGCTAGTAGTTGGAGCTCTCAGTGGGCTATTGCCCACAGTAACCTGTTTTTCTCTGAGGAAATGTTTTTTCTTATTGTAAATAATTAGTAGTTGTAGTTAACTAGATACCAACAGTTACTTAGTACTTTTTCCCTTGTTTGTTTATTGTATAGGTTTTTTTTCTTGTTTTTATTCTGGTTTGTTTTGCCTGGTACTGGAGAGGTTCGATTATGCCTAAATCTCCTGGCTTTAAGCACTATCTGATATGCTGGCTATCTAAGCCTGTTTGTGACTCTCACACATATGGGCTGTTTTGTCTCATGAGGGCCATACAAGAGACAAGTGCTCTATTAGTAGATCTTCTAAAATAGGGACCCAGAAGTCTAGGGATATGAGGCTATGAGACTACCTCATGGAATATTCCATGCATCCCCTGCTTAGGCCTGGGTGGTTCAGAATCAAGCACTTTGATCCTTGGCCTCCAGAAGTGTTCCTACAGGTCTTTTTGATGTGCCTGGCTGCTCAAAGTCGGAATCTGAGAAGAGGAAGCATTCCCATTGTTTGAGTATGCTGGTTTTTTAAGTCAGATCTCACCCTGAAATGGACTTGTCTTTCTTATGAGACAAAGTCCTCTCCTCTTCTAAAGGGGATGCTGGACACCTTAAAGCTTCAGCTACGTCTTTGTAGGAGCCTTCCAGTACTGAGGTTAGAGAGCAGGTGGAGGCTCAGAGCGCCTTGATACTGACAGTGGAGCTTCAGCAAGAAGACCAGCCACTGACTCTGGTACCTTTGCATGTACCACCGTAGCCAGCAGGTGTGGCCTCCCTCTGAGATTGACACAGAGGGAGAGCCAAACCCCTCCTGGGGGTTGGAACCCAGACGGACGACACCTGACCGGAAGCAGGTGGATGGGGCTAGGCCTTTAAAACCCAGGCCTGCTCGCTCACTCAGGCCTCAGCGGCTGAGGGAGAAGGACGCCTCTCCCTTGCGGCTCGGGCCTCGGGCCACGCCAGACGCCCACCCAGAGGAGAAGCTGCCGGATCTACCCATGACCTGGGGCCCTGTGGATCCGGAGGAGCAGCCTACTGCCTGGGACCTGGAAGGCCCATCCGAACTTCCTGCTGCCTGGGACTTGAAGGAAGGCCTGCCTGAGCTGCCTGCTGCCAGGGACCTGGAGAACCTGCCGGAGCTGCCCACTGCATGGGGGCCTGAGGACTTGGAGGAAGTGCCCTCTGCAGAGGACCCCACGCAGTTTCCGGACCTGCTGCCAGTTGATGGGGAGGGACTCATGGGACTCCCGCACACCTTCTACCCCAGCGACCCAGAGGGAGTCGATGGGCCCCAGGTACTCTAGGGAGAGGCCCCGATTTAGGGCACATGTCCCAGTTACTCCTTATGGTGCCTCTCCACCAATGCCTACAACTGATCTTTTTCTTCAATGGATTCTGAAGAAAGGGCCTATGCTTCCCTTTATTCCAGGGGGAGACCAAGGTTCTCTCCCAAGTGTTCACTGATGGCAAGATAAGACACCTGCCCTAGACAGCTCTACAGTGGCACATTGAGGTCATCTACCAGCTAATGACACATGCCATACCCATACATGCAGTGGCCATATCAGAATCCTGGGACGTTTGTCTTGCTTTTAGGTCTGTTTTCCCAGACCAGTCTAGGCAAAGATCCTCACTTCATCCCAGACATAGTGCGTTACCTGGTGCCTGGTACCGAGCTCAGTATTGACTTGCTTCAAGAGCCTCTTCCATTGGTGCACACAGTGCAGCAACCTTTGGAGTCAAAAGCTCAGAGTGGCCCAATACAGACTGAGGATCCCTTTTTAATCACCAGTAACACATCTTCATGCCCAGATGAAGCCTTGGCTCCTAAATCATCATCTGCCACTGAGGACTATTTAAAAAAAAACTACCAGGTACTCATTAGCAGGGTGGCTAATTCCCTGGGGATCCAAATAGGACCCTCACCAGCTGATGGACATTCTACATTGAACCATCCCAGGCAGGGTGGCCCTGCTAATTAATTAAGCCATTTTTGGAAGTTGCAGAAGGCTTAGGGCAGCCACTTGCTTCTTTAGCTCTTATGGTGAAAGGAACAGAAAGCAGGTACCAAGTCCCTTCACAGGGATATGAACACTTCCAGCTCCTGCATCTCTGGTAGTTACAGCTGCTAATAAGGAATGGTGTGAGGGTTGCCCTAGACAACATACAGACACCTCCAAAAGCTGGACTTGTTTGGGAGAAAAATTCATTCCACTGCTGACAAATGTGCATAGCCAATCATCAATCAATTTATTGGCAGCATTAGATACAGCAGACGCTGCAGCAAGGGTGATGGTATCTCTGGTTGTTGTGAGCACCTCTTCATGGCTTCAGCATTCAGGCATGTCTATGGAGATGCAACAAGCTCTTGAGGACTTGCCTTTTGAAGATTATTCATTGTTCTTGTAGAAAACTGATGAGGCATTACACACCCTCAAAGACTCTAAGGTGACCCTTCACTCCTTGGCTTTATATACTTTGGTGCTCGTGAGGAAACAACTATTGCAGAGGCTATTAGACTCCTCCAGGAAAAAATATAGCTCTCAGAGTCACGGGTCTCCCTCTCAGCCTACTACTACTGCTTCTAAATAATACCCCACCACAACGAATCACTCCATTTGACTGCTTGAGAGCTGTACTCCTCCTTTTCCTTCCCCCCATTCAACAGCAGGCTGTCTCCCTTCTTCAGTGATTGGAAAGCCATCATCACCGACAGATGGCTTCTGAGCACTGTGATCTGGGTTACGCACATCAATTCCTTTCTATACCTCCTTCTCCTTCTCTTTCCCTTTTCCCATCCCTTTTCAGGGACCCCTCTAATGTCTCTGTTATTATTCAAGAAATTCTTACACTTCTCCATCTAGAAGTGGTAAAGGAAATGCTCCTGCAACATCAGGGACTAGGGTTCATGCAAGATATTTCCTCATACCCCAAGATGAAGAGTGGGAGGATAAGACCCATCATAGTCCTATGGAACATAAATAAGTATATAAAGACGATAAAGTTTGGTATGGTATCCTTCACTTTGATTTTCCTGTCACATGATCCCAAAGATTGGTATGCTGCTCCTGATTTGCAGAAAGACTATTTCCATGTGACTATTCACCAGAGCCACAGGAGATTTCTCAGATGTATGGTATTGAACTGTCATTACCAAGTTACTGTCCTCCCTTTTGGCCTGTCATCAGCTCCCAAGTATTTACCAAATGCATGGCTGTGGTAGCTGCCCACCTCTACAGACTCAGCATTCATGTGTTCCGCTTTCTGGATGACAGGTTAATTTGGGGGTATTCTGGGCATCAGATAGCCCTGGGCATCAGGCGAATCCAGTTTCAACCTCATGATTTTGGGTATGGGGGAGAGTTGGATCTGACCTGTGAATTTTGAGCACATGGAGTTAGCAATACTGCATACAGTGCCTTTTCTATTCCGTGCACAAAACAAAACAGCCTGGGACTGAAAGAAGGGGCCTGTCCCCTCTTTGGGACTGAAAGAGGTAAGGGGGAAAGACCTCTAGAGACTGCAGCCTGCTTGGGTCAGGAAACTTGCTTTGTTTTCTGTTACAATTGTAACCCTTCTGCCAGTCAGAGCCGGCAGCAGCAAAGGGCCAGTTTCTATATCTAGAAGTTCCTGTCAATGATACAACACCAAACGGGCTCGAGTCCTGACCCAGTCACCTGGGAAATCACACACTATCCCCTGGGCACTCCCAAAAGGCAATACTTCCCCTCTCTTAAGTACAGAGTCTGAGTGTAGAAAGTAAACCTTTTAATAAAAGGATGGAAGTAACACAGCACTGGTTTGGGAAAACAATGCAAGCAGAATTGATGAACACAATGCGGCGAAGCCCTTCTACCCAAGAGTACGTGGGGTGTGTCCTTCACCACTCCTGTCTTGCTTTCTGCTGCCCTACTGACCATTGTAGTTGCACTGCCAATCTCTTGGATGGGGGACTCCTCCAGCCCCCTCTGCTGGCTCCTACCAACGGCCAGGCACGGGCTTGACTGGCTCCCTCTGCCACTTGCAGGCATCCAACCACTGCTGGCTCCTGCTGCCTTCAGGCTCCCACTGCTGCTGGCTCCCGCCACCTCTGGGCCTCACCAAGTCCCCTCTGCTGGCTTCCATTGCACTGGTTCCCACTGCCCCTGGGCCTCGTCAAGTCCCCTCGGCTGGTGGTCAGTCTCTCAAGGTTTCCCAGTTCCTTTAGTGATTTCAGTTCTTAGTGAGAATCAGCTGTCAGCTCTCATTCATGGGAAAACCTTCTACTGACAGAGGAGCAATGTCCCTGCGTTTTAAAAAGAAAAAAAAACTCTAAAAAAAATAACTAATTCTACCTTTTAACAGTGGAAGGAGATAGTCAATCCATGCCTGAGGGTAGCCCTTTATCAGGGTTAGGGTTAGATCTACTGACCCAACCTGACCCCCACCCTGCTTGATTTTACAGTCTCTGGCATCCAAATGCCTCCTTTGCTGAGTTCAGTTCAGATGAGAGTGAATCTTTCATCAAAACAGACTAAGCACAGTTCTGCTGCCATTTGTTTATACAATAGGGAGTTTGTTTATACAATGAAATACAACATTTTATTATCCCTGCAGTTAACACTCTAGTGATTCGTAACCCAATACCAACCAAACGGACCATTTTCCATCATGCTGCTCCGCACCTAGATGTGCTTATGCAGCTACAGTGCCCCCCTCTTTCAGCTGGCTGAGCAAGGGGAGGGCCACTCAGACCTTGCTTACACAATAATAAACTGTGCACTGAGGAATGGGCCTGAAAGCCTCAAGCAGGGTGCTGGATGCTTCTGTCCTGGGCTGGTGAGAACGCCCACTGGTTTACAGAGTGGCACAGAAAAATAAGCATTTACAGTTCACATTCTAAATAGAGAGGGACCACAATAAAGCCAATACTCTGTCACACTTACATATTAACAGCGCCCACTGCATTACACTTTTAAAATAAAATTCAACACCATACATTTACCAAAGAGTCTCTCGTTATTTTGCTTTGTTTCTTCCAGTCCTCATTGTCTGGAAAAGGTAAACACATTAAAGGGCATTTTCATGTTGAAAAATTATATTTGTTCTGCGTTTTTAGGTTTAGTACCTCTCTGTTCCTTTGCAACCTGGGTATTACAGATTTTTAGATGCTTTTGTTGGTAAACAGACCAGCATACAGATGGGATTGAAGGTAAATCATGCCTGATTCTCACATGTACCCTCTAAACCAGAGATCTTGCATGAGTATTTTTTCCTCCAGATAAAAACCTCATCAGAGATTCAGACGTATTTGGGTTTGAATTCCAGACACCAACTTGGAAAATCTTGCATCGCAAATGGAAAAAGTGATACCTGATTCTAATGGTTCATTGTAGCTTTAGTATGCTCTCATCTGGTGGCAATGCTTTCTAGCATACTGTGCTCAACAAAGTACACTTTAATGAGGGCCTGTGGATGATTTGCTAGCCTTGTGTGGGAGGAAGCCAGAAGTTTGCTTTACACAATTATCATTTCTATTATTGAATCCCACTGTGTTTGGGAGATGTGATATTATTTATATTCTAAATTCTCTACCTTTCTACCTCTGTGATTTTGATCACAGATCCACCTCACCCTCTCCTGCCATGCTGGTAATGTTTTCAGTCTGCTTTCAATCACTCACAGGCTCACAGCCAGTCAGCCACCTTTAGTGTGACAAAAGAGGCAACTCAAAAGCTGAAGTCTTAATTTTGCTGCCTGGTGTGACCATTTCATTTACCCTTCCCTATATCTGACCCTGAATAGTGAATGTGATCTTTAAAACTTCCTAGACATTACTCAAGAATACTAAGACGGTGTGGCAGAGGCATTTAGACCTGCAGTTGGAGGATAGAGAAACCATTAAATGCATACAAACATGAACTCTCTGGAACCGAGGCCTTTTCTCCTGAGGTGCAATTCTTGACAAATCAAGTTTCTTTAAAATAAAATGTAAACAAAAAGTGTTATAATTCCATTCTCTGAACACTATTTTTTCAGAGACAAAATAGGTTTGCCAATATATCACTTTTGATGCATCCTTATAGCAATTTAAAGCAACTTCTTATGCTGCTTTTTCCAATGCGTTTGCCAACAGATCATAATAAAAGTCTGACCAAAAAGCTCTGCACTATTTGGTCCTCTTAAAAAGGGGAAAAAATCTGTAAACTTACTTTGCAGTTTGCCATTCTGATCAATCTTTTCCTGACAGATAAAGATTAGCTACTGGCCCTGGTGTTTGAGGCTGACGCCAAATGAGATCAGGGAAGGGTAACATTAGCGTGCATCTCCCAGCACAGCTCATGGTTTCTGATAACCATTGACTAATCAGGGTCAAATTAGTGATGTGCTGCCAATATTTTACAAAAGGACTCCCACAAAAGTATTCTCCTGAGCCTGTGATAAACTCCAGCTCTCAAGCGAGCAATTAGTTGCAAAGAGGAAGGATGGCCTGAAGAAACCTCTCTGTCAGTTTATCCATCAGTCAACTGGGGAAAATAATGCCAGCCCACATCAAGAGTGTGTTGTGAGTTTAATAAATTGATAAGTACCCCAAATGGTAAGTACTACAAATGTCCGAGCATGATGATTATATGTCATATGACAAGTTTCATTTTGTTTTCTACTGGCGACTTTTCTTCTGCAGACAGAAATCTTACAATGGGCATGGTGTAAGGATATAGGCATTATACTGGACTTTATTTCGTGTTCCTTACACACAGTATTTCTTTGAGTTGCATGCTATTTCATCAAGAGCTATTTCCAACTTTCTGCTGAACAATAACACACATTTATTATTTCTCCTTTAAGAGAACAGTTGCTATTTTGCTTTCCTGTCTTCAGAATGTCAAACAATAGCTGAGGCCTAGCTGTTTACATCTAATTTTTGCCAAAACTGAATTACTAATTTCTGGCTCTGCTTAGTCTCTTCGTCTTACCCTAGATATTTGTTTGAACTTTGATGCGTCACTCCCTTTTATTTCTAAGATGACAGTACAGATTCATTGATTGCTTTTTATTGATTCAAACTGGTCTCTTCAAATACATGATAAGAATTGCTTTCTCCTACCCACTAAATATTGCTTGTTTCCAGAGTAGCTTAACTTCTTCTAACAGAGTTATTGATCCATGCATGCAGGGCTTCTAAACTTAATTATTACCCTTGTCTTCTCACTGGCCTCCCTCTCATGCTCTGATCTGACTATTATTTTCAGCCCAGAATGTTACAGCATTCCAAAATTAGGGACTGAGCTATTCACTAGTTGCTATTCACATTAGTTGCTATTCACCTGTATGCTCACATAAGCAAGGGTTTGTAGAATTAGGACCTTGCTGATCATGTTTGTTCCTGTTCTCTCTTAAATCCATTAACTTTGGGTGCAAGTGATAGGCTGGGCAACCTAGTGGTTAGCACCCCTGACTTCCAGCCCTTTGGCTCTCCATCCACATCTGGGCTTTGGCCCTTCTTCTCCACCAGGTCCCAGCCCAGGGTTCTGTGGGAAGTAATACCGGCAAGATCCTCCCTGCAGCAAGTCTAAGTTCTCTTTCCTTAGCTACTTCCTACCTATGGATCTCTTATAGTCCAGTCACTCACTCAGTCTCTCTCATCACTCAACAACACAAAGGAGCCCAAATAAGCAGGGCCCTGCAGGACATGCTGGTTTTCAAAGAGGGATGGTGTTTGGAGAATGATCTGCCTGGGGGCCTTATTTCTCTGTGATCTTCTCTGAAGCCTTATTCTTCTGTGTGGCTTCCTGGAAAAGGATTCCTCACTCATCCAGCCTGTCCACCATGCTTTGTCTGGGCTTCACCCCTCCAGTGGGAGCATGCTAGGCAGGCTCAGAGGTGTTACCTGGGGCCAGTCTTGCCTTTTAATCTCTTCAGGTCCAGTGTGGGATTTGTACACGCCAGCAGAGTGCAACAGGGTAATTTTTTAAAATTCTGTCTCTGATCCTGAAGCGTCAATGGATTTGCGCCTTTTTAATTTTCCCTGCCTCCCATTTAAATTAATAATCACACTGACATCCATGGATGCAGGGTTGGGTCTTCTCTGTGTTTGATGAGAACCACATTTCTTTCTAGTTGTTTTAGGGCCTGTTCCAGCAAGGTGACACTCTTGTGAGCCAATGGTAGTTGGAGTCAAGCCGTCAGTACATTGCAAGATTAGCTGTAGATCTTCTAGGCAGGGCTTTAGGTGACCATTAGTTGTTGCCATCTGTCCAGGTTTTCCCAGAATTGTCCCTTTTCTGTGGTAACTCTCCTGGGAAATCCGTAAGGGTGCTCAGTGCACACTGCCAGAAATCTTCAAGTGTGCTCCGTATATCCAGTTTTAAGAACTTAAGATCAATTTTATGGGCTCAGCCACCTTAGTGACCCTCTCTGCTTGGATTAAATTCCTGTCCTGAAAAGTCTACTAGCCTAATCCTTTATTAATGCTGATGAAATTCTGCACTGTTAACTCATTTCACCCAGGGTTTAGGTGTCTGATCCTCAGCTCTGCTGGAAGAGCAAAAAGCTGCCCTCAGGTCATCTTAACAAGTCCTTGAGGATTCCTCTGGAATTGGGACTCGTTAGATAGCATAGAGCCACAATTATGGCATCCCCCTCTCAGCCCCTGGAACAGACAATATGTCTCAAGAGAGGAGGGTTGCTGGGTGTCCCCATGTCCTAGGGACTGCTGGCTGCAGGATGATAAATATGGGGCCTATAGACAACTGGCATAAATTAGAGCAGTCCTCTAATTTATGCTAGCATTTTAAGATGGCACAGATTGTGCCTTAAAACAGTTTTTTTAAGCACGGTCATTATCTAACCCATGACTCCTGTGAAGCCAGATAATCATGGATTCCTTCCTTTCTGTGTGGATTTTTTTCTTCATCTCTGCTTTTTGACATTTGGTGATTGCTATGTCTGAATAGGTGACTGACGAGATAGTAATGGTTTCCCAAACGTCATGGAGCATTTTGACAACTGAGCAGGTAAAGCTGCACAGGAACATCATAGAGCAGAGGTTCCCAGCTCTTCTTGCTGCATCTCCCTTCTCTGTGGGAGTCACACAACATCCCAGTTCCCACAGCTCCTGTCCTTCTGGGGCAGAAAGTCACTGACAGGAGCAGTAGCTCATGCCTGGGGTGGCGGCAGGACCATCTGGCTCTATCCCCAGAGAAGCCCATGGCAGCATGGAGTGGACCAGAGCCTCTCTCCCTCCCTCCCACCTTCCCAGAGTCTCTGACTCCTGCAGGCTCCAGAGAGTTAAAAATATCCAGATGTCAAGGTTAGGGTAGAGCAACCAGACGTCCAGATATTATCGGGACTGTTCTGATATTAGGGGCTTTGCCTTATATAGACAACTGAACACCCCCCAAAAAAGTGTCCCCATTTTTCACACTTGCTATCTGGTCATCTTAGGGCAGGGCAGCAGCAGGGAGAGCATGCAGGGAGTCCACAGCGGCCAGGGAGGGGAAGAGGAGAGAGCAGTAGGCTGCTGCCGGGTCAGGAGAGTAGGCTGCTGTGCTCTCGAGGGTGACCAGATAACAAGTGTGAAAAATAGTGCCATTTATTGGGGGGAGGGAAGGGGATTTGATGCACATATAAAACAAAGCCCCAAGTATTGGGATGGTCCGGATAATATTGGGACTTCTGGTCACCCTAGTGTGCCCTGCCTTCCCCGAACACCGGGGACTCCTTGTGTGCTCTCTCTGCTGCTGTGCTACCCTGTCCCGGCCTGGAGACTCAGCCAGCTGCAGCCCTGCACCTTGCCTCATGCCTCCCTGATAACCTCATCATGCCCCTTTCCCCCCCTAGTGACGAGCGCAGCCCACAGTTCGAAAACTAATGTCACTGAGAATGCCAGCCTTAGCAATCTCTCTCTGAGCCAGGAAAAGCAAAGGCCAGGAATTAGGGAGCTCATTCTGGTTTGGGATTTTTATTTTTTTGTTCTTATTTTAAAGTATCCCAAAAGAAGAGGGGGAGAATGGAGAGTTCACACCCCGGCACATTTACATTACAAGGAGAAATGAGTGAATAATTTCCAACGAATAATTTACCTGATTGATTCAACCTCATTTTCTGTTTGCAGAATACTAGGGATCTACCTATCTATTTTAAATGTATGGCGCACATCACTGTAACATCTGAGCACCTCCCACTCTTTAATATATTTATCCTCACCACAGCCTTGTGAGCTAGGGAAATGCTATTATCCCCATTGCACAGATGGGATGTCTAGTGGGATGTCATTTGGCTTCGGTGAATACTCATTCACAGTATTTAGAAAACTGCTTTCTTCAAACATTAGTGTCATTAAAACTCCATCACTCATATGTTTGCAGAAAATGAATATAAAAAAGGAGTGCCAACCTGGCCCATGCACTACTTCAAATGAATATTTACATTAAAATGTGCAGTGTTTTGCCAGCTATGAGTGTTAGTGTATCTTTAAGGGGTTTAAGACACTCAGCTAGTTTTTGTTTTTTCTAGGGAATGATTGAATGAAAGCAGCATAGAAAAAAAGAGACTTTTGATTCTACAGCTAGACCAAAGCTCAGCACGTAGGCCAGAGAGCAACCTTCTGAGTTCTGCCATGCGTGGAGGAGCAACATTAAAGACAAATGTGGGAACCTCAGAAAAAGAAAATTAGCCAGAGCCACTATGAGATCTATTCCCATAGGCCTTATGTGTGCTGTAATTTCAACCACATTTGCATTAGGGGTTTGCTGCCGCCTCTGCTGATTTGGTGACTGTTATATTCGGCATCACAAGGGAAACTCTCCAGGAAAACTTTGTCTCCATCCTAATGTTATGGCATTAGTACTGAATTGCAGCCTGAGGACACAAAAGAGCCTAATGACCAACGAGAAGACAACACCAGCTGTAACTTCCTCCCTTAAAGGAAGTGTGAAAGGATAAAGTGATGTCAACAAATCAACACAAATTCCGGACCATGCAGCCATTGATGTTCTGTGTGAAATATTTCAGCCCAACTGGTTCCATTCAAAATTCCAGTTGAGGAGAAGGATATGGATTCTGATATTCCAACATGTGTAAAAGTAAAAGTTATGGCTCTTTCTCAAGTGTTGAAGCCTGTAATAGAACAGGACTATTATCATCAGTGCCAGTGGGCAAGGATGACACTACAAGCACATCTGTTGATGATCTCCACTGAAAATCTGCATAGCTAGCAAGGTTCAAAGTGGAACATTGGGAGTGAAATTCTGGCCCCGTCGAAGTCAAAGACAAAATTCCCGTTGACTCCAGAGGAGCCAGGATATCACCTACATCTACACAGCTGTATGTGTAACACAGCTAACAAGGGCAGGATCTAACCCTTACTTAGGGCCTACTGCTGTTCCCATTGACATTAGTGGCAAAACTCTACTAACTTCAATATTAGATCTGGATCTGATCCCATGACAGAGTGGAGGGTGGTAAACCCTGCAGCTGCCTCTGTCGCTCCTAACCTAGTGGACTGGGGTGAGGCAGTCCAGGTCAGTGGAGTCAAGAACTAAAAAAGGAGCAGGCAACAGCTGACAGCACTGATTAGGCTAAGCCAGGGCCCTGACCAATGAGGCAAAGGGGGAACAGCCAGGGAGGGTGTATAGGCTAGCTCAGGAAACCAGGAGGGGAGGACTGCAAGTCAGTCTGCCTGCTGGCCAGAAGGGGCGAGCAACCCTGAGCCTCCAAGCCCCACGGTGCCTGGGGCAAGGACTAGGAAACTGACTGTGTACACTGTTAATAAATGAGCATGGATGACTGCAACGCAGATGGCTGAGAGTCCCTTGTACAAGTGGGGGAACTCCAAGGGCCGAGAGAGACTGGCCAAGTGACCCACTACAGACCCTTAGTAAATAAATATCTGTTTAGATAGCTAACATCACTGGGATTGTTCTTTAACAAATTGTTGTGAGGCTAATACATACTCTTCTCATACCAACTTCCTACCATTATAAAATTACACCTTTTTGTTTGCTATAGTTCATGCCGGCAACAGATTTAGTTGAAAATATTTTAACTATTATTTGAATATTTACTTTATGGAGCTTATCAATTTTTTTTAAAAAAAAATGGCTTTTAGAAACCGAGTTGTTTTAAGAGAGCGTGTGATTTTTCCAAGTCCACTTTTCTGCACTATTACAGTGAAGCAGCATGGAGGAGTAAATAGGGCACTGGAGTGTGAATCAAAAGACCTGGAGCATATTCCTGTTGCGCTATGGTGCAACATTGGACACATCAAATAACCTCTTATTGCCTTAGTGTCCACATCAATAAAATGGGGATAATAACAATTACCTTCTTTTGTAAAGCATTTTGATATATCTGGATGAAAAGCACAATACAAGTGCTAAGCAATATTTGTCTACTGGAATTGGTAGCGAAACATGTTCCAAAAAAAGAAAGTACAATATATCTTTAACCATGGACATTTGGAATCAGAGGACTATAGAAATCATCATGCCAGGTGAGAACAATGGTCCAACTTGTGTGGTATGACCTGAAGCATGTGGGGTTATTTCTTCTATCTAATACATATAAGTGTCTAGCCCTTTTTTGAATCCTGCTAAACTTTTTGCCTCTGTGATATCTTGGGACAATGAATTTCACAGGTGAACACAGCATTGTGTAGGAAAGTGTTTTTCTCAGCTTTAAGTATGTTGCCCCTCATTTTCACTGGTGTCACCTTCTTCTTGTACTGTGATGTAATATCACATCCCATTTACTTTCTCTATTCCATTCATTATTTTAGATAATATTTGTAATCATTACCTCTCGTGCTTTTGTCTCATGGTGCTTCTTCAAGAGTGGCCTGACCCAGTATCTCAGATCTGAATATCCCTGAACATTAAGCTCTAAACCAGATCTGGATCCAAATTTTGTGATTCAAGCCTACTTCTTTGTAACCTGTTTAGAATAACAGTTCCTGGAATTAAGGGAGGAAAAAGTACATTTTCTTTTTTGAAAAAGTACTGTATTAAGAATTTGAATAGAAAGGGCTAACTTTTTTTTTTTTTGCATTAAATAGGTTATGTACTTTGTTTTTCTGCTATCAGCAATGAATTAATTCTTCATTAAACAGGGTCTAGAAAGAGGAAATAGTACCTCTTGACCCTTTGGTTGTTCCACAGCAAGTGACAGAGTCAGGGTATGTCCTGTCAGTGCCACCAGATCGACTCTTCAGGGTCAATTGAGCAGCAGTGGAGACCCGCTCAATCGATCTGGAAGTCGACTGCATCAATCCACCCCCACTAAAAAGATTAACGCTGAGTCAATGGGAGGGCATTTCCTGTTGGTGCAGTGTAGTGAGGACACTGCGATAAGTAGAAGTTAGGAAGTTGATGGGAGATACACAAGCTACTGTACTGTACATAGCTTACGTATCTCCCGTCGACGGCTGATTTCGTGGCAAGTGTAGACCAGGCCTCAGTGTGCCCAGGTCTGCTGTGAACAAGAGAGAATGAAAAAGGGATAAAAGGAAAAGAAAAATGCACTGAAAATCACTTTTCAGAAAGCCTACTTTGTTTCTACACACAAGAGTCAGCTGAGATCCTCAGTCAGGGTAAAACAGTATAACTCCATTATCTTTAATTGCTTGCACTGACTATACCTGTTTACCCCCAGCTGAGGATCTGGCCCAGAATACTTCATTTCATTTCAAATCTGTCCGTCTTACTAATAAACATTTTTTGTTTTTCTTTAGGCAGTTGGAATACATCTACTCTAAGCACACACTATGTGTCTGAGTTTGAACTACCCAAAAAGCTCCATATGACTTCAAAACTATTACAGCAGTGTGCAGTAAGCCAGAGAATCCAAATCTGACAAGAAGACTCTTCCAAGAGCACAAGTTCATTGCACTGGAGCTTGTGATAAACACATGCCAAAAATATCAAATATGTATAACTAGCAAGAAAACAAAAAGCACTCCTTAAAACTCTGCTGAAAATCACACCAACTGGGCCAAGAACTAGGAATTCTTATCATTAAAGTAATCATTCCAAAAACTCGGTATCTCAACAATGCTGCCTTTATCTATTTCACCTCTATCTATTTTGGTCCAAAGACTCTAAGGGAGACTATAAAAGCAGACAATGTAGATGGGCTCAGATACGTATGGCTTGTTTTCAGGATAAAAGCTCTAGGGGATTTGATTACTATAAATTGTTTTGCTCAACATGACAGTCAGAAATGTTGAGCACTCATAGTTATTCTATCTACAAAAAAAATTTTTTTTAACTATATTAATGCTGGGCTAGGCTTTTCAGAGTCACTGTGGGTGTTACAGACTGGCATAATTCAGAGCAATCGGAGGGTGGCTCTAACACAGGGCATAACAGGAGCACGGCATAAAATAGCAGCAGAACAAGAGCCCTACAGCTGAGAGCTTTCTGCCTGTCTTTCATCCCACCCTCTGATTTGCATGCTGTGATTTTTGGGAGAATCTCAGCCAATTATCTTTGCAGCACAAGGGTTCGATTGTTTTGGCTGCATTGCCTCTGCAAAGTCTAATCCTAATTTAGGACCCTAAAGCAGTGCCTATGAAATCACATTCTGGGGGGTTGGGAATCTCATTCTGATTAATACAGAACAAAGAATTGTATCTCCAGCCACAAGCCTACAAATGGAGTGTGGCCAGCATATTTTCACATAAGAGAGGCTCAAATGTTTATGCTGAGAGGATGGAATTTAACCATAGGAATAGGGGCTGCAGACGAGCCCTAGTGCATTAGAATCATTTTAACTTTTCCTGCAAGGAGGCTGGGGACAGCACACCCATAGGACTTTGTCTAGTCCATTGTGGAGGAAGGCTTTGAGGGCAAATCAGGAATGGGTGGAACACAGTTACACCCAAATTGGAAAAAAAAAAGTATTATGCACTAGTGTTCCCAGGTAAAAATGTTGACCAGTATGTTCAATGACATTCAATCATTTGAGTAAAAAGTGACCATAAACCATTAGAGAGTATTATTAAAAAGCCACTGCTGACAGCCCCAATATGCCTTTAGTGCATGCTATTAAATTGCAATGCTACAACTTAGATGTACACTACAAGAAAGTCACTGAGATGTATATAGCAGAGTTCTTAACCGGAGCAGCCTTGCAACATGAAAAAATGGAAACTGAACAATAATATGAGCTCCTCAATCTGATAGAAATGCAGAAAACACAGAAGGATATAGAAAGCCACTTCACGCGAGTGCCAGTTCAAGGAAGGAGCTAGAAGGAGCCCAAGAACAAATTAAACAAGGCAGAGATTTACATGTAAGTGCTCATGTTCATCATTCAGCCAGGGTGCCCAGACACGTGGGGAGAAGCCTCATCTACTTGCCAAAAATACTATAGCAATCAAGGTGAGATGAGCATCCAAGATAGCATCGTATATAAGAGATTCAAATCATAGCACTGAGAACAGAAAGCCTCTCAAGAACACCTCTGAGCCATTCTGGAATAGAAGCATATCTTTGGAAAACCAGAGACACCTTATACTGGCCAAACATAGCCAAGGATATCAGAGACCTGATGAGCAGTTGTCATATATGTGGGGAAATGCAGGCCAAGCAGCAAAAAGAGACAATGACAATGTGCAGCATTCTCAAAAACCTGAGCACAGTAGGAATGGACCTTTTCACCGCACACCACTTCCTTATGGTGGACTACTATTCAGGCTTCTGAGAACTAGACAAAGCATCATACTCTACCATTATAGACAAAGCAATGAAGCATTTCAACAGTCATAATGTCCAAAACGGTGTCGTTTCAGACAACAGACCCTGGTTCACTTGCCATGAATTTGTGCACTTTACCTGGGATTGGGAATTCAGTCACATGACATCAATACCATACCACAGACAGTCAAATGGCAAAGCTGAATCAGCAGCTAAAATTGCCAACACTGTGTCAAAAAATGCTGCAAAAAGCAAAGAAAATATATGGTGAGCCATTTCTGATTGGAAAAACAGCCCACAAAAGACACTGATCGCAGCCTAGTACAATGCTTGATATTAAAACAGACGTTTAGCTTGGTGCCTATGACCCCAGCATTACTACAACTAGCAGTAGTGGAAGCAGCAACAGACAAAAAGGAAGCGAAATATACCAGTGTCGAAGCCCACTATGTCTGAAAAGTGAAAGACCCCCCAGAATTACAACCAGAAGACCCTAGTTTCTAAAGACAAATTATGGACTTGGCAGCAAGCTACATGAGTTGAAGAGATAAATCCTTATTCATATACCATAGCAGTGAATAGGTATATATGTCACCGAAACCACAAAAACATATGTCCTTTACAAACACGAAACAAAAACATGGGTGTGGAGGACAGTGAAACGCACTCTGCTGAGACTCAATCATCAGGACGTGGAAGGCACACAGGACAATGGGCAACCAATAGATATGGGGACAGACACTCACAACACCACACCATCAAAAGAACCAAAGATGTCTACTGTCACCACAGGAAAAGATCTGACTCATTTCAACATAAAACTGTGTGCTAAGCTGTGAAAGAACAACCCTCCTCTCTCTCTCTCTCTCTCTCTCTCTCTATGCTTTAAATCTGAACATAGTTCAGGGGCCCAATTAACAGCAAGAAATGAATGCAAAGATGCAGTGCCCTTTGCCTGTGTGTTTCTTCTTCTCTCCAACCCGCACAGTGCCCTGCATTTACATGGACCTTGTGAAGGGCAGTGTGGGAAAGAATTTCACGCAACAAGAACAGTGATGGATTGCTTTTGGGCAACACTCCCACCAAAAGAAAACACAGTCTGTTCTTCAAAGGAGCGTGACAGTGGCAGACCACTCTGTATGTCTACCTCTACCCAACACGGACTATGACTAAGAGTCACATGAGTTACAGTGTGTTGTTTCCTCATATTTTTGTCTCTTTTCCTTGCAGGAAAAGGCATTTTTCAGCCTAGCAAGCAAAAGATAAATGTACATCCTATTGTTGGTCTCACTCTCACTCCATAACATTTCTTTGGCTGCATATCCATATTATAGACAATTGCACAACTTGTCAAAGCCTCCAGCTCCCTCTCCCTCACAGTCGCTTCACTCCCCACCTGCCCTCCCTACCCTCTTCTCTCCTGCCTTATCCCCTTCACCCGTCATCTTAGCATTTAGTTGATCCCCTTCTAAGTAGCCCCTCCTCCCACAAAACTGGGAAGCTAGCAATCCATTTGCTTCCATCACAATGTTCACTCTGCTTGTGCGTTCTCCCCATTCCCACACTCTGTGCTTGTCTTGTCTATTTAGAGTGTAAGCTCTCCCGGGTAGGTGCTGTCTACCATCTGTGTTTGTACAGTGTCTCGCACAATGGAGCCCCAATATTGAGTGGCCATTAGGGACTACCATAATAAACGTATGAAATAATAGTACTGTGCGCCATGCTGCAGTGTTGTGCATAGAGGAGAGCTCTCTTGCACAAAGATATTTCTTGGAGCATTAAACAGGCTGCCTACATGGCCTGCTTGACTCTTACGTCCTAGAGCAAAGCTTCAGGCAACTCATGATGATCAGTCGCTGTGACTTCTAAACAGATGCAACAGTTCTTCTGTTCGTATACTTCTACACATATATGCAACAGTTATGAGTGCCCAGGACAAGGGTATCTATTGAGAATGTCTAAATGGCCATCTGGGCTGAAAAATTGCTGCAATGGGTATTTGGCTGTTTCAGCATTAGTCAGGCTCTGAAATTCATTAATTTTAAATTTTGCATGACGCTTCCAGGCTCTATTGTCTATTCAGAAAAAGGAAAATGAAGTTGTGAATCCAAATTGCTATACCACACCCAAGTAGCTGGGTTTGGTGAGGAGGTTGCCATAGGAACGAGGCAGGGAAGGAATTTGCCACTCAAGATCCTGGAGTGAGGGCCAAGTTGCTCCATGGATGCTATTTATTCATCTTCCACTCTGTCCCTCTGTAGCTGCAAGGTGAGGGTGAGGATTGCTGCCACAAGGGTATGATGCCAGTAGAGAGGGACTGGTAAGCATGATGGTCCCTGCTAACCTTAAAATCTATGAATTCCTGACAGGGAATCATGGAGGACTGTTCTGGACAGGGATTGTGTTTCAGCAAATAACTTCCAGGAAGAAGGCAGGAAGCACTTCCACCAAAGCATACGCTGAGCCCGAGCAGACTCAGTGTTCCTGAGAAGAGAAGCCTAGTGCCATGACTACAAGAGGCACCTGCGTATGAGGCATTGGTGGTCAGGGAGAGGGAATAGATGAAGAGAGGGAGAAGAAAAAAAGAGATTGATGAGAGAGGAAGTTGATGAAGAGAAGGAGGAGGAAACGATGAGGAAAGAGCAACAAAGAGAGAGAACTGATGAGGGAGGGACGGAGAGAGGAAAATTGATGCGAGGGAGCAATATGGAAAAAGAGAGCGGATAGAGAATTTCAGGGTAGAATTTCTGGGGCAAGGGAAATAATTGAGGTACTGTGAAGGAAGGGATAATTGATAGAGTGTGGTGAAGAGGAGTGATCCATTTGTGAGGGAATGATTGATAGATAGATATGGGTGGGAAAAGTATTTTTGGGGGAGTTGTCTTGTGGGGCTCCCATTTTGGGACTAGATATGTAAATATGGACATCTTCATGGACATTTTTCTCAGGGTTTTCACCGAGCTAATGTAGGCAAGTCTGTCCCATCAGAGTGTCACTGACTTCAGTCAGATTAGTTGCATAAAAGTCCTTAGGTAAATAAGGACTTGCAGGGTCAAGCCACAATAAATGAACTGAAAAGGTTCCATGGTGTATGTAACAAGGATTATGGAATTGCAAGTATTTTGTGAAGGCAAAGAGGATTAAGGCAGTGTCTTTACCCCACCTCCTTTCAGCCAATAAAACCTCCTAGTAGTCAAAAGTGTAGAGAATCTGACACTGATCTAAAAAGGAGTAAAACTAGGAAATAGCTGCGTAGGACCAGTAAATTAGGTTGGTGTGGAAGGGGGTTATTCATGGCCGACTCTCTCTTAGTATAATGATAGACAATTCTTCAATAAAACTGTCTCTTTCATACTAACAAAAATGAGATATCTTAATATCAAAGCTGCACACTGAATTGTCACTGATGACCTGGATTTGGAGCATAGAATCATACAACTGGAAGGGGCCTCATAAGGTTATCTAGTCCAGTCCTCTGCACTTATGGCAGCACCGAGCATTATCTAGACCATCCCTGACAGGTGTTAGTCTAACCTGCTCTTAAAAATCTCCAGCGATGGAGATTCCACAACCTCCTTAGGCAACTGATTCCAGGGCTGAACTGCCTGACGCTTAAGAAGTTTTTCCTAATGTCCAACCTAAACCACCCTTGCTGCAATTTAAGCCCATGACTTCTTGTCCTATCCTCAAAGGTTAATGAGAATAATTTTTCTACCTTCTCCGTGTAACAACCTTTTATGTACTTGAAAAATTTTACCATGTCCCTCCTTCTCCAGATAAATAAATTCAGTTTTTTCAATCTTTCCTCTCATGTTTTCTACACCTTTAATAATTTTTGTTGCTCTTCTCTGGACTTTCTCCAATTTGTCCACATCTTTCCTGAAATGGGCACCCAGAACCAGACACAATACTCCAGTTGAGGTCTAATTTGCACAAAGTAGAGCAGAAGAATTACTTATCATGTCTTGCTTACAACACTCCAGCTAATACATGTTTGCCTCAGGTCTGTCAGGTTTTTTTTTACCTGGGATAGGCTGTAAAGAAAACCATGGAAGGAGCAGGCATTGTTCAGTAAACCCATTACCTTTCCCACTCCTATGTTTTGTTTTTCTCAGTGCTTTATCTCCTCTCATTGGATTTTGATGGTGTTATCCTCACGTGTGCTTTCTCTGGAGATGTTGTTTCCCTAGGCTCATGAGCCTGACAAGTTTCATTTATGAAAACAGCTTGTTCACTATTTTCCCAGGCTCTCTCTGCTCTAGTCAAAATACTTGTAGGAAAGCTGAGTAGATTGCACTTCTGTCTTCCTTTCTTCTTATATGACCTAAATTAGTCCCTAGCTAAACTTTTCTCAGTGGTACAATGTAGTCCAGGAAATTTATGTGTCGTTTTCTGGTATGTTTGGTTTCTATTAGAGAAACTCAAGCAACCGTCCCGCTTGGAACCTTATAATTTTACCAGAGAAAAAGGCCAAGGATACCTTTTAAATCACATATATGCATGTAAGTTGCTTGCATATGGATGTATTTAAACTTTTAAAGAACTAGACAGTACTTCACAGTATATATGAGTTTCTATGGCAACAGCACTATTTATTCTGATTCTTTATGACATTATTAATTCTACAGCTTAAAGTGATTGTTTTTTTCCCTATACAAAATGTTGCCCCACAGAAAAATTAAACACTTGGGGCCAGATTCTGTTCACATTTACACAGGGACAACCCATATTCAGCAGAGGAGTTTGCATATCTGTAAATGAGAGCAAAGCTTGGCCCTTCCAAACTATTAGCATTATAATCTGGGGTCAGTGGGAAAACATCTTTTAAGGCAAAAAGACGCAGGATGAAGCTGTAAATGATTCTTTGTTTACTGAGTACTGTCCTGAAACGAGAAACTTCACAGAGGCCAGAATATTAGATTTTCACCTTTACAGAACAAAAACAGATTTTAATGTTCCCTGGAAGCTTAGATCCCCAGGTTCCATGCAGAGAGGGAAACATGTCACACAGATTTAATGGAGGGTATTCATCATTATTATTCATGTTTTCACCCTAGATGCAAAGAGTGCTTTTCAGGTAAAAAAAAAATAAAAGGAATACAAAGGACCCACCCTGAGGAGCTTACATTTTGAGTAAAATCAAAATACAAGCGCATGACAGCAGATTAGCATAGGAGAGAGGGATTAAGATGAAATGCTCTTGCAGACTCTAGTTTCCCATCATCAGGCCTGATTGGAAAGTTAGTTACATTGGAACAAGGTTGTATCTGTTTAGATAAGCATCTCGGGAGGATTGTCCGTGAAAGGCTTCACGGCAAAAGTGTGTTTAAAAGAGTGATTTCAAGAGGCACTGACTGACACATCAAAACAAGTGCTCCAGGCATAAGGGTCAACATGGGGAAAAGGCAACAAGGTGAAAGTGGGAGACAAATCCTAAGTGAGAAATTTGGTGGGAGCTTTGTGGGAAATGGCAGGAATGGGACAGGTAATAGACAGAGAGGACAGCAAGTGGGAGGTGCCTAGGGGAGTCTCCAATTCCCTTCTTTGAGCCTAAGGAGCATCATTTGGTACATAGAAAGGAAATGGCCAGAATTTGAAAGCATGGTCTCCACTTTTTCTTGCAGTTTGCTGGCACATATGATTGCAAAGCAATTTAGGATGCTTAGAGGTTTTACTAATTGATCTGGGGTGCCATCAGCTATTTTATCTGTGTAAGTGGCCTAAACTTTATCCTCGAATAAATGTTGGCACAAATTTACTTAAACAATTATTTGTCCCTGCAAAATCGTGGCTGTGAAAATAGAGAACTAATTACATCCAGGCTGAAAGTTTGGTCCTAAATGTTATGAGTGAACTTTCTTTTGCTTCAGAGAATGAGTAATGAAATCATGACTTGAAACCTAGTTCAGTCCTTTAACCAGCTCAGAGAATTATATTTCATGTTTAAATCAATAGCAAAAGCCTTTTTTTCAATAGCAAATAAATAGCAAATAAATCAATAGCAAAAGCCTCAGTTTCTTATGTAATAATTAATAATGAGTTCATTAGAGCCATTTTATCTGCTTGTGGTAACTTTCCATAACATATAATAGTTATTCCTTCCATACTGCATGAAAATGCAGATTGTTCTACGTCAAGATCACATCCCTTTGTGTCATGCATATTGGATTCACCATCTTTTAACAGGGAAAATGTAACATGCTCTTGGAACAAAGAATAGACTAACAAAATACAAGCACCTGTCTTCCTTTGATACCTGTACATGTTTTTGTTGCATGTGATCAGCAAGTGTATATAGTGATATTTTCCTTATATCACAGAAAAATAAAATTGTCTACTAATAGCATTATATAAAAAGACAGACATCAACGTATGAAAACCACACGGCCTAGGCCATGTGATGTAATTTCAGGGTTTTTTATGGACAACAGTAACTATGTCCAAGTTTCTGATGTAGCTTTTAAAGTGCAAGAATACTTAACAAACACAGTGTATGAAATATCAATATGTGGACAGAAAATTTATATTCCTAGTGGAACTGTTTAATATCAGAAAAGACCTTTAAAAGTCTTCAAGGAAGTTTCCAACCAAGAAAAAAACTACTGAGCCCATGAATAGCATCTACTGCATTTTGCACCGAAAGACATTTTTAAAGACCCCATAAAAGAGAAGAGAGACATTTTTATTGGGAAGTCTGCATGAAGAAAACAATTCACCAGCATTGCACAACTTATACAGCAGTTAACGACTGTTCACAAGCACGGGGGTAAGCTTGCAGTGTGTGGGGTGCTTAGCCATGTGACTTGCATTAACATTAATGGGAGTTCTGTAGCAAAATCCCTCTGCATCCTGCTGAAAATTGACCCCCTGGATGTTTAAATTGCCACAAATATATTGTCAGCTTGAAACAATAAGTTGTAAATGATCAAATGGATTCATGGGGACTTAGATGCCAAAGTCCTGTTAACAAAAGCAAGAGTTACGAGTTTGACTCCATGTGCTCTTAGCTGTAAACATACCCTTAAATAGCTGTAAGCTTTCAAAAATAAAAGCCATCTTTCAGAACCAGTCATGGAGGAGACATGTAAATTTTGTAGTTACATGTGACAATTCTTGGACCAGTCACATGATAATGAAACATGTCCTCACTGGCGGTCAACAGAAGCCTGCTTCAGACATTGTGGTGCTTGTTTGCCTAAAAGAAGAACAGATGCTGCTGTCTTTGCTTGCAATGTGTCCTGTACAATTTTTCCCCTTTATCCTTCCATAATTATTCCTACAGTAGAGGAGGTCAGATCAAGGCACTTTTAAAAATTAGAGCCTTTATGTAACAAATGCAACACTTGCACTTGGGAGAACTCTTCAATGCTTCTGGTGAGGTTCTACTGGGAAGAATTACCCTATAATAGACATTGGGTGGTTTCCATGCTTATTGTCCTTCAGTTACTTCCACAGCAGGTCTGATCATTTTTCATCTGATCACTGTGCCTGAAAATGGAACCTGCTGGTCAGTGTGTGTTGTGTCCACCACTGTGCTCAATCCACAGTGCATATGGGTCTGTTATACATCCCACTTATGTGATAGCTGCCTCCTTGCCCCTTGTGCCTCTATGCTGAAAAGGTAAGCCTTTACTAGTGCTGGGCAAAATTTGTAAATTAAACCCTTTTTTTTCTACAAAAAAAAAGCCAATTTGTGCTGAATGAAACATTCCATGAATTTGTCTCGCTCTCACCACATTGCTTTGGTTAAATTAAAAAAAAAAAAAGCTAAAAAAATTTTGAAAAAAATTGAAACATTTTGCTTTGACTATTTTTTTATTCAAATCAATTTTTTGTTTTGAAATGTACTTCAAGTTTATTTTTAAAAAATATTAGAAGTTTTAATGAAACAAAACGTATCCTTCCAAACTAATTTTTCAATGTTTCAGTTCATCTGAAATATTTAAAAATTCTGGGCTTGATCCAAAATGAATTTTTTTTTCTGGAATGGCCAGTGAACTGAAAACATCAGTTATTCACACAATTCTAGTTTCTGCAACTTGAGCTATAGAATTAGGCTCTCAAGTTGCACTTTAACACTTATCTCTTCTGCGAACTGGGCAGTAAGGGGGATGCATAACACACAGGATGAATCAATGGGTACACTAACTCAACCTGGGATCTGAAGTTCAAGCTGGGGACTTTATGGCTCACACATCCCCAATAAAGATTCTGCAACTGTAATGTAATTTTTAAAAAATTCTATTGCTGATGCACTAAACAAAAGAGACTCTCGCTCTCTCTCCTAGAGCTGTGTTGTAGCAGCAAGTTTACAAATACAAATTAAGGAATACAGATTAATCCAAACCTTTTCATCACTAAAAATGTCAGATAGTACTTTGAATAAATACAGGGAGTAGATTTATTATGAAAGTCACTTGCATTTTTAATAGCCACTTTTTAGATGAGAACCACACTTTAAAAGTTGAGCAATGCCTTAACTGCTGAATTTCTTGCTATTCAAACGTTAATATACAAAATTAGGGCCCAGTTCAGCAGTGTTAGTCTAGCTTTATGCTGGTATAATGCTGTTGATTACAATGGACTTGAAACAGGGAGTAAAACAATGATGAAGAAGATGCTTTATATTTCTTTATCATAGTTTTTTTGTTTTGTTACAATGAGTACATGCTTATATTCTAGAAGAGACTAAGAAAATTAAAAGAGCAGGTGTGGGAATGGAACACGCATTTTGTAGTAGTCAGGGTGAATCTTCCAAAAGGTTCATTGGTTCATCTGGGATAAGCACCACAAAATTAGCGGAACATCATCCATACATTTTGAATATGCAAATCTGGGCTGGAAATCTTCAACTATACCAGAAATAGAGTGAGAACAGCCTCTTTTGTGATATTTCAGGACTTCTGCTTCCAGTGCCATCCAAAATAATTTATTTCAGAGCAAGCAAAGCGTAGAAGTGACTTTCTCCATGCCTAACAAAACAAGCTAAGTTTTAATGAGTTTGACTTTTGATTTCAATCCAGTTTGTCACTTACTGGAGGAGGAGAAGAAAATTTGCTTTTCATGCCATTATTTGACAGCATGTTCTACCACTCTGTGAGCCAGGTGACTTCGGGTAAATCTGGAGCTGAAGTTAAATCAGGGAGTGAGGCCTATAGTGAATGGCAGTGTGATGCACCCAAACTACAAATCGCGTGAAGCCTGGTGACATTTCTGAATTTAAATTTTTGGTTTTCAGTCATGTGTTTTCTACTAAACATTTTTGGGTTTTGCCTGAAAATTTTCAGTTTTTGATTTTTGATGAAAAAGCAAAACCTTTTTTTCATTTGTGTAGAAATCGTCTGTAAAACAATAAACCTTCAAAAGTTCAACCAGTTTCACATTAACTAGAATAATGGTTGACAATGATGAACAAACAGAGATTTTAAATAATCTGCTTTTTCTGTAAGGAAATTGCCCCCCACTCTTTGAGTCATAAAAATATGCCTGGGGTCCACCTGTTAATTCAGTAACCACATCTTTGTTAAACATTTTTCCCCCTGCTTCCTCCACAGTGGACAACCATTGCGGCATTGGCCCAGCAGCTCATTAAATGAAATGTTAAAATAGCTCTTCAGTGTTTAAATAAAACCAGAATATGACAAATCCCTTATGCATACTTGACTGAATTTGGATGATGTGCACCAGAGAAGTAACATGGGCTTCTAATTTCCATGTCTTTCAAATGACTTGTCGGGTCTTCCTAGAGACTTCGGTCTTACCTCAATAAAAGAGGTCTCGGGCTGCATTTTAGCTCCCCATGTATTGCCTACAATGTCCACAGAGAGGGAGAGGGGTATGGTTAGAATGATTGGATGATTAAGGTGAAAAGTGGTTCACTTTTAAAAATATAATGGAAGCCTGCTATAAAGATCAATTATCAAAGCCTGGAATCTACTTCACGCAGACTCCACTTGAGTGAACTGCTTATGGATTAGAAGGTAGACTCCCAAAAGATTTTAATGCATACCAAAATTGTGACTGTATGAAAGGGTGTTCACCTCACACTGGCCTAGAAGTGGTTAATGAGGCTGGGAAGGGGCCATTTAACTGGATAGGCCAACACTGAGGGGAATTAAGTGGCCTAAATAACCCCTGAATAATGATGGAGCTCAGATGAGAAGGGTCAGGTGGGTCTACTATAAAGCCAGGAAGCTAGCACCAGAAAAGGGCTGCAGGGAGGTTGCCAGCAATCACTCTCTGGACATTAGAGAAGGCAGGTAGCTTCCTACCTACCTAAGGGAAGAAGGTGTAGGACAAGGCTCAGGGAAATGGCAGCAAGTTTTAAGATGGTGCAGACCTGGGCTGCTGATTAGAGGGTCCGTGGGCTGGAACCCAGAACAGAGGGTAGGCCTGGGTTCTCTTACCAGGTGCTGTGGAAGTAGCATAGTCAAGGCAGTGGATCTGGGAGACTGCCCGGGATAGTTTGTCTTGTGGGACTTTGATAACCACCTGCCAAGACAGGGAAAACACACAGTGACCTGGCCAGAGGGCCAAGCCATGACGGGAGAGCACCAGGAGTCACGGGGGGAGGGCAGCAGGGCACATGAATAAGTGACAAAAGAGGGTGTCAGACATGGAAGGAGCTAATCCCCAGAGCAGCCAGGAGGAGGTGCCCCACCAGTGAGTATATCCCATGACAGACTGTCACTAACTTTTATTTGAAAGAGAGAGAATATTTGTTTTATTGTTTGCAATAACGCTGTTGAGCCATACAGAAGATCCATCCAGATATCTCTACTAGTTTCATTTAGCAAAATCCACTTTTGCCAAATTATTTTTATGAGTTCCTTTCAGAATGGAATAATTATTCACAAATATAGCCCCAGATTCCAAAAATTTTTGGAATGGATTCAGGAACGCTCTAATAGAGGTTAGAGCAACAAAATGTCAAATTTTCAAAGCTTGACCTGAGGGCAAATCTGTGTCCGTAAGCTTAAACCAACAGCGCTGATAAGAACCAGGAATGTTTCAGAAAGGTGCTGTACCAGCTCACCATGGTAGTGCCACTCTACTGTAGTTGATTTTGAACTGAAGCATTGGTCCATTTGTTAAAGTCAATTTGGGATATTTCCATAAGATTTTGCAGAATCAAAGTGTCGCAGGGTGAGTGCACCGCATCCCTCCTCGGTGGGAAAGTTTCAGGAGTTAAGGAGTTTGTGGGGCATCCCTGAGATGCAGTTTACCAGACTGGTCCTTCCCAGCTGTATGTCTCAAGGATCCTAATCAGGGTGATTGCTCTTGGGGCCGGGGCTTTGTGGCCTAACAGCCAGATTCAACGGTTACCGGGGCCAGGGCTGTGTGGCCTAGCAGCCAGAGTCAATATCACTGCCCAGGAGTGAAAGGCAATATGCAGACTGCAGCCCTAGCCCTTAGGAAGGGTGGGGCGAGCTTACAGTCTGTAGCTACAGCAGAGGTTTGAGCACCTCTATAGCCTGAGGCTCAGCTAGGGAGTTGCTATCACCCCAAGGGGAGTGGCAACAGATTAGGGGGACACAGGCCCGCCCACCTCCACAGCATCCCAGCCCAGGGCCCTGTCCATGATAGGGGTTGTCACCACCCTGGCCAACAGGAATCCCCAACAACACGCTGACCTGTCTCAGGTGGGAGATACCACTCACTCCATTTCCTTAGCCTACTTCCTACTATGCCTCTGACGCTGTCATCCAGGTCTCATCAGGGCCTTCGGGTTCTCTGGCATCAGTAGCTCCCTCAGCGTCTGACTCCAGATAGTCTTCTGGGGACAGCGGGTCTCTGTCCGGGTCTCCTGGGCCTCTGGTTTCCTCAGCTGGAGGCAGAGACAGCTCCCTGCTTGAAGCCTCCACCAAACGTCCTTCCTCCTCAGTGGTCAGCCTGAAGTGAACTGGGATGCTCCCTTTTATGGTAGGGCAACACAGCAGTCTGTGGGGCGAGACTTCCGCCGCCCATGGTGTGGGTTTAACTCTTTCAGCGAGGGGTAAGACCGCCCCGTCACACAAGGAAATAGAGCCAACACTAGCAGAAGAAAGCACATGACATTCATTCCCGGTTGTAAAATGGTTAATAAAACGAAACACGCAGAACAGCTCTATATATATCATACACTTCTAAAGTGTGCTGAAACTGCCTGGAAGAGCCGTTAACAAAAATTGCCAGCCCGAGCACTGTCAGTGTATCCTGCAGTATTCAGTAATCTAGATTTATTTTCTAAAATCAATTTGATTTTAGTATGCTGGGGAGTGGGAAGGCTCAGGCCCCAGGGCTCTTCTCTGGCTCGTAGAGCCTGAGCTGTGCTGTGGAAAGGATGAAGATGCGCGGTTAATGTAGCTGAAGACATGCTGATGATGGAACGAAGGCCACCTCCAGGGATTCTGAGCAGTATCACACGTATCGGTAGTACTGTCCTGTCACATCCAGCTGGTGCTCTGGATAGGTGCTGGGGCCATTGCCCTTGCACCGCATTGGCATGCCTTATCTGGAACAGTAAGCAATGCCACTCTCTCCTCTCCTGTGATGTCTGCATTTACAATATGGATATCTACTGTGTGGGAGAAAAGTGGTTTCTTATGTCCTCTCTGCATTCCAGGGCACCTCGTGTATGGCCAAGCATAAGTTGTCACTACAAGATTAAGTCGACCTAAGTTACATCAACATATAGCCACTACAGTAATTAAATAGCTTTTGAATGTCCATACTGCACTCTTTGTGTCAGCTTGCACTGATTCAGTTGTCAGTGTAGGGCACTGTAGAATGGCCTTTGAAAGCCAGCAACAGTCAATGTAAGCAATACAGTGTCTACACTAACAATGCATCAACTGAACGACATTGACCTAAGCACTACGCCTCTCGCAGAAGTGGAGTTATTAAGTCGGTGGAGTGGGCAAGTTACATCGGTGGGAGTGGTACATTTCAGGGTAGACCTCGTTAAGGTAGACCTTAAAGAGTAAGGTCACCATAAGCTGCCTTACATCGACATAACTCTGTAGTGTAGACCAGGCCTAAGTTTAGGAGTTATTACCCTCTGTACGTACATACAGTAGTCTCAGCCCTGGTCTACACTTACCTGGCGATTCAGCGGCAGTCGACGGGAGTTATGCAAGCTATGCAGAGTAGCTTGCATAACTCCCGTCGACTGCTGTGCGTCCCTTCTGTGTGGTGTCTTCACTGCACTGCGCCAATGGAACCGCATTCCCATTGACGAAGCGCTATGCCACTTGAGGGGGTGGTTTACCAGCGTCAACTTCTGGATCGATTCAGTGGGTCTTCACTGACCGCTCAATTGATCCAGATAGGTCAATCGGATGGCGGCAACTTTGCCGCCGTCAGTATAGACATACCCTCAGTTAAAAAGCTAATATTTACCAATGGTTTGCTTACATCGTTATTTAAGACACCCCAGCTGTTTCCAGTTATTTCCTTCTCCAAGTATAAGGACAGTCTGTGGCATCTCAGGTACTTCTGAATAGTAATTGTTAGCAAACATTATGCTACACTAATTTACATGTGCTGAGGCTATGACCTATTATAATTTGTAAATGTTCATTAATTTGTGCCTTGCCAGGGCCTTACAAATGAAAGGTGTTTTTGTGTTTGACTATGCATTTTATCTCCTTGTTTTGGTGAAAGGTGAGTGAATTTATGTTTGGCTCAGGTGGACCAGCAAAGTGCTCTAAAAAGAGATTAGTGAATTCAATTCAGCAGGAATGTCAGGGAGTTTCAGATTCAGGTTAAGAACAAAGAGAAATAAAAAAAGAAAAGCACGTTTAAATTTGAGCAGAAGGTTCATTTTCAAAATGACAGCCCTCCTTGCCAGACAGGATATTCTAATGACGTTTTTGTGCTGAACAGCATAAAACACCAAACAAGTCACTTTGCAATAACATGGGTGGATCTAATTTTCTCCATATGCACATTTTTCAAGCATCATTGTTCAATTAATATTTCATATTGTAAAAAATGGTAGCAAAAGTATATCGACTGGAAATATGACCAAAGATCAGTCACAGCACTTGTTGTTGAATATTGTGGAAGCATATAGGACAGGAAGTCAGCAGACTTCTCATTTCCAAACATCTCTTGGCTTAATGGTTTAAGAGTGTATATTATGAAAATGATGCAAAATTCCAGGAAATTATATAACCCCCACCCCCCCCCAACAAAACTGAAACACCACACAGAGGAAAAACTAAGAAATCACACCAGATTTATCTTAGGAGTTGAAATGAGCATGATGTCACGCTGAATTGTTGAGATGACTTAGAACCAAAAAAGTTATATTTTAATGGGACAAGGCCCTGGATTTAATTACTTTTCAAGCTGTTAGCATTGTGCACTGTAATAACAAAGAAATAAATCCTACTTGCTCATTATATTGGATCTCATAACAATGATCAAAGAAACAGAATTAACAGTAATCTACACTTTCTATTTCATTAAAATGCAGACAGTTCTGGCCAGAAAAGTGACTATATATACACAAGCAGCAAATTTTACTCTGTCTGCTCTGCTTTCCATGTGTATTCAGAGTAACATCTACTTACTTTAGCAACTGAAATAGGTTGCTACTACATTTAACTGCTGGTGATACCATGTTAAAGACAATACAAGCTTTAGCGAGCTGTTTTCCAAGAGTAGGGTGGAAGGATGATCTTGTGGTCTAGGTACCAGAAGCAGGAGTTGTAGGTTCAATTCCTGTTTCTGCTACGGACGCGTTTGGAGCTGAATTACTGTCTGTTTTATTTCCTTATCTGTAAAATGGGGATAATACTTCCCTACGTCAGAGTTCTTTGAAGGCTAAGATCTATTACTGGTTGTGAGGTGTTAGGATACGTTGGTGGTGAAGACCCAATAAGCAGGGAAAATACAATTTCACGTTAAATTAATGGAGAATTATATTATCCTTTAGATGAGTGCAAATAACGCCTATTAACTTTAATGTAAATTACATACATCCATACAGAGGAGAAGATACTGAGATCATAATATCGAGCAGGATGTAAGATTCTATTCTATTCAGCTTCTTTTACTGTTCCCATTTCCATAATAACAGCGCACCTATGTAAGAAGTAACATAGTATGCTTCCACAAGAAGACAAATATCCTTTTCCCACACAGTTGGTACCGACAGCCATCAGTAATAGTACTGGAATTCTATACCTAGATCCAAATTGTCCCCTTTGATTTGGTGGCTGAAGAGACAAAAACAGATAGAGCCACACCCAACACTGGAGAAAGCAGGTCTGTTGCTTCTAGGACATCATTCATTCCCCTTTCCCCAGACCCAGAGGCAGGCCTCCTTTGAGGCTGTGAATCCTTGTTGTGGGAGGGCTGTTTCATTTGTAAAATGCAGTACTGGGCCAGTTTCTCCCCTCCAAAGCTTGCAGTTCCCACTGATGTCAAAACATCCAAAGTGGAATATGACCCTTTTGGAATATCAGCACATGATGTTAATGGAGAGCAACACACATTGTTACTCCAGCCTGGTGACAGGAATAAAGTCTGCAATCCAGCAAACTTGGAGGCAGAGGGCATCACAGGACAGATTTTAAAAAGATATTTAGGTGCCTAAAGATGCAGACAGGTGCCTAATGAGATTTACAAAAGCACCTAAGAAACGGATGTAGGTGCTTTGGTAAATCCCACTAGGAATCTATCTGCATCTGTAGGCATCTAAATATCTATTTAAATCTGGCCCTTCTACATAACTGTAACAGGATATCTTCCTGGCCTGTATGTCTTACCCTTTCAGATTGATATAAATGCTCCTGCTGCTAAACTGGAAATGAAGTACCATAATACGAACAGCAATTATGAAACGGGGCAGGTGGGATTTGAAGACAAAAATGGTAATAAAACAAGCTTCATGCATGATATTTTAACAACACTGATGCCATTTAAACTAAATCAATGTTTAGAAAACTAATGTTTAAATTCATACATATGTGTATTTGAGAGGGATCATTCCTGATTCAGTATGAAGATTGGTGGGAGAAATGTGGGCAAGAATAATGAGGGAGTGGTTGTTTGAATTGTAGGCCAACATTTTAAAAAGCAGGTTCTTAAAGTTAGGTCCCTATATCCATACTTAGGCACCTATATATCTGATTTTTCAGAGACACTTGACTTCCATAGGGACTATGGTTGCTCAGATGCCTTAGAAAATCAGGCCATTTATGTGAGTAGCTAAATGTGGATTTAGGCACCTAAACCTGTTTGACCAGTGCAGCTGTAAAGCTGAGGACTATGTTTAACAACAGGTATTGTCAGAAAATTTCCTTCCTTAACAACATTTAAGTAAGGAAACCACCCTGGATAAAGGGATCTTTGCAGATAGTTTTTTGGGGGTTTTGTGTTTTGGTTATGTCTGCTAATACTGCAGAAAGCGGAGAAGACATTTGTGACAGAAAGGGAAGACTTGGATTTTCTGGGACCATTATTTTTCACTGGTCTATACTGGGGCAAGAGAGCATTTGGAGAAGTCAGATTTGCCAATACTGAGCAATCAGCAACAAGAAATAAGGGAAGTTTCCGCCAAAGTTCTCATCTTGCTAGGGTGGAAATTATGTGGCAGGTTGATGTTGAATGTAAAAAAATAAACTATAAATCTGATCTGCTTCCTTATGTGAAATGATATCTAGCTATAAATATACATACGTACACGTTATATCACTTTGATTTCTCATTGGACCTATCCCTAGAGCAGATGGATGGGTCTCAGAATTATTACTCTGTTCTCTAAGGTTTCATCATTTTCAGTTTTGCACTTTTGAGGGTTTCATTTAATTCCCATTTATTTTGCTAAAAAAAAAGACTAGAATTCTTTGTCTGGTAGAATTCTGGTAGACACTGCCATTGGCAGTTGACGGGAGATACGCAAGCTACGTAATGTAGCTTGTGAATCTCATGTTGAGGTACTTACATTCACGTAGTGCGGCATTTTCATTGAGTCTCCCGTTGACACAGCCTCGCTCCTTTTGGGGAGGTGAATTACCAGCATCAACCAGACAGCCCATCTGGGATCGACTAAGTGGGTGTCCATGGCCCGCTCGATCGATTCCGCTGCCTCAATCGCTGCAGAGCTGGCAGTGTAGAGAGACCTGGAGGTTTTTTGATAAGTTATTAAAAATTTCTTGGGAATTTGCAAGATGCCAGATTTTTGTTTCCTGAGAAAAATGACACATGCAGCTAACAATAGAAATGGAACATTCCCCCTTTCTCCCTCAAGGAACTGTAACACTAACATCATTTTGGATTATTCCATTTGTATTTCAGAGCAATGGCTGTTATATCTCTCTCACCACTATTTCTCTTTCTTGTGCAACTGGGACACTGCCCCGATCAGAAAAATTCAAACTGAGGCAAAATACATGTACCCTCATGCCAATTAACAACAATTAAAGAAACGCCATAGCTCTTCCAATTTGAGATGCTAATCCTGCAAAGCATTTATGTATGTGAATAATGTTAATTGTGTGAGTAGTCTGAATGATTGCAATAGTACTACTAACATGGGTAAAGTGTGTACATGTTTGCAGCATGAGCCGTAAGGATTTCCATCTGGACGCCGGTACCCCAGAAGGTGCAGTCCAATAAAGGGTTCCATGCAAAGAGCAGTGAGAGTCCACACATAGCACCCATTATTCATTGCCCAACCTGGCAACCACCTCGGAGGACTGAAGAAAAATTTTACATAAAGCCTTTGCTCCGCCACCTGTTCGTGGGCACGGAACCCTTCTGAGCTGAGCACTGGTTGTTATAGGTGCACATGCTTATGGAGAAGCTGTTAGAGTATCCACGTGCCAAGTGAATCAATAGTTTGTGAAAAGTTACCTTTAATCAATCTAAAAGGCATTCAATGTGCCCAATTCTCAGCTGGTAGAAAGCACAGTATGGACTTCAGTGGCATACTTTGATTTAGGCCAGCTAAAGATCTGGCACAGTGATTGCAATAAAGAGAAAAATCCTTTCTAGAGTCAGACCAGAGTCCTGCAGTGACTTTTGACTTCAGATCTGGAGTTAACTGTAAAACTATTGACAGTTGCTAGATGATGGTGCCAAGCTCTCTGGAATGGTCCATGAGCAGGAGTGCGAATCTCAGGGCAGACTGTCCAGGAACAGGGAACAAACCCCAAATTTCACCAACCAATTAACAAGTGTGAACTCCTAAAGCAATATAGCAGCCTTAGGATGGAGTCCTAGACAGTCCTCTTGGGCACACTGGTCTATCTTGCCACCCTGGCAAGCTTGTCTTTGTGATAGATGATCCCTTACACTAACAATCACAATATTCAGGTTACTCCCAGTGCCAAAGGACTAGTCACTTATCCCAGGTCAGCTGCACGCCAGATTTCTCAGCAAAGACAACTTTTTTAACCAATCCTGTAATAAATGAACTAAAGATGTATTAACTAAAAAAAAGAAATATGAGTTATTTATAAGTGTGATGCTGGTAGATCGGGTGCCAGCTCTTGCCAAGGTTGTGGATGTCGGCTGAGCACTGACAAACTCATAGCTTGAAACCAGACCAGTTCACTTGTGTGTTAGTATTGTTCAAGGTAGGTGTTAGACTTGAAAGGATGTAATTAGACTCTATAAAATGCTTGTAAATTGCTGCACATATTAATCTTACTGGTAATCCCATGCTACAAGGTAATAGGAAAGTTTTGCTTTATACGTGTAAAAATGCCCGCTCTGAACTTGTGAACCTTGGCAGGAGAGTGTTTCCATTGCCCGTCAGGCAGGCCTATCAAAATCAAATAGGCCACTGTCCGATAAAAATTTTGTTGATTGTCCCATCCACCAATGGAAAAGTTATGTGCAGGCGTGCCTGTCCCATCGGTTTGAACTCTGGGGGAAGGGCATATAAAAATGCTCACAAGAAGGAATAGTTATCTCTTTGCTGTTTGAACTGTCATAGGGCTGGAGCTAGGAAATAAAAGCAGAGGTCGCCAGCATCAACCTGGGTTAGTCCTAAAACATATTCAGTGAACAGATTACTACATCTCTGTAACCTTTTGGAACCACAGACTATAATTAATTTGTGCTTATACGTTGCCTGCTTTAATCTGTAAATAACTCTCTCATTTCTTCTCCTAGTTAATAAATCCTTAGTTAGTTTACTATAGGATTGGCTATCAGCATTAGATAGCATTAGATGTGAGATCTAAGCTACCAATTCATCTGGGGTAAGTGACGGGTCTCTTGGGACTTGAGAGCAACCTGAATAGTTTGTGATTTTTGGTGTAAATTTGATGTAAGTAACCATTTATCACTAAATCCAGCTCGCCTGGGTGGCAAGATAGACCGGAATGCTGAAGGGGATCGTTGGTGACTCCATGGTAAGACCATTACAGCGATCCAGGAGTTCACATTTGTTACTGGGTCGGTGAACCCTAATTATAGAACACACCTGCAGTTTGGGATGTCTGCCCTGCTTTTTGAGGTTGGCACTCCCAGTCATGTGACTCCCAGTCACTCCAGACAGCGTGACAACAAGGTTAAAGCAGGTAAACATACACCTACAAAGGAGATCCAGTCTTAGGTTCCAAAAGGGGATAGTAGTTGTTATAACATGCAAGTTTTTATATGTCCTTTAGGACTAAACCAAGATAAGCTACCAGCAGTCTTTTACTTATGCTTAGTGTCCAAGCGGCAAAAATACCCTGTTTCTCCTTGCCATGGATTTTTATCTCCTTCTTCCCACAGTCCGAGTTCATGCACAGGTCTCCCCTTCCTGGAGGGCTAAGGAATGTAAGTAACAAAGTCTTTGTTCTCTGATGTCTCACAATGACTCATTTGGTGTCAAAGGCAGAGCTTAATTTGTGCCAGGACTTGCTAGGGTTAAGCCTCAGCACTTCTGGGCTTGCCAAGTCAGTTATGAAAGTAAAAACATTGCTTGAACCCCAGCACCTATTAGCCTGAGCCCTGGCACCTCCTTCATTACAAATTAAACACTCGTCAAAGGCCTTGTTGGGCAGGACCTAATATCTTCTTCACGAAGCCTGCATTTGTATTAGAGAAGGCTTCTCTCCTCTTTGAGTTACACAGTTACAAATGCTTACAATGCAAACACTCACTATAAGCCTAGACTATGGGCTACAGAGGTTATAAGTGAGATCAATTCACACAGCAGCCCACAGGCATTTTCATCAGGTCTAAACACATTCTTAGCAACTTAATACCTGTTTTAACAATGCTAATACCCAGGTGAGCCAGACTGACTTCCAGCTATGCATTTCTCAGCCTTCAGTGGGGGCCAGGAGCCTGGATATGAACTGGCAGCTGTTCTGTCAGCATCACAGATGGTGTTACAGATAACCTTACAAGTTGCGTTTAACTGAACATACAGGCTGTTATAGATTGTAGAAGAAATTCTATGCTGTTGGGTGTGATGCAGCATACAGGAGTAAAGTTTGGTCAATGACTGGGTGTGACTGACTGGCGCATAAGAAACAATTCAGATCTGCTGCCTACAGGATGCTCATATAAAGACAACCATATTTATATATACCAAAACCTTTTCTTAGATGCCAGTTCAGTTTCTTTCAGAAAAAGTTCTTTTAAGAAGAAAACCTTAACATAGACTGGGTCAGGAGGATGTTTTGTATTAACTATACTATCCACTGGTGTAGAAAAAAAAACCAAGAACCTACATTTTAAATATACAGTCTTTCTTTGATAGACTATATTGATTTTTGTCTTCCCCCCATATCTGTGGCCCTCCTGACCAATCCACCAGAATGAGTACAAATTGCACTACCTTAAGCAGCAAAGCTAAGCCTCTGGTGACTATATGTACACACACACACACACACACACACCGCTTTTTTTTTTTTTTTTAAGCTTCTGGAAAAATAGAAGTTGAACCTGGCTCAAAATCACAAAATCAAACCAACAGCTGTTTTAGGCCTGTGTATAGGGACTATAAAGATTATGGCTGAAATCCTGGCCCACTGAAGTTAGTGGCAAAACTCCTGCTAACTTCAGTGGGGCCAGAATTTCACACTAGGATTCTAGGGTCTGTCTATACTGCATTTTAAAACCTGCAGCAGCAAATCTCAGAGCCTGGCTCTACAGACTCGAGCTTGCCCTAGGGCACTAAAAACTCCACGTAGATGTTCCAGCTTAGGCTGGAGGTCAGGCTCTGAAGTGCGGGGTGGAGGGTGGAGTGGCTTTCAGAGCCACGACATGTACACTGCTGTTTTTAGCACTATAGCATGAGCCCTTAGATCTGTGCTCTGAGACTGGCTACTTCAGGGTCCTGCTTGTTGCGTAGGCGTACCCATAAATGCTACATTTAAGAAACACAAGATAGCTTTAGGTGCTCATTCAGATTAAAGCCATAGATATGTCAAGTCATGGATGAAAATGTCTGACATTGTGACCTGGTCCATGATTTTATAGGAATGATTTAGCCGTGAAATCAGGGGCCTAATGTGAAACACACATCCCTCCCCGACCTCACGACAGTATCAAAGTGGGGTCTTAGGGTGCAACTGATTGAGAGGCTAACTCTCCTCACTTTGCACCTGACCATCCCCACTTCCCTACTGCTTTTCCTTGGGTCTGTTGAAGACATTGCATGCAGATGTCTTGCAGGGTTCCCAACACCACTGGCGGCATGCCATGTGAGCATTTACTTCCTCTGCACAGGGTCTACTACCAATTTTGCACATAACTTTTGACCTGCTGCTTCTCTCCATGGAACTCAGCCAAAGGGAAACAGAGAACCCTTAATGAACAGCAATTTTGCAAAAGGATGTCAGAGAGTTTTGACAGCTCTTAGGACTGTAAGTGTTAATGCTCGGAAGGTGCACTGTGCAAGTCCCCAAGTATATATTTTGGGGTGTTAAAATAACAAAAGGGGGAGGTGCTATGTTTGCTGTAAATAAGGCTAAGCCATACTCAGGTCAATTCTGCCATTCACTGCTAACCAGTCACTCAAACAATTCTGTGGAGATTATTTGAATCACTGTGTCTATGAATGCAGCTGTTCACCAGATGTTCTGCAGCCCTACATGTTTACAAGGAGTTTTTATCATTATTAATTATTATTATTATTGATAATATTATTTCCAGCTACCAAAGAGAAAAAGGGAGAGAGAATGCCAGTTTCAAGACACAGTGTAAACTATTTCTTTTTATTATAACTATGCATATAAGAAAGAAATAAAGCACAGCAGAAGAAATATATATATTTGTGTATAATATATGGAAGCACACATAGTGTCATATACATATGATACTGTCATATGTAACTTCACATCATACTTCACATACATATATATATATATTATATCACTTCATGTACAGATCATCATATCACACATACTATCATATGTCTGAGTGTATAGTTATAGACATATAACATACATACACATACCACTAGGCTGATGATATCATGTTGCTTACTATTTTTAAACAAACACAATGGGGATGTGCCTCATGCTATATTAAACTGCTGTGAAATTTGAAACAAGTAATCCATGAAAGTTATCCTGCAATTCCACAAATATCTGACAAGACCACTGGGACCAGTCCTCATTTAAAAAAAGGGCATGTACAAACAGTTCTATCTGCCATTTTACAATGCAGCAGGGAGTCTGCATATTTTATAACCAAGTCCCTATGGCCACTACTGTAGACACACAGGTCATCTGCATACCAGGCTACGGCCTGATTTAAGGCAGATTTATGACAATTTATCAGCAATCATAAAAATGGTCACCACAGATGAGATACTGAATTTCATCTACTATGGTGTCTGAGACATGGATAGAGCCTCTGCTATCAGTGAAATGAAGACTTGTCTGATCCTTTTTTTTTGGTAATCGAATGGAATGGGCTTTGGATTTGTAACGTGTTTTATGTATGTATGTATGTCTCACCTGACACATTTCATTGACATATTCAAATTACATTAGTTGATGGTAAAAGAATTTTAATCCCTTATGGAAAAGCCCTATAGACAGAATTAATAGAGATATAGCCGAGAAGGTTCTATGCATATTTTATAGGGTTCTCTAGAAATTGTTTTAAAAAGCTGTAGAATGCAATGGAGAATTATAGCTTTGCTATGGAATTTTTCCATAGGATTCTATAAAAGGGACATGAGCCTCTGTTCAGTTCTGTAAGATTGCTTAAAAAGGCTGTAGAAAAGTTACCAAGTTCTATTAAACTCTGTAGGACTATTCCAGAAGGGATCGCAGTGGTTCTGATCCTGTACACAAGGAACTCAATGGGAGAGCTCCCATTAACTTCAACAGAGCAGGATCAGGCCTGGACTATTTTTCAAAGTTATTTTGTTTACTTTGCATCACTCATTGATGTATGCTATCTAGACCAAACAGAGAACATATTTGTGTAGAAATCAGATGGTCATATCTGATTGTATTAGTAAGGCACTTGTATTGTTACCCTGCCAGCCTGACTATTAAAATAACTGCTAATACAGCACAAATGCTGTCTGATTATTCCTTTGTATTTTTAAAGAAAGTTTCATATGCACAATGCATACAAGGTTCACTGAAATATTTGGAAGTGAGAATTTCTTTTAGATATTAATAAGGAATCTGATTCTGCGCTCATTAAACTCAACAGCAAAGCTTCCATTGACTTTAAAGGAGCCTACTTCTGTTCCCATTAAAGTATCGACGTATATTATAACTTCTTTCCCATGGGGGTGACACTGGGCCAGGAAGGGTTGAGCCTGGCAGGTTGAAATAACCCAAAATCAACCGATGAAGACATGTTTAAAGGTATACAAAGGGTAATTAGGGTCATTCACTGGAAATAGCTAACTCTGAGGTTAAATCTTGCATTAAGAGTATGGAAATAGATATATCTATGATTACCTATAATCTTGCCAGTGATTATCAGTGTCGCCAAATATTTCCTGTCTGTTCTTATAGTCTGGTAGTCAAAAGTCAAAGGAAGATATTGACATGTAGATGGAACTTGAATGTAACAATGCTATTGTTTTTATTTCGCTTTGAAGTTTAAGTAGTAAATACCCGTGAATGGTTGTAAATTGCCAATTGCCTTAGGCTAATGCAGCTAGTTACTGGTGTGCAGAAAAAATAGGAGATGTTACTTCATAGTGACCTATTATGCACCCAAGGATTACCTGGTATGATATGTGCTTTCAAGAAGATATCAGTAAGGGCTGGTCTACACTAGAGAGTTTTGTCAACCAAAGTCAGCTTTTGTCAACAATACAGTGGAGATGTGCAGACTAAAATGCTCCTCCTACTGATGTAACTCCCCTGCTATGCTGACATAATAAAACCACTTCAACCAGTGGTGTAGGGTTTGTGTCGGCTTAGGGTGACACAGTGCCAATTGTGACAGGGTCAGGCCAGATGGCTACGTAAGGGTGCTGGAAGGCAGGTATATTAGCCCCAGGCTCAGCAAAGCCTTATTCCCTGGGTGATTCAGCTGGGGCTGCTTAACTAATTAGGCCACCTGGGGCTGCTTAACTAATTAGGCCACCTGGGGCTGATCAGGCAATTAGGACACCTGGGGCCAATCAAGGAGCCCCGCCCCAAACACTTAAAAGCCTCCAGTGCAAGCAGGCAGTGTGGGTTGTGGAGTGAGGAGTGAGGAGGAGTGGAGGACGGAGGGTGGAGTTTACAGTTACAGTTCATAGTTACGGTTGGAGGTTTGCAGTTCCAAAGCCTGCAGTTTGGAGTTGGCAGCTTGGAGCTGGCAGGCTGCGGCCTGCAGCCGGCGGCCTGCAATCTACAGAAGCTGAGAGTGGACCACAGACTACTCCCAGGGAAGGTAGTGATAGCCAGGGGCAGAGCGGGCCCCGTCCCCTCCCTAGGCCTTCCCCCAGCTGCCCGCCGACCAAGCCGGAAGAGCGCAGGGCCCACGAGGGCAGAGTACTTCTCCCTCCCCCGCCTCCCACCGTGCCACACAATGTAGACAATGCATCCCTTATATCAGCTGTGGGGCTGTCATTCTTGTCAATTTTACCGCTCCACTCCCAGGACCAGTGACATTGACAAGAAAGGCCCCCAGAGAGCTAAGCAGCTGATCTCCGCTCCTGGTTGGGAAAGGGCAAGAAGCCCAGGTGGATGGTCGGTCTCCACTTCCCACAGGGAGCTGGGCAGTCTTGTGTCCACATGACTGCTGGTTCTCAGTGGAGAGTGGGGAACAGAGAAGCCCCAAGTGGCTTTCCCCAGCTCCCGGTGGAGAACCAGGAGGAGAGAAGCCCTGGGCACCTTCCCCTGGCTCCGGGTGAGGAGTGGAGAGGGGAGAAGCCCTGGGCTGCTTCTCTGCCTGCTCCCCACCAGGAGATGGACAGCCTCCTTGCCATGAAATTGACACGGTTGCCCTGGCTCCTGGCGGGAGTGGGTTTGGGGGATGAGAAGCCAGGGAAGCTAGACTCCACTTGCCAGCGTGAAAAGCCCCAGGTGGCTTCCCCTTGGGAATGAGGAGGGGAGAAGCCTGGGGCTGGCTCCCGATGGGAACAGAGAGTGTGTGTGTGGGCGGGGGAGGAGCCCACTGGAAGCCAGGAAGCCTCTGAGACTCCTGGCCAGGAGATGAGAGACCAGGCTCTTGGAATCACCCTGCTAATTCTCATGGGAGAATTTGAACGAACTCTGTACATGGACTATTTAATCTTCATCCCTCTGGACTGAATTTCTAACACAAAAGCTCCAAACAAGGACTGATGATTCCCAAATTGTTTGGGTAATTTCCAGAGACTCTGCAAATTTAGAACTTCGCAACTCAGTTATCATCTCTACTTTGAAACTGACATATGGACTCCACTTTCATCTGTGTATGCATAACGTCATCATTACTCTCTTTCCTTTTTTTAAAATAAATATTAGTTTAGTTTAAAAGTATTGACGATAAGCCTGTATCTGGGTCAGAGCTGAAAAATTAAATGACCGGGTGGGTAACGTGTCCAGTCCTTTGGGATTGGTAAAACTTTTTTATATAAGATGGACAAAGATTTTCAGGAATCATCAACATATGTGACTTAGCCGTCTGGGGCAGAGCCTAAGGCTGGATTATTTCAAAGGAACTGCGTGTTTGATTTCTAAGGGACCAGCAAGGTGCTGAAGAAACTGTTCGTTGCTGGCTTGGCGAATCTAATTTTTGGAATTAACCAACCAGCTTAAGGGAATTGCCTGTCCCATTTTTTGCAGATTTGCCCTGTTATCTCAGCATGGTTCCCCTAAAGGCCAGTGTCACACAGGGGCATTCCATTTGGCAATGGTATGGAATACTGTGGCAAACAGTCACTTTCCGGGCTACAGCATGAGCGAATGTCTCCCTAAATTACAAACACTACCACTGAACGTCCCCACGAAAGTTTGATCAGAACGCCAGGGTAAAAGGACGCATCGGATCTGATGACGAGCCAGGGTGCTGAAGGAAACAGTCTGAGCGCGCAGGATGCCCCAAGAAATTTTTCCCATGATACTTGAGACCAATTCCTTTGGAGCCACCCGACAGCCACTACAGCCATTGGCCACATCACATCACACACCAAGTCTGTGCTGTGCTCAGCCCTCACCTTCCAGCCTGGTCCTCCCTATGAAGGGACACAGGCTGCTGAAAGCAGGGCAAGGCCTAGCAGGTGCGAGTTCTGTTTCAGGAATGGGCCTCGTGGCAATGATGAGAAGGAGCTTCATTAGCTACCCCATTGACCACTCGGGGTTGGCTCTGGGGCCTCTCTGTCTTGTCCTGCAGGGCCAAAATTAAGGGATCCCTACACCCACTATATACGCTGTTGGCAGAGCCATACAATATATCAGCTCAGTGATCACAATCAGGAAGAACAAAATGGGAGCCGCAAAATGCAGTGGGAACTGAGAGCTAAACCCATGTGCAGCCGAGCTGACATGAGAGAAATGGGAAACTGGAGAAGACGTTTTCTGCTCCCTGACTCAAGTCAGCAGGGATTGTGGAAGTGACTTTCTCACGTTGCTAGACAAAGACTTTCCACCAAAAAGGGAGGGAGTAAAATCCTGCCAAACGCTAGGAGAAAGGAAGGAGACAGCAAGGAGAGCAGCTTAGCTCTGCACTGTGATGTTATTCTGTCAGCACAATGCCCAGTACTGTGAAGTTAGCACTGAGGTCAGCACAATACCTGGGTGGCAGATGAGGCCTAGGCTTTCTTCCCAGAGGGGACTCAGCAATTTGGGGGGGCAGAAGCAGACCGAGTGTGTCTCATTGCCATAGGGAAAGGGGAAAGAGAGAAGGGACGTTTAATAGGGAACCTATTAAATAGGGAAAAGAAGAACCCAGAGAATCCCTGAGAACAGTTAAGTTTTTTGTCTGACCAGGGTATATGTGGGTATATGTGGAGGGTCAGTGTGAACAGGTGTCACGTTCTAGGATGCAGTCCAGACCAGTGAGGGTTGGTGTCACCGCCTGCTGTGTAACCATGTGCACTTCAAAAAGCTCTGCCACTGTAGTTCTTGTCTAGACGCTTCCAGCCAGCATACAAGAATGCACTGAGTGTTGGTGTGTTAAGAACCTCTGACTCAGTGATCCTGATTCCAGCAATCGGCCTACAAGGCAACAGCTCCACTCTAGTACCCGGTTACCTTATACACGGATGGTAGTGTGAGGGGAAAATTGTCTTAAGAAAGGCCCTTTTCTCATAACAGTGCCAACACATGCCCAGTTCCAAAGTTTCCAAAAACCATGTGCTCTGCAAACATCAAGAGATATTAAGGTTTGTTTGCTCCTTTGAAGATACAGTACCCAACAGCTTGCCACATTAACTGGAGTTAACATTCACTTTAATTCAAACACAGCCCTAGGTTGGTTCAGCTTAACAGTGAAACAAGTTTATTTAAAAAAAAGAAGACAGAATTTTAAGTGAGTTGAAGGATAAAGGCTGGAGTTAGAAATCATTACAAGCAAATAAAAGTGAAAAATGCTTTTTAGAGGCTAAGACTTAACAAACAAGCTACAGTTTTTGTTCAAGGTAGTTTCCTTGGCAGTCTACCTTCCAGCAAGATGACTGACCAAGCTTTCTGGTCAGGATCTCCCACCAAGTCCAAAGTGCTTCTTTCCTTTGTCGTCTTAGGTGAAAGAGAACCCTATAGTCCAGTGAACCTTTGAAATGGATTCTTCTAAAGGTTATCCCCCAAAGTAAATTTCATTCAAGCTGTGAGGAATCGACATGGCGTCCCTCAGTAAAGGAAGTTCCATGCTGGTTTCTTCTCCCACTGATGGTTGCTAAAATGTACATTGATCTGTTTCCAGCATTCTCCTCCCCATGCTGTTTTGATGGTTCTGTTTACCTTCTATGTAATTTGCATTCCCATTGTCTCTTAATGTACCATATTTCTTTATCTAGAGTGGGTAACTTTAGCCCTGCTTGGCAGACACATTTTGATAACATAATTTCCGATGTTTATAATTTTGAATTTGTCCTCTGTACATACACCATGCTATAATATTAATATAATATTAAATAATTATAGTATTAGCTTTCTACTGATATCTTATGACACCTTTTAAATACAGACTCAGACATTGGTGAGTTGGGGTATATTCAACTGGTCAGACCAGCTGAAACTCACTACCAGGTACCAATGAATGCCTTGCCCTCTTGACTGAGATACTGTTATGGTCACAACAGGGGAACAAAGTCAGGGAAATCCCAAAATCACAGCAGCAATGACATATTCTCCAGGAATCCTGGTATTTTCTAAGGCTGGGATGTTGACTCTGGTATTTTTTAAAACTATATTTGGAAGACAGAAAAACAACATAATAAGGGATTATTAAGACAATAGGCAAGTGTTCTGGCTTCCCTGGGTCACAAGGAGAAAAGAGGCTTTTTAGAGTTTTTCTCCTAGGGATTTCATCAGAAAGAGTAGGAACTTTGTGTGTGTCTAGCAGTTTGGCTAAGAGAAATTGGTGCAAAGGGCACAGCGGATTCACGGGTCCCATGGAGTCTGGTTTAGAGAGGGTTATTGCAGGCTATGCTGGGAAATTGACCAAAGCTGCTATCGTTCTGCTGAGCCTCTGCACCTCACAGCCAGACCAATTCTCCTAGTCTGCCACAAAACAGAAGTTAAATTAGGACACTTTCCAACTTGAAAAGAGCTATGTTCTCTCCCCATAAAGCTGTCCAGACAAAACCTGGGGGAATGCCACAGATGGAACCTAGAAAAGTCCAAGCCCACAGGAGACAATTAGTGGAGAGAAATTAGAAAGCGTTGAAAACAAAAGCAACAAAATTCTTATGGGAATCAGTAACTATAAAGGACATGGAATTCCTTCACACTCCATGTTCTCAATGTACAAAAGAGGGCAAGTAAAAATAGTGGCTCAGGGCTGAGTTTAGTGGGTACCCTCTGACATTACCCATGAAAGTAATAGATAGAGGCTTCTAACTGAGGCTAGCTACTGGGTTGATTCTAGACAGCAGGGGTCACCTCTGATGAATGTCCAGTCTGTACCAGCAGGGTGACTGTAAGGGGAGACGAGGACATACCCCTTTACGGATGATAGACAGCAGGGCCTAGTTGCTCAGGGCAAGCGGCAAGGCAAGTTACACTGTGTACTACAAATGACCTCATCCTCCGATGTCCAGGTAGGGTAACCAGACAGCCCAATATTATTGGAACCGCCCAGTATTAGGGTCTGTGCCTTATATATGCAATTATGCCCTCCTCGATCCCCCCCAAAATAAAGTGTCCTGATTGTTCACACTTGCTGTCTGGTCACCCTACGTCCAGGTCATAGTAAGGGTGCTTCCGCTTAATGCTCATAGTTGAAGAAGAGTGAAGAGAGGAAAGAGTCGGGGCCAATTCCAGAGAAATTCCATCTTGGAGTGGGAAATCAATACGCAGTTTCATAAACATTTCCACACTTCGGCTTTCCCCTGGGATTTTCAGCCAGCAGTTTTATGGGGAAGGAATACAGACCTTCCTGATCTCACCAGCCATCCTTGTTTATCACCCTCTTAACAGGAGACTGACATCGGAAATGCAGAGGCTCATTGGAACGTCAAACTTTAAGGACCTATACGGTGTGTGATATTCCCCAGTATGTATGCCCTTTTCCCAAAGGAGTCACGTATCCCTCTGTTAGCACTTATTTAGCATATCATGATTATTTATGACGTGTTTTTCTAATTAATTTTGGGAGGGACAACAGGGATCGGCTGACACATACATATGGTCAAATATTCATCCGAGCTCCTGACTCTGTGCTGTTCTGCAGAGTCAGTTGACTCAGGTCAGTTAGTCCCGTGTGTACACTAGCCATTGGCCGACATCACTGGCTGACATCAGCACAGCTACTCCCACAGGGCCTGGATAAACATTCATGACTTATGTCAGTGCCAAGTGCAAGTCCAGTATTCTTAGTGATTTGCCACTACCATCTGTCTAGGGCTAAGGGCCTTGCTCCCAGAATCCTTTAGTACTCAGATATACCAAGCTTTACCAGATTTATGTCAACCACAGTGACTTATAATAATATAGTACCATCTTAACACATGGCCCTTTTTATTAGCAGTCCCTTTGCACTATCTGTCTCTGGCCTTCATGTTCCACCACGCTGCTGGTGTTTTGTAAATAGACAAAACTTATTAATGTTGACTATCAGTGTCAATCTGTCAGTAGGTTGGGCAGAAACTGTGGTAACAATCCCATTTCCAGTGGATAGCCTGCCACTACCCCCAGTTAAGACCATCTCCAATTCAGATTTTCTCTTCAGCATTCAAATTAGGCAGCTTCCTTCTCCACAGTGCCTGGGCACCAGCCACAGGGTCACTGAAAGCACAGCACAGGACGGTCTCCCTTCTCTCAGTTCCTGTGCTCAGTGCCATCTAGGCCCACCACAGCTGGGAGCAGCATTTGCAGGGAAAGTCCTACTTTGCCCATTCAACCCTGGCTTAGATCATGCTCAGTGACGCTGGAGTCTTTGGAGGAGAATTTAGCTGCAAAGCTCTACGAAGTCTGTGAGCACGTGGGAACTGAGATTTTTCAAAGACTTGACCAAGTTTTAGGATACATTCCTGGGAACAGAAAAAGGCAGATTTTGGACACAAAGCCAAGTCCACCACTAAATTTCAGGTTCCTGTTCCAAAATATGGGGGTGCTCTATCTTCTCAAGCAAAAGGTCATTCCAATTTTTTTAACATTGCAAAATAATATATTGACCCCTAACCTCATTCTTGGAAACAACTGAACTGTTTTAACTAAAGTTTTCCAAAAACTATTCAGCCCAAGGGAAACATTCAGCATGGAAAATTTCAGCCTGAATGGCTAAAGTTTGGCAAAGTCATAAGCAACTGAAAATAGGGTCTTTTTGGGGAACCTGAACTGGAGGCGTTACTATACATTTCACCTAACAAACAAGTCAGCAGAAGTAATAGACTGATCACAGGTAAGGCCACACAAATGCTGGATTCCAGTCAATCAACCTATCTATGGGGATCTACAACCAGGTGAGGTAATCTGCTGTAGTAGTTCCATAGACTTCAGTGGGCTTTGAATGAGGCCCTATATGAACATTCGGTATAAGTGTACTTTCATTCAATATAATGTTGGAGTGCAAAGACGAATGGTCGTTTGCCAGAGCCTGACTATTCCTTGATAAATGAACTCCTCTGACAACTAGCAGACTGAGGTGGTACTATTCAGTAGTGACATATTCAGAGCTATTTTCTCACTGTACTCACTTGCACCTATTACTAAATCATTTGTTTTTGTATATTCCTATTTACATTACAATTAGGACAAATAATGTAAGACGTGACTTTTAAAACTGGGTTGCCGACTTTTAAAGCCCAGGGGCATCATCTTAAAGACTCATCACCATAAAAATGTCTTTCTACTTTTGATCTTCTCCTGCTAGCTGTAGCTTTAGAATTTTAATGCATTGAGGTAAAATTTAATTTATTTACAAATTGTTCTATCATTTATATTTCTAACTTCACAATTAAGTTAGTTTGTTTGTTTTCCCTAAATTCAATTGATCATCTTGGAGCATACAATGGTTCCTCAACTTCCCGAGCTGTCTGATTAGGCTCAGCCCTGTTATGACACAGCTGTGTTTAACTTTTTTTTTTTTTTTTTGGTTATTAAACAAAAGTGAAGTGATAACAGTAGTCTCTAGGGATGAACTAATAACAATAGTGCATGTGCCTTAACCCTGAGTTAGCCATTTTACTATCCACCATACTATCCACTATCCACCCTAATGACCTCTGGAAAGATGGACAAGAAGGACAAAGCCTTCTCTTTGTAGATGAGTTTGGTCCTTTGAGTTTCAAGGGAGCAAGGCTGGGTCTTAGATTAGCACTGGCAAATCTGGTAATTTCATTGTTCTCCTGAATACATTTGGCTTCATATAGACACAGAATCCATTTGACATGAATGATGTAATATCTCTAACTTGGTGCATCCTGTTCTTCTGACAGAGATAAATTAATTGGTGATATGTGTATCTTGCAGTGGGACAATAGGACAGCCTTTTTCTATTGGTGTTTACTGACATTTGGGATTGTCTACATTTGGAAATTTATCAAAGAAGCTAATCCAGAATAATTATTCCAGAATAGTTTTTTGGTTTAAACCCATGTGTGGCATTTGTATTCTGGAATAAGAGTGATTAAACAGCAGTTTATACCAAACTTTGGGGAAATTTCCAAGTGTAGACAAGCCCTTTTTCTCTGGAAGTGAAACAGTGAAATAAGGTCTTGTTTGAGGTACTGAACCCCCTCACCCCTCACATACAATAGATTTTCTGGAATTTTATTTATTAATGCAGACATTTTTTGTGTGACAGAAAAATCAGTCTCAGTTTCCCTCTATCAGCATCACAACTTTATCTGAGAGAAGATGTGCTGAGTTAGAAGAAAGAACATGTAAAAACTTATTACTCCTCTCCTCCAACAAGAGAAAGGGGCTGAGTCTTGTGGCTTTAGTTGGGCTTTTCTGCTCATGACTAAACTCAGTACTACTACAAATAGCACAGGACGCCTGCAGGTGTCCAGAAATGGGTGCATTCTCTCTATAAATGGAAAGAAATGTTCCATTTCATAGATCATCTGCTATTTCAAGATCCCACTACCTCTCTAATAGTTCAGTGATTCCCTCTCAGGGCTATGGGGAATTGGATTCATACACTGCAAAACAGCAGGAAGTTATACATTTATACTTTAAATGTGTTTTTTCCAAAGATCATTGGCTTATCTCTACTTGCATTGAAATCTATTGACTCCAACTAACCTCAGTGAGAGCCGTTAAGACAACAGAAAGCCCTTTTCAAAATCCCACCCTACATTTCTTCGAAGTCAAAAATAACACACACAATAAATCTAATGTTCACAAGCACAAGTATCCACTGCCATGTGGATACAGTGTAATAAATTAGAGAGAGTCCTAGCCCGGTACGTTGCCATATGTTGTGATATCCTTGCAATTGAGCATTGCAGTGCGTGAACGTACATTTAGAACCACATTTAAAAAAAAGTTCTCTCTCTAAATACAGACATCGATATGGACTGTACCACTGCAGTACGATGTTCTCTGAAGTACCCACCTTTGCTTCATAAAGTGAATTGAGTACCCCACTGACAGCTCTTCAGGCTGAAGTTCTCAGTTTATCAACAGTACAGCACATGCAGTGGCAATGCAAGTTTTCCCACTCTGTCTTGCCAATGTGTCTTACCGCTTAACTTGAGAGACGACATTTTGGGGTGAGAGCATAGTTTTGTATTCATATCCATCCGTCCTTCCATATCCCATTCCATTCATGTCTGCAGTAGAGGACTCTTTCCCCCCATTCTAAACAGAAGATTCCTCGTTGTTCTGCCTCAAGACCCCATATCATGATGACCTCTCTTGGCTGAGAAGGGTTGGACAGGCCTGCCTTCAATCTATCCGTGCCACTAAGCAGTCAGAGCAGAGCCACGAGATGCTTCTTCTCCCATGCTGCCTCCACTGTCCTCCCAATCACTGTCTACCCTGATAACACAAGATAGACAGAGAACTGGACTTTGATCTCCTGCGTGGCATTGTGATGTGAAAAAATCAGTGAGGAAGAATGACACCCCTCCTAGAGAAACGTTAATAAGGAATCCCTTCAGCTATTGCGATTTTTCTGAGTACTTCAGGTCCCTGTTTTTGGTATATTTTTACTATTCTTACACTGAGGCTAGTGTTGTCTGAAATTCAGCTTGAAGAAATCAGAAGAGAAAGCAGTCTAGCCTGAATATAATGGCTGCACAAATGATCTCTAAAAAGCTCTCTCATAACCGTGGCCTCAGTGGCAGACTGTTTCAGTTGTGCTGCATTAGCAATCCAATCAGCAGGGACAGACTCACTCTTTACTCCTTTGGCATCTGTTCCAAAGTCTATTCAATTCAATGTGAGGCTTTCTGTAGACATTGATAGGCAATGGAGTAGCCTTATGGGCAGATCCTTTTAGAAGTCAGAAGTAAAGAGTGGGGCTGAAAATAGACAAGCACATGCATAGCCATGGGAGCAGTAAATTTCTCTTTGTGCTATTTTAGAATTAGGACAAGAGAAAGTAAAAATTTGGACAAAACATTGGAACATTTTATAGGAAAATATTGCACAGAAATTACTAGCTGTTTTTCAGTCTGCTGCAGGGTCATTGTGTAATGCTGTAGGCAGCAAGTTCATATCACTAGGCAAGACTGTCTCTTGCCCAGTGCATTTGCATAGGACAATAAAGGTGCAAAAAGAGGATTATTCCCCTGTGTGGGCTATGTGCATCACAGGTCACAGCATATGTGGGGAGAGAAACTCTGTGGATGGGCCATGAGTGGAAAGGCAGGCCAATGGAATGGGTGGACTTGACTCTGCCCACTCACTGTGCGAGCCACCACAGCCAGGTAAATGGATGAGTCAGCTTTTTTTCCCTTCTATCCCTGGAGAACAGGAAGAGTCAGGGACCAGATTTTTGGAGGAATGGGAGTGCATGGGGGAAAGAAAGAAAACTAGAAAAAAGAAAGAAAACTAGAAAATTTCTGAAAATTGTGTGAAATTTGCCATAACATTTGTAGGCAAAGATGTTCATTCACTCAATAACAAAACATTTCACAAAACTGACATTTTTGGTGGTCATTTTGTGCTCCTTCCCCCTTCTCTAGCCGTCAGTCTCCGTGTAAGGATTCGTTGCGAAAAATTCAGATTTTTGTAGACCAGAAACATATTGGCAAAAAGCAAAATTTTATGTCTGCAAAACTGGCTAAGGTTACAATTGCTCCTTTGTATGAAGATCTAGTCCTACAGCGCTATATAGATTAAATATAGTCCTGTACACAGCACCAATACAAGGTCTATGTGCCACATCGATGCCATTAGGTTGCAATTTGAAGGCTCAGTAGCACGTATCCCATCATGCTTGCCTTCTGACCAGGACTGAATTTCTCCCCAAAATAGTGCATTCCCTTTTCCTTGTTCAAAGTTTCCTTGCCTTACACTCTCATCAATGAAATATGTACACAATGCATCTGCCCTATGATCTATTTTAGTCATTCTGTAGTTTTTACTGCCCTTCTCCCCTTTTTATTACTTCTTCCTCCTCCAGTTTGGTATCTTCAGTAAATCTCTTCCTCTCACTGCATGCTTGTTTGCTCTTATCGGCGGTGTTTTAATAAGGTTTCTTGAACAACAGATAGCTATCTAATTAGTACATCGCGAACTGCTTTACTGGAGGACTTGGCACTCCCTTATCTGTTTTACATTTCAAGCCAGAAAAGCTTCTTCAGTCATACAATTTGCACTTGTAGAAGCTGCGAGAGTAGTTGCTACTTTGAAGTCATTTTTTTTTGCCAAGTGTTCCTCATATTAAACCTCTCAAGTTTTCATACAATAAAACAGCTTGAAATTTTACCTTTCGCCCAGATTTCCTCCTTTATGCTAAATGGTATACATAGGGCCTGATTTTAAGAAAATGCACAAAAAGTTCTCACAATTACACACCTAATTTGCTCATATCCAAGATCCTGTGTGCAAATCAGGTATTTTTGCAAGCAAACAGCCATTCAAATGCATAAGTTACCCTCTACATACCTCGTCATTTACATACATACACAAGGTAACAAATCCGCATATGGCATCATGGTAATCAGACTGTTCCATATGCGCCATTGATACCAACAGCCAGTTTCTCCTGAGTGCTCTGTTTATGAATCCTCAGCCTCTTCCCCATGTTTTGTCTTGTGACAGGGCCAGGCCAGATGGCTATGCAAGGGTTCTAAAAGGCATGTATATTAGCCCCAGGCTTAGCAAAGCCTTATTCCCTGGGTGATCCAGCTGGGGCTGCTTTAAGCTAATTAGGCCACCTGGAGCTGCTTAGCTAATTAGGCCACCTGGGGCCAATCAAGGAGCCCCGCCCCAAACACTTAAAAGCCTTCAGTTCAGGCAGGCAGCTGTGGAGTTTGGAGTTGAGAGTTTACAGGTTACAGTTTTGGAGTTGAGAGTTTGGAGCTTGCAGTTTAAAAGCCTGCAGCTTGGTGCTGGCAGCCTGGAGCTAGGAGACTGCAGCCTGGCAGCCTGCAGTCTGCAGAAGCTTGGGCGCTGCCACAGTTCCTGCCACAGCACCGGAGGCAGGCCACCAGCTGGGGTAGCAGGAAGTGGTCCACAGACTACCCCAAGGGAAGGTAGCAGTACTCAGGGGCAGAGCGGGCCCCATCCCCTCCCTAAACCTTCCCCCAGCTGCCCCACCGGCCGGGCCGGAAGAGCGCAAGACCCACGAGGGCGGAGTACATCTGTTCCCCCCCCACTCTGTTACAGTCTCTACATTGTCTCTAAAGCTGTTGAGAGATCCTCACTACCTTCTGTTTGAGTGGGAAGAGTACAAAATTAGTTCACTTAAGAATCCCACTTAGGAACAGTCCCTTTAAGAAAGCCATGATGTAGAGAGCAGGGAGCTGTTATTGCAGCACCACTTGCAGATTTTTCTGGCTGGTCAACATGGAAATTGGACTAGTCAGAGCTGGTCAGAAAATATTATTTATTTTTCCCTATTGAAAATTACAAGAAAAAGAAAAAAAAAATTCTCAAAAATTTTCAGTGGAAAACTTTGACTTTTCATAAAAAATAGACATTTTCAGATAAAAAAACTGAAATAAAAATCAGTTTTCAAACAAAAAACTAATAATTTGTGAATTTAGCAGATATCGTCTGTGAAAATTTGTGTTTAGTCACAAACCCGATTTTCCATTGGAAAAAAGAGTTTTGATGTGGAAAGTTTTCAACCAGTCCCACTAGCCAGATGACGTGTGGGAGCTGTTTGAAACTCCACATTCCCTACTAGCATAAATGAAGTTAGAGCCATACATGAGCATCAAAGGAAAGCAGAGCTCAGCTACGTCCCGGCAACACCAGGGCTGAAGCCATGGTCCTGAAGAAACATTATCAGGAGGACCATCTTTTCAAAGAAACAAGCTCCACTGCAAGATAAAATAATACATCGCCTTATTTTGTTTAGAAGTGAACAGAGGATGGAGCAGTAGGTGAAAACAGTCCAGTTCCAGCCAGCAGGCCAACCAGCATTGTGATGTGTCAGTAGGGTTATACTGACGTGGGGTTGCAGTGTGTACTAGACTTTACAACATGGCAGGACCAACCCTCCTAATACTGACAGAGTTGAGAACACCGTATTGTATTACACAGTGCTCACAGAATATTTGTGCAATTTTCATTCTGAGATGCTCTATAACTACTGAAATACACAGTCAATGAGCCAACAAAGGGAAAATGCTGGATGGATCATGAGGTAGGAGACGACCTCCCAAAGCCTTATTTATAAAATGTACAGTTGGGCGAACGAGG
>ML675603.1:96599436-96659794 GCA_007922155.1 Mesoclemmys tuberculata | reverse complement strand
GGCCTTTTGGTTGCCTGGCAGACTGGCCTGCTGGCCCTATCACAGCCCGGCCTTTCGGTTGCCAGGCAGACTGGTCTGCTGGGTCTGGTTCATCCCAACTGGTCAGCTGCAGCCTTCTCACGGGTCCCGACTTCAGGGGAGGCCACTGCGCCTTCTTACACATCCCCCCTTAAGTCTGGCTCCCATATCTTTAGCTTAGAATTATTAGCAATATTTTTTCTTATTTTTATTTTCTTTCCCAAATTTCACTGTAGGCAATCCTCTGCCTTTTGATCAGACACTACATGGGATCTATCTCTGCACAGAAGCAAACTCTCCAGTTTAGGAAGGTCCAGGTGAGTGCTGTTATGGCATTTTTGTGCCAGGGCAAGTGAGTCAAGTTATAATTGGCTCTAATTGGCACCCCAACAATCTTTTAAATTCTTTATTTACAGCCAATTGCAATCAAAAAGCTGTGAATTCCTTCCTGCCTTTGAAAACATTAGAGAAAACACTTCCAAACTTATCCTTCTAGCTCAAGGCTCAAATATTTGAAGTTATGTTTTATAGGTCATTGCAGATGGTTTACTGATACAGTTCATCAGCATAATATGGCACTGATCTGTACAAGCATTGGTAAATACATCATCACAAATGAAAACTGGATTTTTGGATGTAAGATTTGAATGACATCTTGAATTAAGTGTGCACATAGTGATCATTAAAACCAAATGCCACCCTAATAAAGTTTTCCATGAATGGCAAATTTCATTTCCATGCATCTTTTGAGACATAAGGCCAAATTATATCTTAATTTACAGCCCATACATCCCTACTGAACTTAATTGAGTGTCTCACAGGGTGTAAGTCAAGGTCCAATCTTCCTTAAAATGGTTAAGTCGAATGAACTGAAAAGGGTACAATCAGGGCAATTATATATTTGGACCCACAATTTTTAATTTTATCTTTTGCCTAATAAATGTTACCACCGACTTAGTACAGGTAATTACAGGGAATACCACAATCATGCTGATTATTTGCAAATGTGAACTGTAATGTTTTTACTGGTGACCACTGTAACCTAATCCTTATTTTTTCTCTATCATTTTCTAACACAAATTGGTATTGCACCCAGCATGAGGTAACTCCATTTTTATCCTCCATAATGAGATCCAAAATAAATTAATCACTGGCCTGGAAGATGGTGATTGGGTAGGAACCAGTGACTATGGCTTGATTAAATTTAATATGTGAAAACCGAGGACAGTCTCAAGCAGTAGTATATATATTTGTTACTTCAAAGGAGAGAATTTTCCAAAGGTGAGGAAAATTATGGGTGAAATTGATTTGGAGGGAAAAAGTATACAGAAAACAAATTGAAAATTGGGAGATCCTTAAGAAGAGGATTAGATGGCCAAAAATCCACAATTCCAGAGTCAGGAAAAAGAACAACTTTGGCTACAAGCCCAATTGATTAGATGGCCAAAAATCCACAATTCCAGAGTCAGGAAAAAGAACAACTTTGGCTACAAGCCCAACAGGGTTCGGTGGCAAAGTGAAGACAGCAATTAGAAATAATATATTACAAATGAAACAGGGGAAATAGCAAGCAATACAAATGAGACGTTATGAAGTATAGAAAACTGATAAGGGAAACTAGAGACATAAGGAAAAATATCCAAGGTAAACAGAGCTAAGCACAATAAGGAGTTTAAGTATATTAGGAACAAAAGAAATCCTAGCAATGGTATAGGCTCACTACTTACATGTAGAAAATAAAGTTCTTAACAATTATACTGAAAAGGCAGAAGTGTTCAATAAATATTTTTGTTCTGTATTGGGAAAGAAGCAAGGTGATGTATTCACATCACATGAGGATAATGAAGTACTTCCCAGTCCATTAAGGCGAACAATAAACCACATATACTTGGGATAAATATTTTTAAAACAACATGCCCACATAACTGGTAATCAAGAGTCCTAAAAGAGTTGGTTGAGAAAATCTCTGGACGGCTGATGTTAATTTTTAGTAAATCCTGAAATATTCCAGAAGACTGGAAGAGTGTTAATGTTGTGCCAGTATTCAAAATGGGCAAGAAGAATGATCCCAGTAATTACAGGCTGCTTAGCCTGACATAAATCCCAGCCAAAATAATGGAAAAGCTGATACAGGATTCAATGGAGAAAGAATTAAAGGCAGGGATATAATTAATGCCAGTCAAAATGGTTTTATGGAAAATTAAGTCTGGTCAAACAAATCTGATTTCGTTCTTTGAGATTGCTAGTTTGGTTGATAAAGGTAATTGAGACTTTTGTAAGGTGTTTGACTTAGTAGTGCACAATATTTGTACTATACAATTTCAATGTGGAGCACAGTAAATGGGTTTATAACTGCCTAACTGACAGATCTATAAAAGTAGTTAATGGGGGTGCTCATAGTGGGGTTCCACAGGGATAAGGCCAGGCCTGATGCTATTCAGTATTTTCATCAATGTGCTGGAAATAAATATAAAAACACTGCAGATAAAATTTGCATAAAACACAAAGATTGGCAGCATGGCAAGCACAGTCAACCAGAACCATCTGGATTGCATGGTTACCTAGTTCCATTTGAACAAAACGTGTTTGAATACAGCCGAATACTCAGTTACACATCTAAGAACAAGAAATGCAGGCCACTCATACAGAATGGGAGACTGTTCTCTGGAAAGCAGTGACTCTGAAAGGATTTACGTGGCATAATGGACATGAAACAGAGGATGAGCTTCTAGTGCGATGCTATGGCAAAAAAGGCTAATGTAATCTTGGGATAAACAAACAGTAGATGAAGATGGGAAATGGTTTTCCTATCCTGCAAGAACTTTCAAAATTTCAAAAAAATTTCCCCTCCTGAATCAAGACAAAAAGTCAAAGTTTTGAAAATGTTCATGCACTGATAAGCCAAATATTTCTTTGGATCGGGTCAATCAAAATGTTTTGTTTCGACTTTGACATTAAATCTCTTTTGTATAAATTAACTAAAAATCAAAATGAAGAGTCATGCTGAACCAAAAAGTGAACCTTTTTATTTTGTAAATGTCAACATGGCATGTTTTTGACAATTTCACAATTTTTCTTCCAATTGGGGAAGTTTGGCAGAACTGATCCTTTCCTGAAAACAGTTTTGGTTTTGACAAATTGATATTTTTCTGGCAAAAAAAAGTTTTGCAGGAAAATTCCCAATGAACAGGAGTAGGGAAAGTGATGCTATCTTTGTATATGGCATTAGTGAGCCCAATCATTGAGTTCTGGCAGTCACATTCTAAAAAGGGTATTGAAAAATTGGAGAGAGTGCAAAGAACAGCCGCAAAAATGATTTGAGGGCTGAAGACAATTCCTTACAAATCAAAACTGGATGCCTTTCTACAAAATATGCGTTAGCCAACCTACAAATTATATTTTAATCACAGTTACTGGGCTCAATACAGGAGTAACTGGGTGAAATTTAATGGCCTATGATATACAGGCGGTCAGACTAGATTTAATGGATTCTTCTGGCCTTAACCTCTAGCAATTTATGTACAATTTGTGACAATACAATATAAAGAAGAAACAGGATTTTCTGGTGCACCAGAGTTCAAGCAGAGCAGTGCTTTCTGGCGACAGGAAGTCTAAGTGATAGCTGAAGTGAGATGCCCAGATCTGAAAACACTAAGGGAAGCTGAATAGTGACGTATACAGGAATCATTTTCTAGTTGCTTGCATGTTGTTCTTTTCATATCCACTGCTATTGTAAATGAAGATGTTGCGAGGGCCTGAAGCTGGAGTGAAGCGTCCAATCGCTGACCCCCATTTCTTAGTCATTTTATTTTCATATTGGCTTTGCATTATGTAATATCCAAATACTTTCTCTAACAATAAGAGATGTCAAGCTCTTTGGTTCTAGGACATTATAGCACGTCTTGGATGGTTAAAGCTACCTACTGTTTGGCTGGAGCCTTATGACACAATTGAGAGTGTTCAGTTAGATTAGAGAGCTCTCTGGGGCAGAAACTGTCTTTGGTTTACTCATCTGTACAATGCCTTGCACAAGGAGGCCTTGATCCATGATTACAGCTCCTAGGTGGTACGCCTATAAATAAATCATCATCCATCATACTATAATATTAAAGTAGCCATAAAGAAGAATTTTAATTGGTGCCATGGGATAGTCACCAATTGTTTTCTAACATGTTAATTTAAAAAAAAACAACAAACAGCAATAAAATGGAATTCAGTAATCACTACTTAGAAGTGCAGACGATCAGCTCTTATTGTCACTGAACCATGGCTGTTCCACGGCTTCATGTACAAGGGACTCTTTCATCCAATTTGGTTTGGGCTGGTTATATCCTCTTCAAGGCCTCAGGCCAAATTCTCCCTTTAGAAACACACACAGTTTCCACTGAAGTAAATGGAAATTCCCATCTGTATCTGAAGACAGAATTTAGTCACCTGTCAACACCAGGCCAGAACATAACGGGGCTAGATTCTTGGCTTGACTTCAATGAAGTTGCACTGTTTTACATCATCTTATCTCTAGCCCGATATCTCTAGCTCATTTCTACTAGGTGTTTTATCTGGGTGATCATTTATAAACTATTTGAGACTTTTCACCCATCACAGAGTATAATAATATCTCTGTTCTCTTCAAACAAGGTATAATTACTGCCTCTGTGACATCATCTGTAACCAGAGTGCACCTTTCAGGCCACTTTGATAGCAATTCTTCATGTGTCTGTGAGACAGCATGTGCCTGAAATACTTGCTTCACTTCATCCCAGTTCAACTGGCATAAAATTAAACATGAAACCCTTGATCACATTCATTAAAATAAAATAATACTAGGCACGACAACTTTAAATAAAACATCAGCAATAATGAATCCATTATGCACCAGGCTTAGATTTAACTGGCAGTGCGTGTTTTTGCAGCCACATACACAAACTTTGGAAACTCATAGGGATTGGATACAAAACTTTAATTAAATAAAAAAGTGGCCTCCAAAGGCTTAGGGCCTATTTCATCTCCAATTACCCTCTGGGCATAAATATGTTCATGAAGTTTATCATGGCCAGAAACTACAGCCAAAAGTTCTGTCTGATTCTGTGGATGGTGGTGTTTCTGCCAAGTATCAGTAAAGACTCTGAAAACACATACCACAAGGCTGTCATCTTATAGCCATACTATTCCCAACCAAAAGGCTTGACTGTGTAGGTTGCAAAATTTGAAATCTTGACAGAAATATTCTGAAGGATCAAAAACATTAAAATGTGCCGTGTTCGTTTTTTTTCTTAATGTTTACCCTGTACAAATCAAAAGTTTTCTCAAGAAGGAGTCTTTAGAGAAAAAACTTGCTGTGAAAAATGTGGGGAGTTCATTAGTCAGACTTTTTTGATAAAGCCTTAGAACAGAATTAGAACGTCATCCTGAGAGTGAGCAAAGATTGCCTCTTTTCCCAGAGTTCCACTGTCATGAGAACAAAGTTGTGGGGTCCCATTTTACAGTGCAGTCTTGTGCCCTTTTCAGTGTCAGACTCTAGATAAATTACCGTGATTAGAATGTTACATAGGGAAATGTTTATCTCCAAAATATGTTTTAAGCTCCAACAGAGAAATTGGAAAAAGGTCTAATGTGATTCAGAAGAACGGGATCCTCTTTTTTTGTTGCTAGGTCAAATTTCAATTTCATCCTGTAGCATGAGAGTCTAAGAAAATGGACTAAGTCTATGTCTAAGGAAGTGGACACAAATCTGACATAAAAATGGTAATATCCATAAACCAGTAGAAGAGCACTTCAATCTCCCAGGACACTCTGAGGCTCACTTGAAAGTTGCCATACTTCTACCAAAAAACTTCAAAATAAACTTCAGCGAGAAACTGCAGAGCTGGAACTCGTATGTAAATTTGACACAATCAGATTGGGTCTGAACAGGGACTTGGAATGGTTATCTCATTACAAGAAGTAATTGTCACTGTTCACACATTCTCACCCGCTAATCAATGGTTGTGAATAGGCCTCATCTACTGTAACTGAATTGCCTTTGTTAGCACTTGCCCTCCCCATTGTTTCTCTTACCCTTGGATATATACATATACCTCCTATCTGTGATTTCCATTTCATGCATCTGATGAAGTGGGTTGCAGACCATGAAAGCTTATGTCCGCAGAAATGTGTTAGTCTTTAAGGTGCTACAGGACTCTCGTTGTTTTTGCTGTATACAGACTAAGACGATTACCCCTCTGGCACTTAAAACTGTTACATCAGAATCATGGAATAAGGTTCTAAGGCCAAATTCTGAAGTCAATGGGCTTGAAGAAATGGAAATGAATGAGAACCTTAATCCTCTCTCTTCAGAAATTACGCTTTTTACTACTGACAAAAGAGAAGTGTCAGACAAATTTCGTTTTTTATCTTCTTTTAGTTGAGAGAGATTCTGCAGCCCTTTTTGCAAGAGCGAGGATAACAACAGGGCTGCTAAAAATCAATCTGAATCATTAACGGCCTACTTTTCTCCATGTGGTACCAGTCCAAATGGAGAACTCATTCAGTGTGTCCTCAAATAAAAAGTCTATCTTGTAATTTTCCTGGCATAAAACAGCTGCTGAATTTTAATCCCATTTTAGGTGTGAGTAAAGTAATCCAAGTTGCACTTTGTTTTGAAATACAATTTGCCTGGGTGCCGAATTATCCAAATCAATGTATTTACAGGGGGAACAACAAATACAATTTTTCAGTGTAATTTTATAAGTATCACTTTAATCTACAAAAGATTGTTTTCTCCTCATGTTTCACTGTGGTCTAATGATGCTGGCTATGTGGAAATGTTTCTGATTGTGGCTTCCCAGCCTGCCACATCTCCACCTTCTAATCACCACCCTGGAGGCTTGGGTGGAAAAATCCTAGTTTTGTTCTTTTCCATCTTCACAAAAGAAATGCTTACCAAAAAATCTGAATTCCAAGCATTCTTTAGTGTTCTGATGGCTCATAGTCTAGAAACAAGTCTATAGTCCAATACCCTTCAGTCAGTTGTACTTTCCAAAATTATCTAGTCTTTCAAAAGTACAACCATCTAGTCACACAGACATTCAAACACCCTGCTACTCAGTCAAACAAAATTTTAGTTGGAAAAGTTGGACTGCAAGAAGTGAGGAGACTTCGATAAAAACAAAAGTATTCTACAGGCTATAGGAAGGTGTGAAGACATGCATGGTAATTTTTGTTTAAAATGTGATATTTTGAATGTTTTCCCCACTACAGTGGTCACTGTTAGAAAATAAACAGTTGCAACACAATGGGACTTCAGATGTTTCCCAGCTATTTCCTGGTCTAAATCCAGGTGAAAACTCAGGTACCTCAGTTACTGTGGGTTGTAACTGTTAGCCCAGGAGTTCTCAATCAGGGATATTCATATTCCAATCAATTCATTTTACAATTATATGGCAAAAATGAGAACGTAAGCAATTTTTCAGTAATAGTTTGCTTTGACACTTCTGTATTTTTATGTCTCATTTTGTAAGCAAGGAGTTTTTAAGTGAGGTGAACCCTGGGGGTACACAAGCCACACCAGACTCTTGAAAGGGAGACAGTAGACTGCAAAGGTTAGAAACACTGAGTTAGCACACGCTGACTACTTCAGGTTCACTTCTAATTTAAAGGTTTGGAGTCTTACTTAACACTCAGCACGTCGGTATGATAGAGAGTATAAGTGAAAATACTTTGCTACACAATGAACCAATGGAACTCATTGCCAAAAGACATCATTGAGACCAATAGCTTAGGCCAATTCAAAAACAATTAGCCATTTGTAAACATGACCAGATACACAGTTACACAGCATAGTAGAAAAATTTCTAAAGGGTGTAAGCCTTTATGCTTCAGAACATAAGCCAATCATTAGTTACCCGGCATTAAGAAGAAACTTCTGTTATGGCCATTCTTCTCTTTGCCTCTTGTAGAAGAGAAAACTCTCCCCCAAGTCTTAGAAAGAAAATTACAGAGATCTGGTCCATTGCATTTCTTTTGTGCTCTACCATTTTGTTGACAAGAGAAGCGCCTTAAATGCTCATAACCCTTCTCACTTTAGGTACTGATATGGTCCTCATCTCTGTGGCATTTGAGTGCCTGGTTGTTTGGTCTATAACGGCTTCCGTGAATGCCAACGCTATAAAATGAATCTTGCAGTTTTAAACAGCTTGTCTTTCTCACTAAGCTTTTTTTTTTAAGCAAATTTTGATCCATTTTGTAAATTGTGATTGTTATGCTGGGAGTGGAAAAGGGAAAAAGGCAATCACCCGATGTTTTGCATTGAAATAAGCCAGCTTTCTTCCAAAAAACTACTCTCTTTTGCATTTCCAGAGAAGAAAAATCAAACTGCTAAAGAATCTAATTGTGGAGACTACCTTATCAATTAACTTCCATCTTTCCTGTTCCCCTAACCAGCTGGGCAGTTGGGGATGAACTGCGTTAGGTTTAGATTTACTCACTGGTGTGAACAGTGTAATAAAGCAGAATATTTTAATTAGTGAGGACAAGGAGTGATATACAAATGACACAATAATCCCAAGTGTATACTAAGTTTTTTGTCAGTGACATTTCTGAGAGCTCCTTCAAGGCGATCCATTAACTTTCTGACAGAGCCCATAGCATTACATTCAGGAACCAAATGTGTATTCTGCTGTATTTTCCAGTTCAGTCACTGCAGATTTACTGAACTGGTATGGCAGAGCCATGCAAAATTGACCCAGCTGAGGACTGCAATGGTGACAGCTCACAAGCCCTAAAGGAAATGAAGCAGAGTGTAGCCATCTTCCTCTATAACATGGCTGGCTATGTGGCCTCGAGACCACAGGCTGCCCTTATGCATTACTCACACTGGAGTGGTTGGAGGCGATTTGCCATACTGGCACTCTTTCTGATCATTTCCACCTTGTTTTGGCCCCTCGTGATTCCCCATCCATTGCCGTTACAGCATGTCATTGGCATCAAACCCGCATGATAGGCAGGGTATCAAACGGTTCATTAAGGCTGCAGCTCAAGGGCACTCCAAACTGGTACCGTTTCTGCTGCTCCAGGAAAGAGAGGGGCAAGGAAGAGCAAGCCACAGAGCAAACATTTCTATGTCTGCTGTTGCCAGAGTAAAGATGTCAGCAGCAGGATAAACAGGAGCCAGGAGAGTCCTATTCCGGCCAGGTGAACAAACAGCCTGCATGGGAAAAACTCTGATCAAATCTGAACAGCCTCTTGCTTAGATTTCCTTTCTTCTCTCACCTTAAGACTCAGCCCTGCCAAGACACCAACAAACCTCAGCATGATGCATGGCTAGTCACGTGGTAAGCTGTAATTGTCCCTTTTCCCCTTCCTTCGCTTTCCTCCTCCCTTACTCTTACTAACTTCTCCATTCTGGCCTTCCTCCTCAAGTGAATTCTACCCCCAAGTAAAACAAAAGTGAAAACAAAGGAAACAACAAAACAATACTTGTAACTTACAAAGTTGTGCCAATTCTTCACCAGATTCCTTGTGTGTAAATATCCACATCTCTTCATGCTCATCTCTTTTTGTATCTTTTAGAGTATAAACCCATTAGAGCAGGGAATAGTTAATGAATCGCACCACTTTGTGGGGGGCCATACAATCTCCTTCACTCATCGCTTCACCGATTTACCTCATCCACATAACTATAGCGTTGCCCTTTCGATTTTCAAAATTATGCATAAAGGTCAAAATAACAAATTACTAGGAGATTATAAAATCCATTTGCCTACTGAAGGGATCAATTTCCAGTGTACCGTAACAGTAACAAACACTTATTACAAATAAATTACGTTACTAGTTATAGTTAGAAATATACAAACTTCCAGCATCTACATAACTTATATAAACTCACAACACCAGGTAATTAAGCATTCCATAACACCAAACCAGTCAACCATTCCATTTCTAAAAAATATTCTCCTGCAGTACATCACACCATTTGAAATTACAGCACAAAATTTAATGAACCAGAGGATTTCCTTTGGCAAGGTTTATTAAATGTTAAATAATAAAGACTATATAAATTAATTGTATACACTCAACTGCACATTTCCATCACCGAACAAAACAAAAGGAGAAAGTTAAGGCTGTTGGATGGGAAAGTAGTAAATTATGGAAGATTATATGGCCATGGCATTCCCTAAACGCTTTCATTTTCAGACATTCTAATGGTTGGGTCTCTTAAAAGGTGTAGAATTGTTGTACAATAAAGTATTAGTTTGGGGTGTTATCTGGATTCCACTAAACACTGACTCTTTTTTAACATAGGGTTTTTTTTGTTTTGGGAATAAGATTTCAATGTTGGCTTTTGGGCCATAATGTGCCATCAGGGAATTAAGGAGAATTCCCCCAATGAAATCAAAGGGAGGGTATAAAAACTGTTGGAATGATATGACTCTTTATCAGAGGAATATTCCAAAACCATCATCAAGTTCATTTGCTAATAGCCAATAACAGAAGTGATCTTTAGGGCCTTATACAACACACAAAGACGTCAATGGGAGTCTTTCCACTGATATCAGTGCCTGTTCCATTAGGTCTTTTCTAATCTAGCACTATTGACCACTGTGTGATATTTGATATACCTCCCTTAGCACTGTACACATAGCAAAATATATTTAGATCATTATGCTTGCTGCTTTTATCCTTTAGATTTTTATTTATTATCTTGAATAACCTCATTGTTCCTTGTAATTAATATAGCATACTTGTGAAATGTTCCAGCCAAATAGATTTTAAAACCTATGTGAGGACAGTCTAGTTCCTAGTCAAATGTTGATATAATATCTTGGCATTTAGCAAGAATAGTTTTTTTGACTGTGCTATGAGGTCAATAATTTTCCACAATTTTATGTGGGGGAAAAGGTTGTTAAAAAGATATACATGGCCTCATTTTAACAATCCCTTTTCTTTGTTAGATCCTGCCAAGATTATATAAGCCTGCCTTTACATATTTAAGGAAGAGTTGCACAGGGTTTTGGGGAAAGCCAGCTTTTGAGGTCTCATTCAAGAGTTTGAATGTTTCGTCACCTATTTAAAAAGATCATTTTCACCTTGATGTCATTTTTGCATGTGGCAACACCATACAGATCTGAACTTTCACCAAGTGGCCCGTCACATAGCCTTGAAATGTGCATCTAGGGTGTTTCTGGTTACCTGTTGTATCAGACATAAGACTTACAGAAAATGGCCTAAATTTTTTCAAGGGTTTGGTGATTTTAGGTGTCCAATCATACACACTTAAGAGGCCAGATAATCAGAAACGCTGCCCTCCATCCTCTGAAAATCAAGATGTCTCAAAGTTGGACACCCAAAAACAAAGCAGAAGATCCCATCTCTCCAATACGAACAAGGGGAAAATCCAGTGTAATGGAGATGTAGCTGGGTGGGAGAAAGGAAAAGGATTCCATCTGATTGTCGGAAACACATCATACTCCTTTACAGATAGACTGCTTCTGTTCCAAAGCATTTCAGGAAAAGCTGGGGGGGGGGTCCTCAACAGCACAGCACCTTTGGTGGACTGTTTCCATTGAAGATTTCCCAGCATAGATTTGTCTCATCAGAGTGTGGCGTAATACAATACAGCAGTTATTCCTTATTTTGTATGAAAAAATTCACAAGAGGTAAAGATTTCAGAATAGAAAAGAGCCTTCTTCTTTTCTAAACTATATTCCCATCAGGAAATATGAAGATATTATAAAAAAGAGAAAGGGCCTTTACTCAATTTGTGCATTTTCAGGGTGAAACTATTATGGAAGGGTAATCAATAGCGGACCACGGGCCAAATCCAGACCTCCAAATGCTTTTGAATGGACGGTGAAATCTTTTTAATTATCTATTATTGTCATTATTGTTGGTTTTTTAAAATTATTTTCTCTGGAGTCTGGACCTTGACCAAGAAATTTAGATCTTGACAAAAAATAATTGATTACCCCTGGGCTACAACCTACCGCATGCAGCTGTGCGGATGAGCTGTAGACATATTTGTTCTCTGACTGGAGTCCAGAGGCTTCCCTGTGACAAAAAAAAAAAAAGAAAAAGAAAAAAAAAGTTCTGACTGAGTACTGAGTCTGAAAAAATCTACGTATGTGTTGTCACTGCACATCTGGAATTTAGGATTGCTAATGGATATACTGTGATAGAAAAGTGTCTGGCCAATAAACGTGTTTTATATATTTATTTGAAAAAGCATTACCACATTTCTGGCTAGTAGCCTTTTATCCTCTAGACTTTACAACAGCGCAACTGGAATGCTAAGCAGTTCTTTAAAAGATACATATAGATCCCACGGGGCATCTTTTTATATGAAATTACTGGAAAAAAAAACATCTAGAAAGGAGCAAGTCACTGTTTTCCTTAGGAAGCGTTACATACATGGTAACTCCTATCACGCCCCGAGGGCTAAAGGTGATGTGTGAAAATCATCTAGGGTGCTGCCAGAAAAAAGTCTGTAATTGCCTTTGCACTCTGTAACCTAACTTTACCTTACATGTCATGTAAAAGGGTAAATATTTTTGGGTAGCTTATTACAGCAATTGCGCTGGAAATCAAAGTTCTTCACCTTTCTGCATATTAATTTAACGGTAAAAAATGCCAAGCGTTTGTCATAGTATCCGACAGCCAAACCGGGAGGCAGCATCTATAGCAGTAGTCATGCCACTGTCCTTATTTAATAGGGTAAAATAGTTATTGCTTTTCTACTATGTTACTCTAATTCAGATTGAAACACACAGGGAAAGGGGCGTGCTGTGGGGGCACTGTCCTCCTGTGCACGTGCAGTTGTCACCCACAGCTTAGGCAGGGTGATGCATGGAACATATTTCAATTGAGTTAAAAGGCAAATAGCCCTGTTTTACTCCCCCAATGTCCGTTTTTATGGCTATCAACATGGGTTCTAGAAGCAGGAGTTTCAGGAATTCCGTCTCTCTGTGCAGAGCGTCACCCAGAAGACTCACCTGAGTGCAGGCGAGTCAGAGATTTGCTTTTACAATCCCTGTGCCCTTTGTGCAAGGCTCTGACGGCATGGACTGCTTGAAAGACACAAATAAAAAACTTATCAACTGCCAGCTAATGGCAGCAAGCTGCATCCCATTGTGTTTGGTGGGGACTTCAGAATTAGGTTACTATAATCCTTGAGAACTGACCAGAAACAGACAGACACACACACGTGTTTACTTCACTCAGGATTATACATTCGGTTAATCAGCGAAAGCAGCGGTAAAAGGCTAGCTTTTTATTGCCAGGCCACCCAGGTGGTCTAACAATGCCTATTTTGTTGCTTGTGCAGCGGCTTCATGGATGCGTAAAGAATTCTAAATTTAAAAAAATAACCAACCAAGGTCCCAGTAGTTGGATACATCCAAAAAAAAAAAAAAAAAAAAAAGCAACCAACACAGACAGTGCTTTATAAAGCTTTATTGCAGGATGTGTTTACATAATGCTGTAAAGGTGAGCTTTGTTTCTACTTATATAAAGAAATTTTGGACACAGGTCTGAGGTCAGTTTCTCATGTTGACCCTGCATGGCACGGAAAAAAGAGAGACTGCATTTTCTAGAATGTGGGGAAGGGACAGAGTGGTGGGAGGAGAGGCAAAAGAGGGGTGCGTTAAAAAGGAAAATCCCCCTGGGTTATACTCAATGTAGTGACAAAGCTTCCTAAGGATGGATACAAATGAAGGAGTGCTTGTGTGTAGTAAATTCTTAAACAGCAATTCAAGTTATTTATGAAGTAAAACCGAGAAATAAAAAGCAGTTTCATGGACAATTAAATTTAACATATAACAAAATATCTTTACCTAAAATGAGGAAAAACAAACAAATGAAAAAGAAACTGTAGATAATATCTTTGACCATGCATGGCTTGTTTTTAAATTACAATTCACAGGATAACAGTGCTGAAAAGCCTATTTTACACTATGCTACACACAACATGAAAAAACATGAGTAGTGACATTTACACAATTTTACAGTATTTGTCCTTTATATCTAAGAAACACGTCCTTTTCTACTTTACAATTTTTTTTTTTTTTTTTTTACAATTCCCAGCTCTCAATCTCTCTCTCTCACATGCACACATGCTCACACACATACAAACACAAGGAAAGACACAGTATGCCCCAAGACAGTTTTTAAAAAGGAGAAATGCACCCATTGCTACCAATGGACCTTTTCTTTCAAAGAAGCCTTCAGATTTCACATCTGTTTGACTTGATCAATGGTTAAACATTACATACCTGTGTTTGCCACTCAACATGAAACCAACAAATCGGAAGTGTACAGAGTATTTTTAAATTAATTTTTTGCATGAACATAGACCTATAAAACACCCTCAAACTCCTTAATTACTTGCTCTTTAACTATTAAATTGCTTGATCTTTGTATGCGCCTAAAATGCAGTTCAATCACTTGTCACAAAAAATAAAAAAGACTAACACAAAATAGTCCTGTGTACTATAAAGTGTTTACAAATAAGTTTAAATAGTGTTCTCTAATCAAGCATAATTTTATCTCAGCATTAGCAAAACACTATAGAGTGTTTAAAGTTTTCTTTTTTTTCTCCCCTTCCTTCAGTGCTCTTAAGCAGAGAAACTTCAGCATTCATAGTCCTTGCAGTTTATCTTTTGTCCAGATGCTGGAAATCCAGAGCAATCTGAACTTTATAAAGGACCAAGTTCTATCCTCACATATGCATGAACGATTTCCCCCAAGGATAACAGTGGGAGCTGCATGTGCGTGAAAGAGAGCAGGAATTGGCCCTTCAGTGCTGCTTGTTGTCATGTCTTTGTAACCACTTTTAGAAACAGTTTACAGTTCAAATATAGCAAACAAACAGAAATTGACTCCACTTTATAGACTAACGATTTGCTATATCTGGGCTTCCAAATCAAAACTGTTCTTGAGTTATAGGAATGTGTGTGTGTTTGGGGTGTGAGGGGACAGGGGATGTGAACTTGGTAAACTATTATCTTTTTCCCTCCTAATCAGATTTAAAACAATCTATTGTAAAAGCAACAACCACCTATCCTAAAAAAATACTAATCCTGACTCTCAATGTTTGGCAAATGAATCACATTTTTATTCTTAATTTTTAAATCCCTGTTACCTGGGGGATTTTGGACATGCAAGCTGACTGATATTTAACTTTAATGCCACTCGGGAAATGCCATTAGGCTACAGTCCCCAAACACAAGAATTAGTTCCTATTGCTATGCTGATGACATGTCATCTACACTTGTAGCAGTTGTTGCGTTCCTCCCCTATTAACTATAAGTGCAGATTCCCATTGTCTGGGGTATATATACAACACAGGATCCAGGGAATTTAGAGTTCAATCCTACCAAGTGTCAAGAACCCGGAATAGAAGTTGAGCACCTTGCAGGAGGCATTCAGCATCTGGCCTGAACGGGACTCAGATTCAGATCTGTTGTTAACTCGGACATGAATTGCAATCCAAACTACCCACAGTGCCATATTCCAAACATCCCCATTTGCATGATTTACCACAGATTTCCAAAACACTGAGAGAGGCTTTTTAAAAAGGAAAACAAAATCTTGCCACCCACTTACCTACTTGCCTCAAGCTTTTGCTGATCCAGAGTCCAATAAAAATGTAGCGATTCAGAAAAAAAACAAACCTGGGTCAAATGAAGAAAAAAATATTTTTTTAAATTGTGTTTTAATGCTGCTTCCAATGTTGATCAGTGCAGAACAACCCTCTTTTACAGTTCCAGTTTTGCAGGAGGATGGTCTGCCATTTGCAGATATTAAGGTGCATGTAAGAATTACATGTGGGAATCAATGGGAGGACACATTGCCTTGCATTTGAAAACAACTGGAGTATATGATTTTTATACCTGGATTTACAAAGAGGTGATAAGTGACAACCTTCTTTGTCATTACGGGATCTTTCATTTTAGGGCATTTTAGAATTCCTTTGGGGGGTTTTATGACATAGGTAGCAAGCATCCATATCTGTTGTGCTACCATGGAAAATTATCCTTCAGCTGGGAGAAAGGGAATATGATCCATTTGTAAGCAGTTAACTTTTAAAGACCAGGGGACATGAAAGAAAATTAAGATAGCCTCTTTTGGGCAGTTGTTTTAAATGCAAAATCCCAAATCAGCATGAGGAGGGTACTGTGTTGAATAGATAAACGAGGAGAGGTCTACACTTAAAACGCTCCAGTGGTGCAGCTGCACTGGTACAGCTGTAGCACTTCAGTGATGTCTCTACCAAGCCAAGGAAGAGACTCTCCCATCAGTGTAGTTAACCCATCTCTGCTACAAGCGGTAGCTCTGTGGACAGGAGAAGCCCACCCCTCGACACAGCGCTGTCTACACAGGGGTTGGACTGGTAGAACTGCGCCGCTGTAGGCTGTGAATTTTTAACACCCCGGAGTGCTGTCGTTATAGCGATATCAGTTTGTAGTGTAGACCTGGCCTGAGTAGGCTATTGGCAGTAATGGTTCTGATACGAACAGCACAAGACGTTCGGAGAACTCTTTCTGGATATTGGAACTTGGGGCCAGCTCCTCAGCTGTGAACTGGCATCACTCTTACTGTGAAAAGCTTAACAGAGGGGACCGTTATTGCTGCGTGGGTTTGGAAACAGCCCATGGAACTTTAAGTGGGAAAATGTAGCCCGTGTTACTACATCGTATTTCCATGATCTTTTTATTTGTCACAAGAACGATCTTTATCACCTGTTTTAAAATAACTATTGGGTGCTAACAATGAGTTGTTCTGCTGAAGAAAGGACGAACAGGGACTGCCTGGGATTTACGGTAAGGTTACACACAGACAAACATGCAAATTTAGCCAACTCCTCCAATTTACTTCAACCCTGTTAGTTATATAAAGGGGAACAAGTATGATTTATTCACTCACTACATCCTCTATGGGCAGATACAGGAGGAAACATTACTTCCTTATTCATTTAGTAATATTACTAAAGGTTGGTCTACACTTACCTCCGCTATTCGGCATTAGTCAATGGGAGTTACACAAAGTACGCAAAGAACTTGCTTAACTCCCGTCGACTGCTGTGCTTCTCTTGAGCACGCTGTCTTCACTGCATGGTGCCGATGGGAACCGTGTTCCCATTGACGCAGCACTACGCCGCTTGCGGGGGTGAATTAATAACGTCAACTTCCGGATCAACTGAGCAGGTCTTCACTGACTGCTCAGTTGATCCAGATAAGTCGATCTGATGGCGGCGACTTTGCTGCCCGTTAGTACAGACATAGCCTAAAATGGACAACAGGCAATTTTCATTATGCATGTAAATGTTAATCTTTTCTATAGTTAATGTGTCATTTATGTTTTATATTATTTTGCCACATTAAATAACTGGGGCCAAAGATCTATGTTAACAATATTTAGTATATCACTTGAGCAAGACTAAACTTGCTCTCTGTGCAAATGGACTTTAATAACAACTTGAAGAGGAACTTGGGAGGAACTGAACTTCCACTGAGCAGAGGGGTGGGCAAGAACCAGGAAAAACAGGAAAAATATAAATGGTGGAATAATTCACAAGTGAAAAATATATTGCAGGTTTTAAATACACCCCTCTCCAGGAAATCTGAATGAAATCTTTGCTTTTTCTGCACTCGTTCAAAACCACACACATTCAATTTTTCACTGCTAGAGAAATAAATGTTACAAAGTTTGGTAGCACTCCTGCTCCTTCAACAAATATTTATAATCCTAAATTATTAATAATTTACTGAAAATGTTATTTTCCAAGGACTGACCCATGTACTATGGCTAAATGAAATACATCCCTGTTGCCATAGAGTACTTGAGGAGCAATCAATGACTGTTGCTTTGCATGTACAATGCATTTTTAATCAATTCAAATAGTTAATTCCAAACACACATGTAATTTTTCTCCTCCATTAAAACAGGCCATCAGAGAGCATCAGTCACATTTTGCTTTAATATAGGGAGCATTTGGACCTCTCTCATCACTTTAAAGTCTCAGAAATTTGAACTAATTTTTGCATTAATGGTATCTTCCTCTTATTCAGACCTCACTGACTTCCACAACCCCCCAATACCTCCATCTATGTGTTTATGCAATCTTGAGCAGAAAGATTAAAAAACATGCAGAAAGGCCAAATGCCATATCACATAGAGATCCTTTCCAAAACCCTGATGCTAATTCATCATGTCTTTTAAAATGGAAGACTGATTAAATCAATTCTGTTTCCTTCAGGTTTCTGACCAGTCCTTTCCTCTTTATCACTTTCAACTTATTCTTTATTATATGCTACATGGTTTATCAGCTAACTAATTAATGGCTTCTGTCTGCTTGCAAAATCCACTTGTTAACAAATTTAACTAACTGCCAAATAGCAGGAAAATATGTTCACTGATGTGTATACGTCCAATGCCATAGTGTAACGACCAGGACTCATCGAATGGGTCAAGACCCCAGGCAACTGTCAATAAGGACTGAAAGTCAGCAGCTTAGAGAGAGAATTGCACAAATGGGAGTTTTTACACAATAATCAAACCATGCAGTTTGATTCTACTTGGTCATTTATTTCAGTATTGCCTATTGATTGGCTCTCAGATCACTTGGATACTGTGTACAACATAGTCTTATATATAGTTGAAATTTTGCCTGTATGGTGCCTTATTTTTAGCATTTCCTGTCCTTAAAGCAGAGCAGATTGCAGGAGTCAATACACCTTTAGTCCCAGCCCAGGGTCACAGAAAGAGCTAATTCCTCATTTCCTCACAATGCATTCTTCGGTAGCATAATGGTCTCTCTTTTGCTGCTGCTACTAAATTGCAGTTCTCATGAAAATGCTTCGACTTTGGCTAAAGCCAGGAATCAGTGGGTTCAATTCAAAATCACCGAGGTGGCTGTACTTCACTTACAGGCAAACGAGCTGATTCAAGGGTATTCTGACATTCTGGCTGGTTTGGACAATGGAGTTTGATCCTTTCTATGGGGATGTACCAGAATAGAACATGCACTTTAGCTCACACATACACTGAGAATGTTTATAGATGTCAGTTACAAACAGTGAGATAAGGGCAGACGAGGAAAAAACAAATTCCTTGTGTGGGAAGAGAAATGTTCACTGTGGTATCCTAGCCATTTATTTTCATGATGATGAATAAAGAAAAAATATAAAGGCGTTTTAGCAGGGCCATTTCATATTTAGTTCAGTTTGAAGCAAAATCACCACTAAGCTACATCACAACAGAGAAAAGCAGCATGAAGGGCTCAGGCAGGTGAACAAAACTTCTTGAACTTGGCATCAGAACCCCTTTATGTAGCATGTAAATTGTTGGCATAGATTTCTGAAATTGTACAAAGATACCTAGCATTCAACAGTTGGAGGTATTCTGTGCTGTCTGGTGTGTACAATGTTAGGTAAAGTGTATGTTCATATACACACATGGAGTCCAGAATCCTAAACATTCCACCTGCACTACAAGGTATTTCCTGCCCTGCAGGGTGAATTCCATTGAACAGCACTGAGTTCCTGTAAAAATACACTCCTTTCCTGAAGGTCAGGTGGAATTTTAAGGCCCCAGGAGTGAAATCTTTGTCCCTTTGACTTCAGTGGGGCCAGGATTTCACCCCAGGACTATATGTGTATGTACATCCATACAGTATATATACGTAAGTACACATACATTTTTACATTCTTTGGTGATGAGATAAAAATAGGGTTGTACAGATTTGTGTCTGTCTGTCCAATAAAACAATCTTAGGAAGATCATAGTAACTGTAACACATGTTATTTTGCCTCTTTAAGGACCATTCCTTGCACTGACAAAATGCCATACTTTACAATTACTAAAACAGGCCACAAGGAAAGCCAACGTAAACATAGCTCACACAATAAAAAGATAACCCAACAGAGTCCCCTAATACCCACATCAATGCATCATGAGAGAACAAGCTATAAGCTTTCACCTACAAATACTCAAACACTCCTTTTCGTATCGGTCAGGTTTTAGTGCGGAGCTGTGATGCACCCTTCTTTAGCCCTTTTTGTTTTTTCTGTTATATATCTTATCAAAATGAAACTAACAGAGGACGGGAGGTCAGGAGCAGCAGATGAGGCTGGTAGAACAATGCCACACTGAGTGGTTGTCAGCCCATGTGTCACCGATGATGATTATGTTGGTAATCACCTCTGAGGATTTCACACCTGCATCTCAGAGGTGCTGATGAGGCCTAGTGCTTTGGCTTCTTCTGGTGTCAGTCCACTCTTTAGTGTTCTTCGTACTGTACAGTCACAAAATCCAAAGGGAAGGAAAAAAAAAAAAAAACAAAACAAAAAGAACCAGTTAGGAGTAATGCACAGGACAGTCAGCTGAAATATATATTCTAACACAAAAACAGAATCAAAGAGCGAGTAGCGGTGAGCAGAGAAAACAGAGATCAGAAGAAAAGAAAGAGCTGCCTGAGTTTGAGAACAGCTGAGCACTCTTATCTGGCAATCCAAGGGAGCTTTACATACCCATATCAGTGAAAATCTTTCTATAACATCTATCTTTAGATTCAAAACAATCACATGCATATTTTCAAGCCTTGTTTCTTAAGTAACATCCTACATAACTTAAGGAAATCAACTCTCTTTAGAATTATTTCAAATGGCGTACATTCCACAGAAGGAATTAACATTCTCATATAGGTTTTTAGAAAACTTTTAAAATTCGACAAGACTTTTCCACCTGATGTTTTCATTGCTATTTCTCAGATCCTCTAATGACATAAAAGTGAGAAAGAACCAAATGTAACCAAAGCATTACAAGTAATCGGAATCCTTAGCAATAATACTCCAAAACCAGATTTCCTTTTCCACATCTTTTCTGTTGTGCCCCTCTACTCACCCCGCACCCTCCATGTCCACATCATATACTGTCAGAAAAAGTTTATAGCTAATTTACAGGGGTTGAGACCTCAGCTTTTTATTTTTCTGTGCAATGTCTGGAAAATCTGTACTACTGCAATAATATTAACAGCAGCACTGCTAAATATAATTTGACATATAAAACTTACATTTTAAATTTATTTCTGCTTCACAGGTTCACGGATTCACATGCACCAATGGGGTGTGAATTTTAAGTGCATGAGCATGTTGTACATTAACTGGCCTGTGTAGACCTGGCTGATGTGCACTAAAAGTTCCCTACTGTGCATTAACATGATACTTTTGAAACAGTACTGTGACAATGTGCACTGTGGAACCATTACCGCACGTCAGCAGGGGTTTACACAGGGCAGGTAGAGCATAGCATATTGGTGCGCTTCAGAATTTACACTCCACTGCTGTGCATCACCACACCATATAGACAAACTCGTAAAGATGAGTTTGCCATTTCTTTTATAGCAAATGGAATTTGTGACTGTGCACTTCCCCAGAATTTGTGTCACTATAGGTTGAAGGCAACTTGTCTCAAGATGAGGATGGAGAAGCCTATGGACTGACTGCTCACTCCAATAGTTTGTTGGCCTGGTGCTCTCTCAGAGTTGGCAGAAGTGCAAATGCACATTTATGTTTTTATTATACATTCAAAGTCCAAACAGTAATTTATGCAGATCAAAAATATTCAGGGTTCCATAACAGTGAGGACGGCCAGAAGAAGACACATAGCTCTGGAGAAAGGAATTATGGAGCATGGTTAAGAACTCCTTGGCTTCCGGCATTGTTTATATACACCATAATTAAGGGCTCCAATTCACTGGAGAGTCACTTTGAGTTACTGAAACTGGCTGGTCATAGACAAGGGTCTAGCAGGAGTGAAAGGATTGAATGGATTGTTATGGAAAACAAATGAGATGAGAAAGAGGAAAATAATGTCACAGACACCATGTCACGAATATGAGGGAAAGCATGATCTACATTTAATAGCTAAACTTCTCTCTTCAGTTACCTGAGACAGTTAAGTGAATTGGGAGTGTCACACATACAATTGTTTCCTCACCTCTGAATCTTTCACTTGAGGAGTTCTTCAAGGCTCACTCATGTCCCCTATATTATTTAACTTCTATACAAAGCCACTGGGACAATGTGAAGAAATGCTGCATGATATCCAGCTCTGTATTTCCTTTGCACCAAATATAAATCAGCACCATCTCCCAACTTTATCAATGCTTTGATGAAATCTGCACTGGATGGACAGCACCGGGCTCAAGCAGTACCTAGGCAAGACTGAGAAGATGCTGGTAGGAACAGGAAAGTGCTTCAAAGAGCACTCCCACTATCCAGAGCACCTGCCTTAGATTATTAAATCAAACTCACTTGGGGGGGGGGTCCTTTTGGACTTCTCAGTGTTGTTAGACTCCAAATAGTCATAACAACAAAAAAATAAGCATTTCCAGCTGTGAATTGCCAGAATATTTCATCCCAACCTATAAGAAATAGCCACAATGATCCACACACTTGTGACTTCCAGGCTTGAGTATCAAAACACAGTATATCTGTAAATGAAACCACACCCCCTGAAAAGCTGCAACTAAAAACACAGCTGTCTGTCTGCTTGGTAACACAGGTTGCCATGTACTGTTCACCCCAATGCTCTGTACTGGCTCCCTGTTGAATAGAGAGTCCATTTCTAAGTCTTTCCCCTTATATTCAAAGCCCTCCATTGGACTGGCTCTAGCTACCTAAGAGATCACTTTTCCTTCTGTGACCATGAACTCCCATACCAACCACTTTCTGATGGAGCAATGAACTTGTTGACCACTAGAGGGAGACATATGAACAGAGGAGACACAACATTCAGAGGAGCTAGACCTAGAAAGTGGAACTGACTCCCAAGAGAAAAAATAAATGCACACTTCATTTCTTCAGGTTAGCTTTTCCTCAAAAAAGTCACTATGGTTTCATGCACACAAACATATCCAGACATAAACAAGAAAAACATTCTAAACTAAGCAAGCTATTTTTTCTTACAAGATGGCAAGGCTGAAATAAAGAGAGATCAATTGTCATGTCCATTTGTAAATACTTGGTAGGCTCACAGACACTGTAACAATGGGGGCCATGTTCACCCATGAAAAACAGCTAGAATAAACCAAACTCAGTTATGCTAACATAAATCTTTAAAAGTCAATAGAGTTACTATTCCACATATGCACCTGGCTAACTGAAAACAAAATTGGCCCTGCTATTGAAGGGAGAAAAATGTGTGGCTCTAGCTTAGATTGAACACAAAACCGGAAGATGGCAAAATTCCCATTTCCACTTTACTTAGAGGAGTGCAACTTCACTATGCAAACCAATGTAAAGGGAATGCCAAATAGAGATGGAATAATGTATCGGTCTTCAGGGAAATTATATACAGAGTACTTAATAAGGACTCAAGAATATTGTGGAGAAAGAAAACCTATTAAGAGAAAATGTGAAAGAGCACTGAGGATGTAACTGTGAGAGAATTATCATTATGTATGTCAAGATATGCCACATTCTGAATTTATTTGATTTAAGAATATCACTAGAAGCTATATTATCCCAAAGATGTACAAAATTATTGTAAGCTCTTCAGGATAGAGGCTGTTTTCTATCCTATGACTGTAAAATGCCTGTCAAAATCGGGCCCTAACCTTAATTGGGGACTTTAGGTGCTGCCAGAACACAAATAAATAATAATAGTAACATTCATTCAGCACTTGGACACATGTAGAAGTAACTGACCAGAATAGGTCCTGTCTGTACATTCTGTGGGATTTTGCTAATCTACCTCAGAAATGTAACTTGGATTTAGCTATCCCAAAGCTGGGACCTTTTAACTCAAGCAGTTAGACAGGAGGAAGCAACTCAAAGACAGATAGGCTTTGGCACATATAATGCTATTGTCAAGAAGATGGTTAACAATGAAAAAGCAGAGATGTAAAGAACCATTGGTGACAGAATAGTTTCAATAAACATGGTCAACCACAGATGTGTATAAACGAAGCATATGGGTGAAATACACCCAGATTTTGCACCTGTTTCCATGAAGATTAAAGCTGTCCACCCTGAATGAATATCCTGAGTGGACTGTCGCCTGCACTCATCTTGTTGAATCCTTGACCCTGGAGTATGGTGGGCCAAGCTGGTGTGAGTGGGTATGTGTAAACTGCAGCACTCTTACCTGGGGTTGAATTTAGCCCTAGATCTTTAGCATGAAAGGGGATCTCTTTATGTAAAAGGCTTATTTGAGGGGTCAGGGCAATGACATTACATTTCTTAATCTAGGAATCTAATGAAACGCTCTCCTGCAGACTTCAATGAGAGAAGAATCAGGCCCTACGCAAAAAGACTCAGGAGGGAAGCCTGCTAGGCAAGCACTGAAAATGCTACTTCATGATGTATTGTGCACCTTCTGGAACACTCGCGCTCATTAAGAAGTGGTGTGTCTACTCTGAATTTTCATGACAATTTTTTATGCATGATGGCCTTGCATGGCCATATTATAGCAGACCTGGAGGGTTTGCTGCTGAGCAGCAGAATATGATCAGTTTCCAATGTGCCTAAGGACTGGGAGAGTTTGGAGATCCCTTTTATGAAGAGATGTGCGTTTCAGTGTTACAGCTTCTAGTTACGAATAACCTAGAGCCAGACTCTACCTGGCTCTTATGTGAGTATGTAGTAGGGTCACAGAGCTCAAAGAGGCCTCCCTCACCTTAGTGTGTCTCTTTATAAGTCAGGTGGAAATTAAGCCCTTGCACTTGTGAAATAGCAGGGACTGCCTCTTTAAAAAGCCCCAGGGGGTGAGAAGAGATGGAAAGGAGAGGACAACTGGCCCATCTGTACTGGCCTTGGAGGGAACTGAAATACAGGGGAAATCTAACTGCATTCTGTAAAGGGGTGTAGTGGAATATACACTTTCCCTGTGGTTGGGAGGGTGGGTGAATTTTCTTGTACCATGCTATAAAGCAGATGATCCTAGGCCTTTTTCACTTCCAGAAATCACATTTGAAGGAGTTATCCTACAGCAGCCTGGGGCAGGAATACAATCCGTCAGGAAAAGTGATTTGGAGAGAGAGGTTTTTACTTCCATGTTTGACACTCAGTACAACACTACTCAAAGTAGATCTTTATCCTTCCCTCTTCACTGAACTCCATGGCATGTCACTTAACTTGACTAGACATAATATCTTGGCTTGTAAAACTCTTGGCCTGCTGCAGCCCACATTAAGCTGAGTTATGGAATGCATTCTGGAGGCAAGGACAATAAATACAAAGCTTTCTAATGACCTTTTGTGCTCTTTAAGCAATCTTTAAAACATTGGCTAAAGAAACATAAAAACATAAAATAGGGAGAAAATTACTTTTTCTCTTGTCACAAGAAAGGCCTGCTGAGATCTCAACCCAAAAACCAAATGTTGTTTTTAGGGGGTCGGAGGGGATGATATTCTTTACCAATCAGGATATCTAGAACTTAATTTGATATTCTGGCAGAATGTAGCATGCTTTATGATGAACTTGGTGAATTCAACTGAGCACACTGTGTCAAACAACTAATAACAAAAGCAGCCCTCAAAGAACTGGGAATATTTAAAATACAAGAAGAATCCCCAATGCACAGCCTTTTCTCAGCACATAGTTAATCTAAACAGGTTGTTTTTTGAAGGGTGCCTAGCATCCCTGAGTTCACTAGAAGCGAGGAGCTCTAAAAAAGAAAGGTTGGCGCCACGTATGGTAACAGTTTCAATGCCTTTTGGCATATATGCCTACAGCATTTCCATGTAAACATCATTTGAATTGCTTTTAATCTCTTTCCACAGATATGAGCACTTTGTTCACTTGGGGAGGGAGGGTGTAATTCCCAACACTATCCTAGCAAACAGCGAAAATGAAGTACAACAGTTCACTTGCATCGGTGTGAACATGGACATTACAAAATTGAACCATATTCAGCCCTGGTATAAATGGATAAAACGCCCATGGAAGTCTCTGGGCCAAATTCAGTTACAAAGTAAATGATGATTCCAATTGATCAGAAAACAAATTTAAGTGGCTGTAAATTACCTATCGGGGAAACAGGGAAGTTAGTGGGAAAACAGCTTTCAGGAGGATGTGAGACTAATCAGTCTGATAATCAGATTTTATCTTTAGTTTCATTTTCTGCTAAGTACTCCCCTTCTATTCCACTCGCCTCTTCATCCAATTCACTCACACCTATTTTCTAATCAACTTCTTCTTCTTCTTCCCCTTAACACATCATCTGGGGTCGGGTCATTCTGCAAGCTTGTGTCTTCTTTATCTGTCTGAGGTGGCACTAAGGTCCACCTGCTTAACATCTTCTTTGATAATCCATCTATCACTTCCTTGGCTTTCCTTGGGGTCTCTCTTCTAGCACCCTCTCCTTCCATGTTATCTTCACCAGGTCCTTTTTGTTCACCCTCTGTATGTATCCAAACCAGCAAAGTCACGCTTCCTCAGTTTTATAGTCACATTATGGACTTTGACTTCCATCCTAATACTTGCAATTCACAATCTGTCTCTTTATATGACTTTTTATTGCATGTTTTTAGCTGTGACACTCTGAGTACCTTTCCCAGCCCTGAAGAAGAACTTTGTGTAATCCCAAAAGCTGGTATCTTTCACCAACGGAACTTGGTCCAATAAAAGATATTATCTTACCCAACTTGACTCTCTTTTTACTGTGTGAAGATGTCACATCTCAGACACCTGTAGGGGTTGAATCTGCCATCTGTTTACTACCCATGCTGCTGCACTAAACAGCTTTGTGGGGCACAAACATGCACAACCCCAGAGATGTTATTCCATATTCTTTCAGCTCCCTCCACAGTCTGAACTGTATCTCACATTAAAGCTTGCCATCTTCTGTAACCCAGCTGATAACATACCTGAACTGGTCAGCCTGGTTTAGTTATACGCCTTTAATCTCTATATCTAGTTTCCCTGTGGCACCTCTTCTGACCAACATGACTACAGTCTTGGTCATGTTCATTATCATCCCATGGCCATTTTGGCTAGTCATATCACTGGCTTTCTATTTCCTCTAGATCTTCTTTTGAGGACATCTTTATTACTATATTGTCTGCATATAGAAGGTGGTCAAGTAAAAGATGCTACCCCACTCACCTTGTCTCTCTAATATCCTGGGACCAACATGTTTACAACAACACTGCATATAGCAGCTTCTCACTTTTTCCCATCAGGATTTTCCTTCTGATGTAGTCTATCAAATACGATAAACAGGAGCAGACTGAGAACTGACCCAAATGCAATCTGATTTTCACTTCAAAGGGCTTATCTTCCAAAACATGTACAGATCAGTGTTTTAAGTGATCTATATAATTCCTTTCTAATCAACTTACACCCAATATATAACACACACCACCGTTTAAGCCGTCTCTGATTTTACCCCCATCAGTCAAGCTATGGCAGTTCGGTTATGTGAAAGCTCAGTTCAGAAACTCTTTGTCTTCTTCACCCTCTTCCATTGTTTTCTTACTTATATTTTTCATGTCAATATCTTATAGTCTGCATTAAACTGAACTTGCATTAAGAGAGGCATATGTAATTGCTGAGCATGAGCAGAGCTAAACTGCCGAAGTGGTGGTGATGTGTACAAAGACTTTTCCTTATGGAATTTGTGAACGAATTCCTGGATCTCATCAAGTACCTCTTTGAAAATGTACAGACAACTGAAATATGCAGCATTTTCAGTCAGGCCAACAGTGTCAGAAGTTGCAGGGAACAATGTATTATTGCCATGCAGATTTTCCTTGAGTCCCAACCGAATTTCATTGACAGTCAATTCCTTAACAAGTCAATTTACAATTCCCTAACAAGTCAAATTACATTGACAGCACCAGTTAATTCCTTAACAAGGAATTCTACTATTCGGCCATCTCCATTGTAAGACTAGACATTAAATGACATAAAGGGGAAGCCAAACGTAAAAACTGGAGAAAATGCATCTTTAGAAGAGAAAGGTAAGATTTGTTTGAGCTTTTAAGTGGGTTACATTCTAGAGAACAACAATATATACATTATTCTGAAGAATTTGGAAAAAGGAAACACATTTTTGTTTTTACCTAATATTTAACCTATAGTTTTAATTACTAACTAAAAATGGTTTATATCTCTGGCTATATTTGTATAGATGCCAGCATTTTGCCCACTTATTAACATGATTTATCTAGTGCCCATAGTGAACCAGGATGTTGTATAAACATGGAAGAAGAATACAGCCTTGAAAAGCTTAGAACCTATGATCCTGAGGCAGGAAAGAATCCCTTTTCAGGACAGCACATGCCTTACTACTAAGAATAGTCTCATTGACAACACCCCCTGCTACCCATTAACTTAAGAAAGACTCCATTAGACTCATACACTCACAGACTACAAGGTCAGAAGGGACCGTTATGACCATCTGGTCTGATCTCCTGCACAGCACAGGCCACAGAACTTCACCCACCAACTCCTATAATAGACCCCTAACCTAAGACTGAGTTAAAGAAGTCCTCAAATAATGATTTAAAGACTTCAAGATACAGAGAATCCACCAGCAAGTGACCCATGCCCCATGTTGCAGAGGAAGGCAAAAAGCCCCCAGGGCCTCTGCTGATTTGCCTTGGGGGAAAATTCGTTCCCGACCCCAAATATGGCAACCAGTTAAACTCTGAGCATGTGGGCAAGACTCATCAGCCAGACACCCAGAAGTAAGTAATGTACCACAAATATTATTGCATAGTGCTGGGAGCATGAATACTGAATGTAATGCTCCCAATACCACACTTAGTAATACGTATTTGCAAGATTAGACCCTAAATAATCTATGTATATATAAACAAAACCGGTAAGGGATGGAATGTAGAAAAAAACAAGGGGACTTAGCAGAAGTGTTAGGCATATACTTTGTAAGTTCTGTTTTTAAATCAATTTATTATTTAGTAGTAGATGTGTTTCACTGAGGCAAGAGGTAGGGCTTGTTGACTTAGCACTGTGTGTTCATAAAGGACTAGGAGGAGGAGAAGGGTTATCGTCTCTGAACACTTCAGTTCTATGGAATTGGAATCTAAATTGACTCTCTCCACTGGAATCTTTGCTGGGGAATAAGGTTGATTAAAAAGCAGATCCATAAACCATCAACATAGACTCAAAACAATTGAAATTAAAATGGCGTTTTGTGCATGTGCTGATTATTCAGAGTTACTCTGCTCTGAGAAATTCAGCTCCAAGTAGGGTGGGGTTTCCCTCCTTTGTGCTGCGGTATTTCGAGCCAAAGCAAAATGCAAGGTAGCTGCCGTGGGAACTTGTTTTTGAATCTCCACACAGAGACTTCCCTCCAGATGCAATCTCAATACTATGAATGTCGTTGGAACTCCTGCCCTCACAAATGATCTTGTGAAATGTCCTCAGTGCATTAAAGGGCTCCCTTTGGCAACTGTGGCATCACGTTGCTCTTCAGTAAAGCTGTGCGTGATTGTACTTTTATTATTGTACTCTATACTTCCTTATTATTTCTAGTTCTCAACTGAAGCCTTTTCCTCAAGAACAATTTGATCTTGAAAGCCAACAACACACTGCTTCTGATTTCTCACTCAGATGCTGGAAGGAAAACATCTCCTATAAGGAAGGAAGAATGATGTAAATACAGGCATATGCAGCTGACCTGGTGTAAACCTGAAGGCTTTATTAAGATGGATTGAAACCAAGTAAATACATATAGTACATGTTTAAGGCTACAGTGCAACCAGACCCTAGATTATTTCTCAAGTACCCAACGCAATATCGGTAGTCACTTTGGGAACTCTGTGCCAGGAATTCAAAGAAAAAAACCTTAAACCTTTCAAATATACTAAAGAAGAAACAAAGGGTAATGTGAGCAAATTGACTGCTGCCTAGCTGAGAGCAAAACAAACAACTGACAACAATGAATCAACTATTTCTACCCCTTGGAAGAGGTAAACTAATGATGTCAAATCAAGTTTTGTTGTGAATGACTTACGGTATTACTCTCAGCCATGATTCTGAAGAAATGAGCAACACTGACTTTCTTATGACCTGGAACAATAAATAGCGTACCACCCCAACACTCCTCTATGGAGCTATAATTCTATATGAATTATTCAACATCCTTCACTTAACGTTTGCTAAGCACCCTTATCTTGCCAAATCCTTGCTTCCTCGCATCACCTTCAGCTTATTCTTGCCATATAATCAATCAGCATCACTCAATCAAGAAATCTAAGATACTCCAGAATTGAAGGGCTTTATTTAGCAACACCTGGGAAGTCTCAGTCCATCAGCTATTCTTTGATCCCTCTTATGTCTGCTTTCTGTGCTCATTGGAGGCTATCTATTACACTTATAGCACAGGGACAAGTAAAAAAATTCTGTAATGCTTTGCTTACACTCTGTGATCCTGTTGGGAAACAAGCTGGCTTCTCTGCCCACTGTAAAAACAATAACCAGCCACAACCACTACTACACCCTCAGCTTTCAAACTTGTTTTGTCTGCTCAAAATTCTGGTTATTCTGGCCTGCCATGGATGTCTAATTGCAGTGTAAACATACTCTAACGGACAGACTAGAAAAGAAACTTGCAGTGGCCAGAATCATCATCTACTACTGGCAGTGGAAATACCTGCATTGGCTACTTCTGCTCCCATGACCTTTGGCTACTTGTGTCTCCCACTGAGCAGCCTAAACTCCTGACTCTCCAGGCCCTGCTCCCAGTCTTCCAGCACCTGATCATGCAGAATGATAGCGATGGGAGACCACCCATTTCAGCAGCTGCTAACTCCTTGGTGGCTTCTGTTTTCTTAGCCTGTGAGGGCCTTGGTGACGACAGGACCTAGCACTACTGAAACCTGTGTCACTTCAGGAGGAAGAAGCTGAGTGTCTCTCTCTATCTCTGCCTGACCTGCTGTGTGCCCGTGTCTGTAAGATATTATATATGGGTACATGAATGTCTATGTATTGTTCAGTCCCCCTCAGTCTTCTCGCCACAACCTGAAATGAATAAGCACAAAAGCCACGGAGTATTTCTGAGAATACTGACTTCTCAGCTCAACAAAGCACCTTCTCTTCATACATTCTTCCCAGCTACTGTATTAAACCACGGCAGTCAAGCTTGAACAAACAGAGGCCATGGCACCAATACAACCAGTATAGCATCTGATATAAAAGATGGGGACATACTGGCGTGGCTAAACCTGAATTAGATATTTTAACATATGACTGCTTATTTAATCAAAGAGAATGCTGTTTCACACAGAAAGCTTAAGGCTATGGAAAACAACATAAAATATTATAATTATTGTCAGGGGAAAAGCTTACTGCACTGAAATGATACTCTGGCTGTAGGTTGTTCTGGAACTCTGGGTGGAAAATGAATTTTAGCTACTCTTACAGGTAATACAGGTGTACTAGACTTCTAACCCAGGCTTTCAGGAAAACTGTTGCTTTGGAGAGAAAAATGCTTCCACTGAATCGTGTTGGACTATAATCATTTCACTTCCTAAGTATTGGGAGTAGGAGAATGTTCTTGAACAAAACATCAAATCCAAAAAGCACATGATGTATTCTGGGAAAAAGGACACATGTTCCCAGACCTTGCCAAACCGTAATGCAGTAGGTATAAATTTGATGAACTAAAAACAGAAGTTTCTTGCCTGAGGTCAGATATTCTATTCTGCTAAATTAAGTCATTTTAGAAGAAACAAAACATGTATTTTTATTATTATAATGTATTTTTTATTCATAGCTTTTAAGGCCAGAAGGGAAGGAACATATATCTGGATAACAAGAATATCCAGCGCTATCATAATTAATGATGCTAAAATTCTTGGAAGTGATAATAAAGCTCATGCTTAAAACCTTAAACCAATCTCCAACTATTAGAAATCAAGATGAGACCTATTATGGGGAGCAGAGTATCCCACATCTGCATATTGTGGAGATCGAACATCTTCCTCTGAAATATTTGGTATTGGCAATATCTGAGACAGGATACAGAACTAAGCGGACCTCAGAATAGTCATTCCAGTGTTCCTATACTTTAATCTGACCTGCTATGTATCACGGGCATATTACATCCAGTAATTACTACAATGATCCCAATAACTTGTGGGCAAACTAAGAGCATATTTTTTGGAAGGCATCGAAAGCCTATGACTCATTTGATGAAGCGTCTGTGCCATTTACTGAATTCAATCTTCCATCTTCCAGAGCTCTAGCTATTTCATCTGATAGTTTATTTTTCATTCAATTAAACTTTTATTAGCTTGATGTTGACCCTGTGAAAGTATTAGAGTAAGTACTTTTTGCTACGACAAATAGCATGTGATAATGGATAACATCTATGAAATATTTACTTATTCTAATTGTAATTAACTGCTGCTAAGTGCGCATAAGTAACTTGATTGATTAGTTCATCCTTCCTTCTTCCCAACTCCCCTCTTTTTTACTGAGCCCAGTAATTGTGGACTTAGTTGTAAATTCTAAGCAAAGTCGCTTGGGATTTTGGAGTTTATATAGTCTTTCTTCTTGAAAGACATAAAAATGCATAATTTCCATTAATTCCTGTTTTCAGGCAGGCCATAAATATCAGAATAACAGTCTCTTTTATAATATTTTGGCACTTTCATATCTGGTTCTGGCCAGAAAAAATAAGTGTAGAGACATATGAAAATGAAACATAAAGAAAAAAAATTAACTGAGGTGTAAGAAGGTGGAGCTCCCAGCCAGCTCCAAACAAAAATTATACACCTGAGGAGTCAAAAAGTCATCCACCCCTCCAGTGTTTATTTTATTAACAAATGTATGGTTCCAAAGTAATACTGCATGAAATCCCAGTCTAAACTTTCTCTTCAGAACTGGATCTTCGTGGGATTCTTTCCCACATCCTAGATCTCTCTTCTAGTGTACTATTCCCTCCTCATTTACATTCAGGGTGGAGTCTAACAAGACAGACCTGCATTGTAGTTAAGGTACTGAGAAAGGATTCGGGCAATCTGAGTTCAATTCCCATTTCTTTCGCAGACTTCTTGCATGAACTTGGGCATGTCACTTAATCTCTCTGTGCTTCTGTTTCCTTTCCGTAAAACGAGGATAAGACGACTTACCTCACAAAGATGTGAGGATAATGTTAATGTTTGTGAGATGCTCAAATACTACTATGAGGAGGGCCACAGAACAAAGGACATAATGAGAACAAATCAGTAGTAGTTAACCTGCAGGGTTTCAAAACCTGATAAAGCAGGGCATCTCACTACACTTGTTTTTTTAAACATCCAAAGGAGTTTGGGTCTAGTGGTTTGATTCAAGCTTTAGGCTAAAATTTGAATCACTTTTGATTTGATCCAAATCAATTTCCCTATCCTAAATCTATAGTAGATTTTAATTTCAATGAACAGAAACCAAAAACAAACAACAGTCTTCAATATAAATTTAAAATAATCAAATAAAAAGAAGCATCTAGTTGCAAACCTTCCTGATTCTGTTACATAGCACTTGATATATCTATTCATGTGAATAAGTACTATTCAGAATCAGCAGATACTTAAAAGAACTGGGCCCTAAATTAAGCAATACAATATAGACATAACACAGATGAAGATACATGCTCAAAAAAGGCATTTGTTCGGTTTATTTTTTAAGATTTGTGTCTATGGTGGATTTTCACTGGATGCCTATGTAGAAAAGGTGTGTTTTACAGAGTCTTTGAATGGAATTGTCACTGTTATTTTAACTGGGAAAGTATGTCATTTTTTCCACACAGATGAGCCTAGTTTCTAACCTGTTCACCTACTCCTCAATATAGATAAATGTCAATCAGTGAGACCATGTTTTTAACACCACCTTTTTGGCAACTACACTGACTTTCAATAAGCCCACAAATGCACTTTAAAATATTAATGTTAATAATGCCAATGATTATTTAATAATCCAGGACTAAGGCCCTAGCAGGTCCAAATTTCACCCTGTGCTCCACTGAGGCAATTGAGATCAAGTGGACATGACCTTGTTTGCTGTCCTGTGGTTCAATCTTTATTTGGGCAGGGCATTTGCAGGGGTTTGCTGTGGAAATTCTTCTCTGAAGGTGCCTGTCACAGCCCCTCCTTGGCTGCTCATAGAAGTCACAAATCTCTGTTTGGCTGTTGAATCCGTTGATATTTAGCTCTTCATTTCCATAAACTTTTATGCACATGTTGGAGCTAGTGGTTGGTTCTGTGGGTTTTTATAGTTGGGCAGTGGGGGCAGATTCACGCTTATTAAATTGGAGCTTGATTTTGACACCCTTCCTCATGTGGAGTAGTGCTTCACTCCTTGAGTAGTTCCACATATTTCAACAGGACTATTGGAGAGCTGGCCGCTAGTTCACCATCAGTAAGAGTACTGCAATTGATAGCCCTTAGTGAATGATTTTATGCTCTGCAACCAGGTGCCTGTTTACTGAACATTCATCGCTGAATCTTTGAAGTAAACATCAAAAGAAGGAAAACAATGGAAGTGCCTTTTCATACCAGTTAAGACTCCTTGCTACCTCCAGTATGACTGTATGTATCCACAGCCCTCTTCTTTGGTTCTTCCACGGTCAAGTTATTCCTGACTATTTCTTACATAACAGTTCTCATCCTATCACTGTTTATCACTAGTCTCAGTGTGCATTCTCAGAGTGTAAAGCCGGAGGGCTCGTGCAACTTTTTTCTAACACTTGATGCAGTCAATGTTATATTTCTCATGTGGTTCCTCATGGTGTGAGAACTCCATTTACTTTTTTTTTTCACTTGGTTTCATGCCAGTTTGGTGTCAGTCTCCTGTCCATTTTATGTTTCAGACCTGAAGAAAAGCTCCGTTTGGCTCGAAATCTTGTCTCTGTCACCAACAGAAGTTGGTTTAATAAAAGATATTACCTCATCCACCTTGTCACTCACCTTATGCTCACCTTTCATCTAATTCCTTTTCTACCAAAATACCTCCTTTCCTACATCTAGTTTTCTCAGCTTTCCATGACCCCTTCTCATTCTGCAATTTCCATTTTTTATTCCTTCTAATTCAGTGCTTCAAAATCTGTAATAGTAATTTTCCATAAACTGCTAAAATTAACTTAGTTTTCCTTCTTAATAACCAGATTATGTTCACTGGAATTTGGACTATCACATACAGTGATTCTTACAACGTCATCATTTCCAATTTTCTTCATATTCATTGTTTATTAAGTTTATTCCAATCTTAGTGGAGAATCAGAAAATCATCAATATATTATTTTCTATTTTCCTGTTATGTTGGACAGCTCTACATAATGTTATAAAAACCTTTCACCCAGAAAGATGCTGTCAGTCTCCACTCATGGAAACAGCACATTTCCATCCCCTCCATTTTTATTTAATGCTTGTGAAACTTGCTGAATTGAGTCTGGAGTCTTTGTTTACACGCAGAACAGATACATCAGAGAAAGGAACAGTGCAAGCGTCACATGGCAATTTGCCTCCACCCTGACTTTGGGTAATTCAGTTTCTGTGTTTTGTTAAATAATTGGACTTTCTGTTCAGACTTCCAATGAGAGTGTCAGATTGTGAGGTTGTTTTCTCACATGTTCTCCAGTCCAATACGTGTATCGTGTAGGCTGACCAACCATCATGTGGTAATGACGGAGTTGTCACTAAACTTGTATATATATGATTTTATCTTACAAAACCTCGAATGTGTTGGGGCTACTTCAGAAACAGTCTCTCATCACATGTTCTCCTTCATACACTTTTCTTAGTTTATCACCCATCTTCTTCATTTCAGTTCCTTCTGAACAAGTTTCTCCTTATTTGTTTTCAGTGACCTTATCAGTCAGATCTGCATTTATCAATTACCCTTGATATCTGCAGATGTGATAGAGCAGATACAGGAGTTACCATTCATTTATTGTTGATGGAATCTTCACAGACTTATTCCTTCTCAAAACCTATGGCTCCTTAGGTTGCTCTGAGTTCACTGTTTCATTTCATTAGAATCCAAATATTGATCTTTGCATACCCAACATGATCACACTGCCCAACAATTTATCTCATTCCAATTTATTTTCCCAATAAGTTCACACAATAGCTGACTAAGAATTTGCTTCTTCCATAACTCCATTTCTACTTCTCCTCTGATTGTAAATTCTAAATCACTGAGAGTTACAAATTTCTCACCTCTACTTTTTCTATCCTCTCATCTTGTCTATGAAAGATATCAAGTAGAGTCACATGAAATGTTTGCAACACAATCATGCATAACTCATTTCGATTTCCAATTTTGCTCAACACACAAAAACCTCAGTCCAGGCTCACAGAAAACTTTGCTAAGCTTTAAGTGAACCTGAGCAGATTGATTCATTAAAACTCAGAGAAAAGGGTGGTTTTACATGGCTGCAGCACAAAACTTGGTGCAAGATTGTATTTTCAAGTGCTTTTTACTTTGACATTTTGACTTAGATTGAACACTAAACATACAGCTGTGTACCACTCACTGTAAGTGTATGTTTGGGGATGGGTCTTGCCAACCGTTGTGGGTCAAAACAACCAACTATTGTGTCTTTTCCTCTTTACACAACAAAGGCATGTTACCTTGCAGAGCTAGCCCACCAAAAGCTCTAGTTTGCAGTATATTCTTGTAGGATCTGGGTCACTTTCACAAACTCTTGGCTTTCCCATTCTCTCATCTTAAATTCTACATTAATATTAATGGGGTCCTGCTTAGTTCCTTGGGGAGAAAGTACAGGTGCCTTGTTATCTCTTCAGCTCAGCAGTTTTTCAAGCCAAACCATTTTATTAATTCATTATCTAAGTGTATAAACTACCACTGAAGTAGTTCCGTGCCATACTTTCTTCTTTCTGAAGTATATGCCGAACTTTACCTTTATTTTGAAATTCTCTTTTAGACAACATAAAAGGCAAGCCAAGACCTTGAAGAGCAAACAAGTGAGAGAGCTGGAATCTATCAGGATAAATTACAATGGAAATCAGTCCCAGCCTAAACATTTACTGAGACCTTAATCCCTGTTGATGTTTTCACTAAACAAAAATGAAAACCAGCCCTATGGAAAATAGATAGTATTATTATTATTATCCGCTTTGCTGTAGCAAGTGCTTCCCTGAAAGAAAGGTGCCTGGCAAAGACAACAAACATATGGCTTTTTTGTGTGTGGGGAGAGTGGATTGCTAACAGAGGAAATAGTTTAGCATGGGGTAAGCCACAAAAATATGCAAACATACAGGGAATCTGTTTGATATGCATGAGTCACATACAGCAATCAGCACATATAGAGAACACAAGTGCATGTGAGGCAGCAGGTGATGGCAGGGGATATGCTGCTGATAACTGTGGTGTGCTCTGTGACAAAGTAAAAGAGACAATCCAGTGTCAGCTCATTTTCTTTGCTGGAAGGCTTCCTCATTCAACCAGAATGTCTGTTTCATTTTTAATTTCTCTGAGGAAGTCACCACATGCAAACATCTTTCTTTTAGCACTTTGGGAAGAGTGAATATGCTTTCGGCATATGCTAGCTAATAAAAACCAAGTGCGCACAGAATGTTTTCGATCACCGACAGGATTAACTTAGCTAGAACAATTTCACCAAAACTATGCCTGTTGTGATCGTTCACTCACTGTTGTTGTCTCTTCTTTGTTCTAACTTCCTGGAAATGCTAAAAAATGGATGGAGAGGTGGTCACAAAGCTTCACGCAGTGAACATGATTAAAATCTTAATTTTTATCCTACCCTGGTATCCACTTTCCCACGGTACTTGCAATATTCTCCATACTTTGAATAGGGACTGTTGCAAAGAGCACCACAACTTAAACTACTGCTTTTAATAAACATCAAGGCCAAACTTCTCAAAACTTGGGTGCCTATGGCAGCACAATGCCACTGGAGGATTGCATTACAACAGGATTGCCTTTAATTCCTAGTGTAAATAAAACCAGCTTTGTGGCTGCTTTACAGCCAAATTGCACTACAATCAGTAAACAGATTTTACTTCTGAGTTTGCAAAACAACAATAAAGAAAAGATGTTTAAAGTTTCCCTTTTCCTACTAAAGACTTGTTCAGTTCTCTAGTACATAAATGCCCATTGCCTACAATAGTAACTGGCCAGTAATAATAGGTGTGGGCTTGCATGCCCAATACCTGATTATACAAAATATGTAGCAATGTGGTCTACATATTGGAAGCCAGGTTCAAGCCCTGAAGTTTTTCTTCCCCTGATATTAATTGTGACTTCCATAGAGTATTTTTACTAGAGCTGTCAATTAATTGCAGTTAACTCAAGCAATTAATTTGTTTCACATTAACTTGATTAAAAAAATTAATCGCAATTAATTGCAGTTTTAATCTCACTGTTAAACAATAATAGAATACCAAATTAAATTTATTATAAATATTTTGGATGTTTTTCTGCATATTAAAATACATTGATTTCAATTACAACACAAAATAAAAAGTTTACAGTGCTCACTTTATACTATTATTTTTACTACAAATATTTGCACTGTACAAAAGATAAAAAGAAATAGTATTTTTCAAAGTACCTCATACAAGTACTGCAGTGCAATCTCTTTATTGTGAAAGATCAACTTACAAAATGTAGAATTTTTGTGTTTGACATAACTGCACTTGAAACCAAAACACTGTAAATCTTTAGTGCCTACAAGTCCACTTAGTCCTATTTCTTGTTCAGCCAATCGTTAAGACGAACAAGTTTGTTTATATTTACGGGAGATAATCCTGCCTGCTTCTTATTTACAGTGTCACTTGAAAGTGAGAACAGATGTTCACATGGCAGTGTTGTAGCCAGCGTCGCAAGGTATTTACATGCCAGATACGCTAAACATTTGTATGCTCCTTCGTGCTTCAACTACCATTCTAGAGGACATGCTTCCATGCTGATGACACTCATTAAAAAATAATGAGTTAATTAAATTTGTGACTGAACCCATGAAGTGACAATTGTATGTCTCCTGCTCTGTGATTTTACCTACGTTCTACCATATATTTCGTGCTCTGGCAGTCTCAGATGATGACCCAGCACATATTGTTCAATTTAAGAACACTTTCACTGCAGATCTGACAAATCCTAAAGAAGGTACCAATGTGAGATTTCTAAAGATAGCTACAACACTCAACCCAAGTTTTAAAAATCTGAAGTACCTTCCAAAATCTGAGAGGAACAAGGTGTGGAACATGCTGTCTGAAGTCTTAAAAGAGCAACAGTCCAATGGAGAAAATAAAGAAAAACCACCAAAAAAGAAAATCAACCTTCTGTTGGTGGCATCTGACTTAGAGGATGAAAATGATTATGCGTCAGTCATCACTGCTTTGGATTGTTATCAAGCAGAACTCGTCATCAGCATGGAAGCATGTCCTCTGGAATGGTGGCTGAAGCCTTATGTGGCACATAAATACCTTGCAATGTTGGCAACACCAGTGCCATGCAAATGCCTGTTCTCACTGTCAGGTGACATTGTAAACAAGAAGCGGGCAGCATTATCTCCCATAAATATAAACAAACTTGTTTGTCTTAGCGATTGACTGAACAAGAAGTAGGACTGAGTGGACTTGTATGCTCTGAAGTTATACATTGTTTTATTTTTGAGTGCAGGTTTTTTTTTGGTTTTTGGTTTTTTTTTAGATAAGTCTACATTTGTAAGTTCAACTTTCATGATAAAGAGATTGAACTACAATACTTGTATGAGGGGAATTGAAATACTATTTCTTTTGTTTTTTTTTACAGTGCAAATATTTGTCATAAAAATAAATATAAAATGAGCACTGCACACTTTGTATTGTGTTGTCATTGAAATCAATATTTTTGAAAATGTAGAAACATCCAACATTTTTAAAATAAATGATATTCTATTATTGATAGCGCAATAAATCACAATTAGTACTTTTAATCACACGATTAATTGCGATTCTTATTTTTAATTGCTTGACAGCCCTAACTTTTACTTTATGTTTTATGGTGTTTTCCCTGAGCAAAATTTCTAATTCTAAACTTTCCAGATACTAAGAGAATTTTAAATAATGCCAGTAGCCTATTACCAAAAAGTTGAAATGTGAATTTTAAATTGAAACATTTCAGGACAAATCCTCAACTGTATAGACTTCAGTGAAATCACTGGGGTGATGTTGATTTATGAAAGCTAAGGAATTGACCCTATACGTTTACACACATACATATAAACACACAGATATGCACATGAAAAGAGACAGATGGACAGGTAGCAATGGAGAGGAAAGCTACACATTTATCAGAGATACTCACATGACTTCCTGTTTGCTCGTGATCGCTTCCTCTCTCTAGGCACTGCTCGCTGACTTGGCACTTGGGTGGCTGACTTTACAATTCGATCCATGATCTCATCAGCTGCATCATCTGTAGCGCTAGGAGAATCATCGCCGCCAGCATTCCATGAACCGATACGGCCTGGAAAGAATTGTTTTCTTAGAAAAAGAATACCCCACACACATCAATTTTGTTTGCAGTCAGATCACTGCAGAATGAAGCAGGCAGTGCCGTGATTGTTGTTTCAAATTTGTCACAGTAAAAACCTCTTTTCTTAACAGAAAATTTTAGATAATGCTACAGCTTCTCTGTTGCATCAGCAGAGAGTGAGAGAGCTTTAAGGGACTTATGGATCCTTAAATCTGCACTGGCCTTAAACTTACAGCTCTGCTCTAGACTATGCACCTGGCAGTAGTCTCCCAGAGATGGTCCACCAGCTAGGGCTTTCTGGAATGCAGCATGCTCTTATCACATCTCCTTTTGTTCCCTACACTGAGGCCAGAGGGTGTGGCATAGAAGCTGATTGTACCAGGTCTGCTTTCAAGTGTTTGTGCCCCAAGAGTGACACAAAAGGGATGCAGTGGGGGAAAGAATCTGCTTCAGCATGTTTTTCCCCTTTTGAAAGGAGGAAATCACCTTTTGATTGTGTGGTTGGATATATCCCAGCACAACTGCGTGTGCTTTGTTACAAGCAGAAATGCAAAAGTAGCTGGCAAAATGCTCAGACTGAGAAGCTAAATAAGCAATTTTGGTTAAAACCAAACCAAAAACCAAAATACCCCCCGAAAAACAGCCATGTCTCTGAACCCAAAAGATCTATGGAATTATGGCTCTCCTTGTTGCACAAAGCCCGCCATCAGGCACATCTTTTGGTTTCTCCATTAGATATTATTGTTTGTTTTTCTTAATAATTTGAAGGTCAGTCAGTCGGAAGAATAATGACAATGAGCTTTCCAAAAGAGCTATCTTAGTAAACACAGTCAGCTAGAATAAATCAATGACAGGACCATCCCTTTGTACTTCACTAATGACAGTAAATAGCAGTCTCGATTAGCCGTGTGTCCTGCTGCTTTTTTCCGTGGCTCCTGTCAACAACATTTCTATTAAGACAGGGCTCCTAATAGGCTTCTGTTTGGCTCATTCTATGGCTGCCTCTGCTATTCTTTAAGCCAACAGGAAATGAATCTTATTACAGGGCACACTGCTCACTAGCATTTAATGAATTATGTCAGCTGATTAGCTTGTTGCAGATCAGCTTGAGTTGTTTACTTCTCCTGTGTATCTTAGCTACTCCGCATGCTTTTTAAATTAAGGCTTTTGGAGCCAGGCATCAAAGCTTTAATAAAATTCACTAGCAGAGCAGGGTCTAGGTATAGTATCAGTGAGAACAGTAGTACCAAAAGGAATCAGTGCAGATACGATTTCCATACACGAGGGAAAGGTATACCATGAGAGCAAGCATTTCCACACAGAATTAATAACTTAAATTTTAGTGCATGACCTGTACTCCACAACCATGGGCATCGGTTGAAAAATCACAGCTTTTAGGAAAAAATGTGAAAGGAAATTGAGTTAATGAGTCCACTAACTGAAATGATTAAGCAAGAAAGAAGTGGTTTGCTTGCCGCTCTTCTTATGAATAGATATCCCAGTGGATCACATGTTGGAGAAGAAATGAAGATATCTCATTGCCAGAGATGGTTGTACCAGTGAACTCCTCTGTCAGAATAGTGGGTCTGCATACCGTAGACTGGGACAATATTTGATTTCCTAGGTTTCAGTTTTCAGAACTGAACAGTGCTGACACTTGACAACTGCTGACCTCAAAGGAAGGAGAAATAGCTGCTAGACTTATGAGCACATTCATGGCTACCTATAGCAGGTAGATGACCTGTCACCAATCTGTTCTCTCTTTATCAGCTGGTCACCTACCCAACATGGCACTAAGTAACATTAATGTGTACATTCATCTGGTACTGATACAAGCCTTACACCCATAGACTATTAGTGTTCACTGTGGAATGGTTCTATGTGATTGGTGTGACTGATTCTTCATCTTCCATTTCATTTTTTTAAAATTTGTTTTACAAAAACAGCACTGAGATTGTATATATGATGTAGACTATTATGTCCGCTATGAAAAGCAGTTGTGTGCAACAGGATATATCAAACAGCAGGAAAATGTTTATATATTTATAATCTCTTTTATTCCTTTGAGGACTTTGTGGATCCTCCTCCTCCTCCCCCCACCATTCCCCATGAGCACTGATGCCTTGTAAGCAATAGTTTGTGGCCTAATGGCTACTTTCAACTTACTTTTCTTGGAAAAACTAAGTAGACTTCATTTATATTTCATAATAAAAAGTGATTAGAGGAATACAAATTGTGGCTGAAAGGGCAGCCAGGCTCATGCAGGAAGGGGTCATTTTTAAGTGGTCATTATTCCTTATTGCAACACCCACAGCCTCACTACAGAGCACCAGCATGATACTAGGCAAATCACGCCATGTGTCTCTGCCTCAATTCCCCATCTGTAAAATGGGGGTAACAAAAATTGCCTTTTGTCTTTTGACTATTTAAATTGTAAGCCCCCTGCTATGGGGTCATGGCCTCGACATCTTACTGAAATACGTACAGTAAATGATGGCAATGCACAAAGGGAACTGAGAAAATAAAAACCCAGCATTTACCTCTGCTGGCTCTGCTTCGAGTGCGGACTCCTAGTGCAGTGGTGCTTTCCCCACTGAGAGAGGAGGTCTTCAGCACAGCCTTCATGTTCTCATGCTCTGCTGCGTCTTCAGCATACTGCAGACCCTGCGGCTGGCTCTGAGATGGAGTGGAGTTGCTGGAGAACTTTCCAGACTGCAGAAGGGAAAAGTGTTTGCTGTTTAATTGACATGATCCTAAGCTAGGCCTGGTCTACACCAGAGACTTTTGTCAACAAGAAACAGCTTTTTGTGCCAAAACAGTGGTGCTGAACACACTGCAATCCACTCTCCCGCCCACCCGACTCCCCTGATTTTGTGACAAAATAAAACCACCTCGACAAGCGGCATAGAGCTTTTTGCACCAAACTTTTAGCAACAAAGCATCAGTGTAGATACCACGCTTGGTTCTGTTGTGGTAAATGGCCTCCAGGAAGTGTCCCACAATTCCCATCTCGACCACTCTGGCCATCAGTTTGAACTCCAATGCCCAACCCGCTTTAAAGTCCCAGGAATTTCTGAAACTCCACTTCCTGCTTGGTCGGTGTGGAGAGCTCATATCTCATCTTTCCAAAGGACTATGGCGGCTCTATGCAGCAAATACTCTCCTACTTGGAACACACTGGAACTTCTAGATCTGACTGGCATTTCGGGAGAGGAGGCTGTGTACAATAAATTTTCTCGTTTAATGGCAGAGAAGGACCATGAACGGGACATACTGTAGCGCTGTGTGAAAATCAGGGAGCTGCAGCAGGGGAGGGACATTAGGAAGTCAAATCGTAACTGGTGCAAAGTCAAAGCCCTGCCATTTCTATAAGAAGCCATCCTTGGCAATAACTCCACTTCCAACACCAAGAGACCCGTGGCTACTTTTGTGGCCCTGGGGGCAGCGGATACCAGACTCAACCCCAAAGCAGTAGTCATGGACGAGGGTGTCAAACTGGAAGACAATGCTGAGCTGGAGACTGGATCATTTGGTGATGTGGGGAACCAAGACCTTTTCTCAACCCAGGAGGGTGCAAGCCAGTCCGAGCCCTATAGCTCTGGCATGCAGGATGCAGGAGAGGGGCACTTGGGTAAATAATTGGTTACATGAGGTACAGCTGTTCTTTGCTTTGTTGCATTATACAGCTGGTTGAATGCATAGAAATGCACAAGAGTAGCTGTGTTTGCATATGCTTCCCATTCCCTTGTTCAGCTAGGCAGTGCAGCAGAAAGCGTGTTAATACACACTTAGATTTTATGGGAATTTTCTAGAGAGATCTCTAGGAAACTTTCCTGGAGGTACTTGCCAATCCTCTGCTAGAGATTCCTCGGCAGAGCTGCTTTGTTTCTTCCCCTGTTGTAGGAAACTTTCCCATGCCAATTGACATTCACTTGTGCAGAGACCAAAGCAGCACACGGGCAAGTAACATAGGGACCTGGTTTGAAGCTGCTGTCATGGAGGAGATGCACCCTACCATCCCTGTTTACTCTAACAAGGGAGATATCGACTTCTATGGTACCCACCTGTGGAAAATGCTGGCACAATTTAGATTTTGTCCCCATTTACCTTCATCAATACTCCAAACAATCACCCAGAGCCTTTTCCCCAGCTTGTGTGACCCCTTTTCCCCCCAGCACAACTCACCATGCCCTGGTTGATCATTGAGCTGTGTGCTTGCCAGGGGACAGTGAGAAAGAGATGTATTTTACAGTAATGCATCAATGCTGTTATTGCACTCACAATAATTCTTCATTGTTTAATGTGCTTCTACAGATGTGCACTTGAGGGGAAACCCCCCCCCACACCTGCCAAGCTCTTGTGGCTGATTAGAAAATGACTATGGAGAAGCAAAGAGATGTTCCAAGAACTCCTGTAGGCCTCTGAGGCAGAAAAAAGGGCATGGAGACACATTGTGTCTGAAAATCAGAAAACTGATAGGCAGGAGAGGAGGGAAAATCAGGAGTAAGTGATAGCGAGCCACGAAGACATGATAAAAGCCATGGAAGAGCAAATGGAGCTGCTAAAGTCGCTCAGGATGCTGCACACTAAATTCATGAGTGCCCGACCCCCTTGTAGACAATACAGAACTGCTTTCCATGCCCTCCCCAAACTCCACCCACACATTCCTATCAAATTCCCAGCCCGTTTTGGTACCCCATTCACTGCACCCCTCCAGAAAGTTAGCGGGATTTACACCCAGATGTGGCATAGGTCACAGTGCCCCTCACTATTTTCTCCCCTCCAGTACAGGTTTTCGTGTATGTGAATAGTTGTTGTTTAATAAAGATATCCCCTATGAAGAATAAGCAATCTTTATATGTCTCTTGCACATGGTGGTTGCACCTCACACTGATACACAGTGCAAGCTGGAAAGCAGTCATAGCACGACACAGTGTTGTTTACAAAGACACGTTATTGGTGCTAATTGTCAAAATAGCTCCTCAAGGACTCCCTGATTCAAATGTCCCCATCGTGCCCCTCTAGTAACCCTGAGATTTGATTGCTCATATTCAGCTGCAAGGCAATCTACTCAGGGGGAAACTTTTCACCCTTAGCTTCACAAATATTTTGGAGCACACAGCAGGCAGCAATAATCATGAGAATATTTTCCTCATTTAGGTCTAACCTGTCATAAAGGCATTGCCAGCGAGCTTTTAATCTGCCAAATACAAGTTCAATGGTCATTTGGCACCTGCTCAACCTGTTATTAATGTGCTCATTGCTGCTATTCAGGTTGCCCACATAAGGTTTCATGGGCCACGGCACTAAGGGGTAGTAGGCTGGGTCTCCCAGGATCACTATTTCAACATCCTTCATTAGAATCTTTTGGTCTGGAAAGAAAGTCCCTGTTTGCAGCTTTCTGTACAGGCCAATGTTCCTGAAGATGCATGCATCATGCAGCTTCCCTGACCATTTACTTTGATGTCAGTGAAACGCCCATAGTGATCCACAAGCTCCTGCAAAACCGTGGAGAATTACCCCTTTCTATTGATGTACTCCATTGCAAGATGGTCCAGGGTCAAAACTGGGACATGTGTGCCATCTATCACCCTGCCACAGTTAGGGAATCCCATTGTTGTGAAGTCAGCCACTATTTCATGCACATTTCAAAGCGTTACAGTCCGTCGTAGCAGAATGTGATTAATGGCCCTGCACACTTGCAATAACACAGCTTCAATGTTGGATTTCCCAACTCCAAACTGATTAGCAATTGATGGTAGCAGTCTGGAGTTGCCAGTGTCCACGTGGCAATTGCCACAGGCTTCTCCACCAAGGGCAGCTCTCATTCAGGGCAGGGGTGAGCTGCGCAAAGTTCCATGAAGGTGGCTTTGCGCATCTGAAAATTCTACAACCACTGTTCATCATCCCAGACTAGCATAACGATGTGATCCCACTACTCAGTGCTTGTCTCACTTGCCCAAAAGTGGCGGTGCCTCAAATGCAGATGCTCCATGAATGCAAACAGTAATCTGGCATTGTTTGTTTGCATGGCACACAGCAGGTCAGGTGCCTTGGATTCGAGTTCTGATGGGGAGCCGATGATATACTCCGCAACCAGCCATGGTATATTCAGAACACTGACAATAACAGTAGAGAGCAGTGAAAGTCATTCTTTCAGATAAAGATGGCAGGTGCTCAGGAAACTTGGACCATTGAAAAATGCCATGAAATGCAGTCGGAAACCCATGAAATGATGGGATGGAAATCGGTGCATCATGGGATGTTGAACCCACACCCATGATGCCCTGAGATCCTCTCCGCCTTCCCACAACTCTTAGTGGCAAAAAGTAGCCAGTTGCACAATGGGATAGTTGCCCACAGTGCACTGCTCTCTCTGTCAATGCTAGAGGAACCAACTGTGGACGTGCTTCTGACACAAGTGTTGTAATTACAGCACTTTGTGATCACTGCTGTGACGTGCGTCAACAAAACTTTCTAGTGTAGACAATGCCTTAGAGAGACAAGGTGAATGAGGTACTATCTTTTATTGGGTCAACTTCTGTTGCTGAGAGACAAGTTTCTGAGCTTACACAGAGCTCTTCTTCACATCTAGGAAAGGTACCCAGAGTGTCACAGCTAAATACAAAATGGAGCAGATTGTTCATTGTAAGTACTTAACACATATTTCAAGAGACCATTCAAGGTGAAGTGGCCAATTTAACACCCTTCCAATCATAGGAAGGAAGGGGGGAGAGTGGCTGAAGGGCTTGTTAGTAGGTTACAGATTGTTGTAATAAGCCATCAATCCCGTGTCTCTGTTCAGTCCATGATTTTTAGTGTCTAGCAAAGCTATGTAATTAAGCTCCCAGGCTTGTCGTTTGAAAGCGTGCGGGTTTCCTTTGAGGAAGAGGATTGATAGGCCATATAGACAGCCGTCACTTTGTGAAAAGTGTTCGCCCACAGGTGATATGGTGTTCCTGTGTTTTATCATTTTCTTGTGTGAGTTCATTTGAAAGTGTAGTGATTGTCTGGTTTCACCCACATAGTAGCTACTGAGGCATTTAGTACCCTGGATGAGGTACGCCACATGTTGTGATTGGTATGTTTAGGACCCATGGATCTAGAGAGTTGTGGTGTGCAGGGTGTTGATCATTGTAGCAGTGGAGATATGTCTGCAGGTTTTGCATCTGTTGTTCTGACACGGTCTGGTGTCACTTTGAGTTGGTGTCCTGGTCTATGTGGCACTTGCTTCTGATAATGTGCTTGGAGAGGTTCAGGGTTGTCTGAAGGCCTGATTAGGGGACTAAGGAAAGATTTATTTCAGGATGGAGTCCCCCTCTAGTATGGGTTCTAGTTTGATGATACCCCATATGGTTTCCGGTGTGTATGTGGGGGGAGGGGGGAGGTGACAATTAGGGGTGTGTGGTCAGAGGAGTTTTTATTTTTGCTTTGAAGTTATTTAGTTTTAAAGAATGAAAATAGGAAACAAAATATGCCACTTGTTAAATACCACACATCACACACTAAGCAGTAGGCATACAGTCAGAGATCCGTGCCTGCATGGACTCATTTGTAAGACAGCTAGGCTCAAAAAAAAAGTGAGACAATATTCACTTCTCTCCAAGAGGACAGACACTGATAGCTACAATAAGTTAAGGACAAGGGAATATCAAGGTGCATTTAAATCCTCAAAAAACTTAAGCAATAAGTATGGGCTTTAATCTTCATAACCTTTTCCATCAGAGGATAGGGTGTGAAACAAAGATCTGCTGTGTGACACTGGGTAAGGGCCTACCCTGGAGGCTCAAACACCACATTAGACGAACCAAGTTAGCTAAGTAAGGAGTATGTATATTTGTTCTGTAGTATCAACTACTGGTAACTTGGCAGAGCAAGAGTTGTTTCACTGTCCATGAAAGGAGACATTTTCCTGCTGTCTCTAACCTCTCCCTCTACCCCCACCCTCATATCTATGGACAACAGTCAAGCTGTTCTAATAGCAACTACCAACAGAAAGTTAAAAATACATTAAAAACAACACTGAAAAAATGCTGCCAAATAATTTCATGGCTGGAGCACAAAAATTGCAGGCGGCAGTAAGAAGAACAAACAAAACCTTAAACAGATTTTGGAATCTGCCCTTCACTTACCCAGTCTGTGTATGATTTCTGTATTACCAAGACAACATTAAGAAACAGTTTCTAAATTAGCTGCATTTAACACAAATTAAAACAACAGTAGACTGAGGTTTCATCAGTTAAAGAAGAAACCTGTCTAGGAACAAAGGCAAACAACATACAGCACGATCAGATAATCTCTAAGAACTTCTGTAGAGCAAAACATTTTTAAAACAGTTTGATGTTCTCAGAGGAGCATGTTGTATTTCTATTTCAACCGATGGATGTTAAGGTTAAAATGTTCCACTTTCTCTCACTGTTCTTACTGTCCAAAAGTATGTTTAAAGTATGGTTCTACTTGGGAAAAGTGATTACATAAATGGTAATTTGTTACTCAACAGACCTGTCCCAGTGTTGTATTGGTTAATATTTGCAAACATCAGGGGCTAAAATATTTTTTAATATCTCCTCACTCCTGTTTGCCCTGCTGACACAATGCAGATCTGAGGAAGTGTGTTGGATGTTATTCCTCTTGCACCATAAACAGGATTGTTTATTAATTTCCTGTTACAAAGCCAATCAGATGCATGCAAGAAATCCCACAGAGATTTTATTACTGGTGGTGACACTTTAGAAGGAAAGAACCCAGCTTGATTCTCAAAGCCTACAGTGAGTTTGCAGGACTGGCTGTTAGGAAAACCCATCATTTTACTTGTAAACTGAAAATATTTGATCTGGAAATCACTGAGAGAATTATGCTATTTAAACAAAATGATTAGAACTGTAAGTTAACCAAATAACAAAGCAGTGATCCTTACAAGGCACTAAGTTAAACATCTTAATTTGAGATTTACTGCTGATGGTGCATGCCTAGAATTTGTTTTAAAAATATCAGGTTGCCTCATTTGGAGGAAGAAAATGTATAAGTGCTACAGTAGTGAAAACAAAGGTTAGAAAAATATTAGTGATAAACTTCTACTGCAGTGCATGCAAGTCTTGCTTTAGAAATAATATTGACAATAGGTTGAAAAGTTAACAGATAAAAATGTCACAGAAGAACCAAAGGAGACAATCATCATATAACCATTAGTTAGAACACACATTAGCCAAATATTTATACACAAATGTTAATTCAACAGCACATATTGTTCCATGTAATGGCTTCAAATCATCATTCCCTTGGTGATTCTTCATCTTCTGCCTCACCCAGATGTTAGGTTATAATGTTTAGGGAAGAAGAGGTCCCAGATAAGTAGCTTCCTACCTATCTTTCATTTTCAAATGCTGATGTAAGTTATCCACAAAGACTAGCCCCTTGTACAAATGACTGTCATTCAGCCAATCAAATTGCTTGGTTACTTTAATTTGATGAGTGAGAGAATGCCTTACACAATGAGATGCTGTCCATTACAATGGACTGTTCCACTTGGAATACAACAGGCATGTCAGCTGGTACAATACTGATTCATTTGCAGAATCACTTATTAAGAGGAATTTTAAGAAGTTCACAAAACACTCCATTGTTCAACTCTTTGGGATTCACACTGTAGATGTTGCAGAATCACTACATTTTGTTTTGCATCTCTATAGACTGATGTTTGAACTGCTCATAAGATTAAGATTTGTGCTTATGTAGGACAACATTGATTATCCCATTGTCATGGGAACCTTTATCCCAAATATATTGGTTTTCCCTTGACACTCACATTATTGAGGTTTTGGATATTTAAGGGAATTGTAAACTTAACTAATGGATCTTGGGAACAGGAGAAAGGAAGTTTCAGGTAATTAAGGCCCCAAATCAGGATTTTCAGGGGAGCATTTAAACTCATGGTTACAGCTACTTTATAGATAGTAGATAGAGTCAAAAAAGTTAGGAGAAAGAAAGTTACAGGGCATGGTTCCAGCTGAGCTAATGGACCTGAGCATTTCATACTATTTGTGTTAGAATCAGATCTCACAGCACAGCACATGCTTTTTCAAAGAACCATACCTCTACATCTTCCTCTTCATCAGTCTTCCAGAGGAAACAAAGGACAGGCCAGAGAAGGAGAAAAAGCAATGTTTAGGAACTAAGCAAAGAAATTGGTCAAAGCATAGTACTACTGTTTAAGCGATGACAAGATAACATGTAAATAAAAGTAGATAAGAAAGTATTTAATGTGGCAATCAACTTGCTGCTTCCTTCTAGTAAAGAAAAAATAAAGGGTGATGCTATCTTCTGCAGAAATGGTACTTCATTTCCTTCTCTATGCACCCAAATGCATACAATGGAGACTGGTGGTAGAACCAAAGCAAAGTTTTCACCAGTTTTAACTTTCTCTCCGGCCTGGTCTACACTGCCGGCGAAATTCGGCAGCAGTAGACAGGAGTTACGCAAGCTACTCTGCATAGGTTGTGTAACTCTCGTCAACGTCGTAACTTCCCTTGAGCGCGCTGTCTCCACTGTGCTGTGCCAATGGGAAATACATTCCTATTGACGCAGTGCTACACTTTTGGGGAGGAGATTTTATTAGATCGACTTTCGGATCAATTGAGCTTGTCTTCACTGCCGCCCAGTTGAACCTGATAAATTGATCTGACGGCTGCGAATTTGCAGCCGTCAGTGTAGACCTAGCCTCAGAGAAATTCTAAAATAAAGCCATGCCCTATCACCCCTTCATCTTTCTCTTTCCCTCAAGTCATGCTTTTGTATGACACTATGCATCCTTCTGCCCCAATGGAACCTTAAAGCAGCTCTCCCTATGGCTGCATGGAAGGAGGTGGAGGGCTCTCCTGTTGTCCCAAATAATGAAAAGGCTCTGCTTCTCTTTCTTGGCCACTCATCCACCTGCTAGTGAGATAGAAATGCTCACTCTTTCTCTTCCTCCCTGTGATGGTTTTCAGGACATCCACGACTGTGAGTCACCTTGTTACCCTACTGCCTCCAGCATGAGGAAGACCAGCTTGTGTTTAGCTGGGTGTCAGCTCCCAGACATCACCAGCCTCTTAGCCACCCAAGCCCTTTCCTTTGGGCTGTGTCACCCTTTTCTTCACCTTGCAGATTAACAATAGTTACACCCTAGAACGTGAGCCCCCTTTGAATTGTAACCCTGTGATATCCAGCCCCTGACACTGGCTACTCTCAGAAATTCCAGGCCCACTGTCCTCAAAGGAACAGTGTACCCCAACTGATCAATTTTACCTTAAACCTCCGCTCCTGTAAACCACACAGCACTTGTGAGCACTTACGATAAAACGAAAGTAGGTTTATTTAAGAAAGAATAAAGAATAAACTAGAAATGGGAAAAACTGATGAAACCAAGTGGTTACACCACAATATAAAATCATACAACTCAAACCTGGGTCTACATTTATCAAGAGTTGCTTCTGCTATGTAATAAGGCAGATTTCCCCAAAGTTCAGTCAGTTGCAAAGCTGGCTGGTTTCATAAGAACCAGGATCCAAATATTCATGAAAACTCTCTTACTCTCAAAGAGGTTTTCTCGGTGAATGGACACAGAGTGCCTTTCTCTCTTCTATGTTATAGTGAAAACTGCCTTTGTTTCTATTCACGCATAGGGAAAATCCCTGTCTTGTAAGTTTTCATGTTTAATTTTAAGTTTTTTGATTTTTTGTCATTGCCGCTGATGGTTTCCCATTCAAAGTCTCAGTATCGCATAAGGGCAAACAGTTGAGTTTTGCATTGCCATTGCATTACTGGCCAAACAGGGTGGGGTGACAACACCCCGTTCCCTGAAGGGGCCATCACTGAGGTATATTTACTCCTGGTGACTAACTTTGACTCCCAGTCCATAAAGCATACTTTCAGTATAAATATATTATGCCTTAAATATTATCTGTATTTACATCTTGCAATGATTATGAATCTTAACAACTGATGAGGTATCTGTAGATACCTTACATATCAGTTACTCTTTATAGATAAATATGCTGACCAGTGTGCTTGGTGCACTGAGTTTGTCAGATATGAGTCCAAGATGTTCGCAAAGAACAGGGGACTCTTTGCCACGTAAATCTCTGTGTCACACACTCTGCCATCTGAGCGGAAGAAGGCTATCTGTTTTTCCCATTCCTCGCTTAGCAATCCTAGAAGCTCTCTCCTTCTTTCCCCTGTGTTCATAATAAGGAGAGGCTTTGGGGAGACTCCTTCTCCCTACATAGTGTTTGGTTTCTTGGTGGCTCTCTTTCTCTAACTTTTGCTATCATGAGAAGATGGTGGTTTCGGAACCACTGTGTCTTTTAGTTTAGTGCTTGGATATCTTCTATACCTCTAAAAAACCCATCTATCTAGAAGCCAGGAAATTCAATTTTTACATTTAAAAGAAACATCTAAACATTAGAAAGTATGAAAAAAGTCGACTTAATGCCCTCCCCCATAAAACTTTAACACTACCAGTGTGTTCCCATCCACAACCCCTTCCTCCATCCAAAACATGAGACAAACTTCACACTTCAAAATTGACATCTAGAGCTGCGTAGCCCCAACTAAACTGGACATACAAACTGGATTAAATTGGACATCCAAATGTGCATACCATTCATCTCCTTGACCAAAGAAACTAGATTCAAGTCACTCTCCCGTAGACTACAGCAACACCCAACATCACAGTAGCTCTTAAAAGATGAAGGGTGGTCTTGTGCTTCAAGCATAGGAATGACAGTTTGGAGATCTGGGATTTATGCTTGGATCTGCCAGAGATTTCCTTTGTCAACTTGGGCAACTCACTTAATCCATCTGTGGTTTATTTACAATGACACCTGTTTATCTCGCAATGAGGCTGCGAAGCTAAAAACATTGATGTTTATAAAGCACTTTGAGATTCTTGGATGCTATATAAGTAGCATAATCTAACAACAATTACGCTTTACATACAAACAAAAGACCTAGCCAGACCTCTTAATTTAGCCTCCCAGTGTTACAAAGCACTCAGGCAAGCGCTTAACGTTAAAAAGGTTAAAGTAAAACACATGCTTCAAGTGCTTTGATGTACTGGGGACATAACGGCCAGACATCAGGCACTGGAAATCATAGATACATATTAATCTCTCACCATCTATGTTGTGCACTTCTGATGCTGGATACATTTAAAATATAGTACACGCCTACAGTTAGGCTACACAAACCACAGTGGATGTAGTTTATGAAGTTTGCAGCCACAGTATACTTGTGAACTTCACCAATCACCAATGTAACAATAGTTTAACCTGCCAAATTTCAAGGAAATATTTCATAGGCCCATATGAGTCATGGTCCCTAGGTAGGCTGCCCCTTCTCAGATCCCTTTCCAGTGACAGGGCCATGCCTTCACTTTGCTTTGGGATGGGACCCTGAGATCCAATCACTTTCTAACTGGGTCTCCAGATTACACCTCTCTGGTTTCCTACCATCATACGTAGCAGGCCTAATGGCATGTTGCCTGCAGGAGTTTTCCTTTGGGAGCCTAAATTGGGAGTTCACCTCGAGTTGCTTGGAAGACATGACTTCGCTTTGGTGGCCCCTTTCTCTTTGGGACAAAGCTGTACCCTGCTTGCTATGGATCCTGATTCTGTCAGTCTGGGGGCCTCCTTGCATCCTTGTCAGTGTTTCCTGACACTCTCTAGGCAGTCTTTCTGAGCTCACCAACCCTTCTCCCTTTTCTAGGCCAAGGGTCCTCTAATGGTTTAGTGTCCTCCTTTGATCCACACTGAGTGTTGGGAAGATCAAACCTGGACAGAGTCAGATAGGGAACATTCTCCAATTAACAGCTTCCCCATTGTTCTTTCCTGGACTCTTATCTGTGTTATTGTTTTGACTTACCTGTTTGGTCCTACTAACATCCTCTTTGATTTAGCTCCCTTGCAAGTAACCCATCATGCACACGCCCATGCACACACCCTCCCACCCCCAGTCCTGAAGATTAATACAGCTATTCTCCAGTTCCCCACACTATCTAATATGAAGTGTTCTCAATGTGGTAGCATAGGAGCACACTTATTTATTTTATTAAAATTTTTGAACTGCAAACATTGAATTTCCAGGTTTTTTCTATATATGTGTGTTTTTAAAAAGTAGACTGTTCCATTAATTCCCCACCCCCCCTGCAAGTTATTAATACATATTTGCTATCTTATCTCCAGCTCAGTAATGATTTTTGTCTGGGATTGAGACATTTTGTTCCAAAATCATTCATCATTAAATATGAAACCCTCATTTGTTTTGGCGCTCATTTAGTTTTCAACAGGCTCTACATAACAAGATTAGCTGTGTGAGAGTGCTGAGAAGCACATTGACATTACTTTTCAAGGGTATATTTGGTTCAGAGAGTGAGTTTGTTTTTCTTTGGCCATAGTGGCACTGAAATACAGCCAGACATTTTTCACTGGGACCTCAGTAGGTATGCTCTCTTTGTTATTTGCATTACGATAATTTTTTTTTTTGTTGCAATCCTAAGAAAACCTAATTTCTCTTTAAAATAGCTATGCAGAGTTCTTGGGAATAAATACGAAACAGAAAACTATAAGAGATCTTGGAATGTAAGAGTATATTTGTCTACTAATTCATAGACAAAATTATGAGAAAAATAAAAGGAAAGGGAAAAAATGAAGCAAAAACACCAAGTAATCTGTGAGAGCCTTTCAAAAGGAGGGGAAAAGGGCAGAGGACAACGCGAAGTGCACTTTCCAGTGTCAGACAGCAATCTAGCCTTTGTGAAGTTTATTTATTATACAACGGTTAGATTGTGACAGCAGGAGCATTCCAGGCTCACGAAGACAATTTCCTTCTTGCTCCCCCATTTGCTTCAGGGGGAAGGAGTTTGCTGGTGTCTGATAGCAGCAGCAGACTACTGTGCCTCACTCCACCATGCTTGCTCAGCTCCAGTAGTCAGTATATTTAGAGGGACAGAATCAAAATTCTGTCCATTCCTCTCCCACATGCTCTGGGTGGAAGGTGTACAGCAACCGTTATCCCCATGAGCCCATTCCCAATCTCAGTTCCTATGTGGATGCACAGTCTGGGGCAGAAAGTAGCCCTACAGTCGCTAAGGAGAAGAGTTAAAGGAGCAAGTGAATTACTCAAATCTCCTAGATCAATGATTAACCAGATGGGAATTTTCCCTCCTCTCTTCTTTCTTTAATGGTTAAATATATTGAGAAATGTTTTTGAATTAGGTAAATGTTAACAAAAGTAATGTTACCCAACAGCTCTCGCTAGGCAGAACAGCTTTTCTAGTGTTCTTTGCGCATGAGCTCTGGCTTTTAAGAGTCAAAGGATCTCCAGTTCAAATCCTAGGGATTCAAGTTTTCTATGAAGTTTGCATTCTATAGCACAAATTCAGGAGACCTTTAAAAATTTTTTACTCTATGATTTGTGTGTGTGTGTGTGTGGGGGATTTTGCCATTTTCAAATATTACGTCTTTTAAATAGAGTTTTTGGAATAGAAACTCTACGGTACTGTACAAAAGACAGCTTCAGGGGGACAGGTGATTTTATTACTTACTATTCGGTGTTATTAAAAATAATTTAAAAGCTCAGATTCAAATCTATAATTGCATTTCTTCCCCATTTCAGTGAATTGTATTGTTTCTGAAAGCAAGTGATTGATACCACTAGCTAAAGGCAGACATAGTGTATTCCTACACTGCAGTCAAGGGTGGGAAGAAGGGTGATTGCAACACATGTAGACCTTCCCAAGTTAGATTTAATCTAGCCAGTGTGAGTACTAATGGCAGTGAAGCGAAGCTGTGGCAGGAGAGACTTCAGCACAGGTTGTACAACCTCTCCTGGGCACACATAGGAGTGGCTAACCCATGTTCAACTCCTTGCTGCTGCAGTTTCACTGCTACTGGTACCTGAGCTAGTTAAATTAGAGCTATCTTGAGTGTCTACATATGGTGAAATCCAACTGCAGTGATTTCAGTATAGTGTTGCAGACACTAGGCAACCTCCCCGTGTATCTGTGATAATGCACCATTTTTATACCTTTCCCATGCTAGCAAAATCTACTACAAATTAAATGAATAATACCAAAACTCATTTCACTATGAGTGACCTAAAGCCATCAGAAGCAAAAGTCTGTAGAAGTGAAAGGCTAATACAAAAACTGGGAATCTCTTTCTTGGACCTAAAACCTCTCCCATATAAATAACTCCACTGAAGTCTATAGGAGTTCTGCATCCATAAAAGTCAGCAGAAGCGAGTGGGGGAAAAAAATCAACATTACTCCACAAAATGTAAATGGATAATTCCCATAAATGTAGATCACAGAAAGTCCTGATTCATGATTCACTGATTGTTATTGTCCTGGTAAAATATGTGAGGCAATATTGTATGTAAAGATATAAGATTCCACTACATTACTGGGATATGATACGACGAAAATACCTGTAAACACTTTTTTGTAATAGGAGACTTGGTGTTGGCATTAAGCCCAATGAAAATGTGCAAAATGCAAAATTCTTAGGAAGGGATCCTTTGAGGTAACAGAAGTGGTAAGATACATATCACATTTAAAGGTCTCATGGTAATGCTGTTCCACAGCTAGCACATGTAAACAGACTTAAAGGCTATCACAGCAGGGAAGTCATGGTAAACATGATCTGCTATGTAGAAGGGGAAACTGAGGCACAACACCTCATTGATTTGCTGGCTGAATGCCAAAATGACTCAGCTCTGGAAAGCATTGATATTTGCAGTGAGTTAACACCAGTTGAAAGGGCAGAGGTGTTGTCCGTGTTGCAAGAACACAAAGAAGTGGTTTACCAGGTGTATACCATGCCTAGCACTGATGATATGCTGTACATTTTAAGCAAATCTAAATATCTTAGTTCTTTTGATTTAGTTTGTGGTTATTGGTAAATCCTTTTAGACAAGGATGCACAGAAAAAAGAATCAGTTTTCATCACTGATATGAGACTCTATGAGATTACAGTGTTACCACTGCGTTTTATAAATGTTGGAGCCACCTTCCAGAGGTTGGTCAACCAAGTGTTAAATGGTTTATAGAACTCTGCAAGAACATGTGTGGATACAGTGTTTAGCAACACCTGGACTGAGCACAAAGAACACTAGGATATTTTGCTGCCCAAACTCAAGGAGGCAGGCCTAACCATAAAAGCCTTTAAGTGTAAAACTGGAGCAGCCACAGTTCCTTATTTGGGGCCCGGGGCAGAGGTGGTAAAATATCTCCTGATTCTTTGAATGCTGAAGCCACTGTAAATTGGCCCGTACCCTGAACCAAAAAACAAGTCCAATCTTTCATAGGTCTGGTCAACTATTATAGAAGGTCTGTATGTGGATTCAGTAACATTGTATCTGCAATCACAGATTTATGTAAAAAGATGAAGGCAAACAAAGTCATTTGGACAAAAGAGTGCCAGGAAGGATTTGATAATATAAAGAATATCTTGTCTGAAAAGCCTGTTCTAGATAGCCCTGATTTTAACAAAATCTTTGAGCTGTGTACAGACGTATCAGACGTCGGTCTGGCTGCTGTGCTGATGCAAATAGGGGATAAAAATAAGAAATGCTGAATTGCCTTCTGAAGCAAAAAATTGACCCCAACTAAAAAGAATCACTCTGTCATAGAAAAGGATTACTACGCTATAGAGTGGGCAGTTAAGCAACGAATGCCCTACCTTTCTATTAGAAAGTTCAGGGACAAACATCCACCATTAAACTGGCTAAACAAAACTGAAGGCTGTAATTCCAAACTGCTTCGCTGGAGTACTCCTACACGTTATCACACTACTTGAATTTTACATGGAAATTGTCTACATAAGGGAAAAGAAAATATGGTGGCGGATGTCCTTTTCCGATATCCTGATCCTGATCTACTGCCTCTGGGTAAGCCAGTGGCTAACTTCCTGCAGCTTTGTTAAGGGGGTGGGGGAGGTGTGTCAGTCTGTATCCCTATTTTCAACCCTTTTACAAGATTATGTTTAATTTTGTACACAGCATACTGTGTAAGGTATCATTTGAAGACTCATAATTTTCTGATCATTATTGTCCTAGTAAAATATGTATGGCAATGTGGCATGCAAAGATATATGATTTATGATATTACTGGGACATGTTCCAACATATTCTAGAGGGCAGTCACAAACAAGTTCCCAAGAGACAAAAGGCTTGCCAATGCCTCAGCCAGGTGTCAACGAGACAAAGTGGACCCTCACCTGATTAAGTAGCCACTCTTTGGCAGGAGAGAAGGTGTGGGCAAAAGATCTACATTTTGACAAAGAAGCAGTTTAACGTTTCTGGCCACACAGACTTCTGTCTCCTGAATATCAGCTGGAGATGATTCTTGTGCAAGAGAAAGGGCTATAAAAGGAGAGGACAGATGCCCCAAATCATCCATTCCTTGCTCTCTGCCCACAGCATCATCAACATCTGAAGAACAAAGCAGGCATAATTGGACCGGGTGAGGGATGATCCTGACTGAAAGAGGTTCAGCCAATAAAACGGCTGCAATATGTGGTGAGGGAGTACAAGATGAACATTTCTGGGGGAAAGTCTGGGACTGGGTGTTTGTTGGTATGGCCCTGTAATGTAATTCCTGAGTGGCTGGCTATAGCACTCACACAGTATAGCTAGGAGTGAGTGACATGCTGGAAGCTGTGTGTGAGGGGAGCAGAGAAGACACCCCAGGCTGGAGAATTGATGGGACTCAGCTGTCCATCAGTTCAGATCTGAATCAGGGTAACGTCACAACTGGGTAACAGGAATCCCTCCCATCTTGCCATTATCTGAACTGATGAAAAGCCCTGATGCTACTTGGCAAATTAACAGGTAATTTGCCAATCTCTTTGGTTAGTGTCACATTTGAACTTCTTCAGAATGCTACAGAGAAATTAGGATGCAATGCAAGTATAAAGCTTCAGTTCCCTAACCCTAGAGCTGAAATTATGCATGTCCATCTTAAATCCTCTGCACAGAATCAGAGCTCTTTTCTTTACCTGGAACTAGTCCAAAAGGAAAATCATTTGAGAAGGTGGCTCTCAAATTTTCTCCCAGATGAGGCAGATTTCTAAAATTTGAAAGGTTATTGCCAGGAAAGATCTACAAATGTGTTGTAACATTGTTTCATTTTATAATTGGAGTGACCCAACTCCATTTTAAATTAATAGAATAAATAAAGTGACCCAACTCCATTTTAAATTAACAGGAATATAAACTCACTGAACCAAGATGTAAAATGCTAACTGCCTTGCATCAACCCCAGCTGGCCACCTATTGTAACAGAATCTCTGTGAAACTTACCAGCCCCGGGAGGAGTCCACAGGTGATAAGTACTAAAGGCAATGTAATCAAAATGTAGCCTTTGGAAAACCTGTTACTTCAAACCCAGTAAACTTAATCTAAATAGTATCAATCTCTGAGAAACTTCCTTTGAACAGTATCCATTCATGTATTGTAGCAAAATCTCTGTGACTCGAAACTCAGTAAACTGCATTTGAATAGTGTTGAGACATGTATTGCAATGGGTGATTCTTTGTCAGCAGCAAACAACAGCTGGACAATTAAGAAGAATAGAATCGGGTTTCTCTGTCAGTTTCGCTGTTTTGGGGTGCAGTCCCCAATTACCTCATCGCTCTTGGAAACTTCTAATTGGCTAAAAAGTGGGCACATGGCTGTGAGGAAGAGAAATATAGGTGATCAAAAAACAGGAAGTAAACTGGAGATGTCCCTGAATCTTTGGAAGAACAACAGAATAGTTCTACATGTAGGCTGATCTACCTGCTGTCTCTCCCCAGCTTGCCACTCAAACCTAAGTATAGAGTGTGGGGCTGTGTAACCTGAGTGTGATAGTATTTTCCACTCAGATGTGTAACCTG
>ML675603.1:96565049-96599426 GCA_007922155.1 Mesoclemmys tuberculata | reverse complement strand
CCTGAGTGTGATAGTATTTTCCACTCAGATGTGTAACCTGAGTGTGACTGTATTTTCCACTCAGATGTAAACCCGGGAATTGTACTAGTAGAATTGGAGTGCTGCTTTGCTGCTGACAAATCTCACTGGTGCAGTGTAAGTATAATAGTATAAGTATAACCCTATAGTATAAGCTAGCTTTGTAAATATAATTGTACATTTGTAATTGTAATTGTGTTTTAAGTAGTTAAGTTGTTGTATTAAATAAGAATCAATGGTGATTTTTAAATTGTAATTATTGATGTATAGATTGTTGTTAGTAAAACAAAATTGTATGCAAAGCCATCTTTGTCACTCCTTATTTGAGGGATCCATATAAATCGAACCTGACAGCAAGCTGGTTCTTGTTGTCACCTCAAAATGATTGAGAGTCAATGACTTAAATACAATCCCAATATAGGCCCGATATATTTTTTTTCTTTACCTAACTTGTCTGAGCTGTTGGCCATAAAAATATAATCAGCTCAGGGTTTTCATGCCAGAGGCAGGATAGGGGTAGCTTCATATGCGATGAACCACTCATGTGTAATCGAGACTCCAGATTTGGATTTTGAGACAGCTGGAAACTTTTATTAAGTACTGGCACTTCTTAAAACTTTATTTGGACTGAGTGAAACTTCATCAGTTTAAAAGAAGATAAAAAAAATCAGAGGATCTTTAAAGATCAAGAGAAAGTTCATCTTATTTTTACCAAAATAGCATGAGCACTGTCAGCAAAATTGATCAGGTAACATCTAAAGATAATTTAAATGAGTAATGTATAATAAAATCTGAGAGAGCCCTCACTTGACACTTATGTAATTTTTTTTCCCTAATAAGAAAACAGATACTTTACATATAAAATACTATAATATTTAATTGTGCAGGTCAGGAGCCAAAATGGGAGCCTAAAGTTACACACACAAATCCACATATAGCCACCTAAATACATGGTTAGTAATTTGATATATGGACTGCTTTGGCAACCTAACGTTAGGATTGTATAATTTATATTTTTGGCCCTATTTTTCAGAAAGGTGCCCTCAATTCCTACTCTATTCTTTGTTGAAAACAGACACTGTGCATGAATTTGTCAATGCAATATGTGAAAGATTTTCTTTATGAACACTTAGTCTTGTTTTGTTCAAGTCCAGAAGCTGCTATGAATCCAGAAACATATATAGTCAATGACAAAGAAGAACATAATGTTCACTTAGAAAAGAATACAGAGTATATTATTCATAGTGAAGGGAATCCTTAAAGAAAACATAACATCTAAAGTATGGCATTCACTAAAAAGAAAGCTTTACAAATACTTGCCACAGTGGATTTAATTTTGCCACTTACATCTGTGATCATTTTCCCCCTGGTCTTGTTTCTTTCCCTGTGATTGGCTCGCTTCTGCTTCTGCTGCAAAACTCGTTCCCTGGTGGTGCGATACTCCAAAGCAAATTCACTAATAATTTTGCAGAACTTATTGATGTTGACTTCACGGATTGCATAAGGAGGATGGCCCATAAATAATAAAAATGCATGGAACCTGGAAAACAAAATGAATTAATGACAGCTTTTCAAAATAAAAGAAAAACATTCAAAAACTTTTTTAGATTTCCAGTAAAATAGATTCCCAGTTGATCCATTTATTGTCTTATGAGGTTTTTTTTCCATGCTGCAGAGTTTTCATCACTGGCATGGTTTATAATTAAAAACATAGTGCAAATAAACGGTTAGTCTATGATAACTTCATCCCAACCCATTTTCCCATGCTGATGTAAGAGATAAGATGTTTATGGAACCCCATTCTTTTTATTTTACTAATTTGGCATGTGAATGAACAATTTCAATTCAGATATTGAAAAAAATATTATGTTTTAATTCCATTTGTTTGTATTAAGTAACTTCAAAGAAGTTGTTAAGATGTTGGGGAAAGTCTAGACAAGAAGAATGAAGATTTACAGGCTAGTAATACAGGAAGAGAAGTATTTCTAGTTCAAAAAGAAAACCATAAAATGTTGTAACATCCAAATACTTTCAATCTAGGGTACTTTGAGTTCACAACTTTATTGTTGATTCAGTATTATTTATAGCTTTTTGCATTATTTGCAGCTTTGCTGCTGCTTCTGTACCACATTATTCACAATGGCCTACTGAAGGTATAGATCTTTGTGAATCTATTTTTTATCTACTGTATCCATTCTAATTAAAAAAATCATTAAAGTGGAAATGAAAGATGTGACTGAATAAGGTACCTTGGAGAGGCTTAGAATAGTAGTTACATTATGTAAGTTAAAGTAAAGAAAAAGAGTATTCTTCTCATTTTCAAATCCAACAAAATGCATGTGATAAACCCAGTTAGAAACTTGCGAGTTCCTACTTTCACGATTACTCAGCTACATTTGGAGTACTACTTACTTCGAAGGCAGAATAGAACTCATAAATGAGAAAACAAATAGCATGAACTAACATCCCAGATCTGTACACTCACATATGGGGCTGTTTGAACTCCCTTTGGTAATTCTGTGTACAAATACATATTATTTCCCCATCTTTACAATGGGGATAATGACATCATTCTCTTTTGTAAAGCACTTTGAGATCTACAGATGAAAGCACTACATAAGAGGTAGGTATTTTTATCATTATTGGGTATATTTAAATCATATGTGTGAGTTTATGAAACTGGAAATATACTAGCAGTGGCACTTGCGTATACATGAACATTAGCAGATTGTACAAGATATGTACAGTACTAGCTCCAGATACAGAACTTGTTACTCAACCTTTAATATGGCAAATCTCTCATTAAAGACAAAAGGACTTTGCCTGAGTAGAATTTCAGGATTTTACTGCACTGTGTACTTATTTGTAAAAAATAAGCCAATCCCTCCAAAAGGTACTCAACTAAAGGGCAAAAAACAACAAATGCAGAATAATTTTGCCAAATTTTTCCTGATACTGTGTTAAGCCCTGAATAACTAGGGGCCTAATTGAGAATGGTGTCAAGCACTTCCAACTCCCATTAAAATCAAGATAGCAGAAAATAATTGCCAGTCGTTGTTTATCTCTGCAGAAATACAATAGTCAGCTGAAGTTAGGAAATATCGGGAACAAAGGAACATCTGTTACCAAGAACTCACAACAGATAAGTTGGTACACATTCTTCTTAGAATGTGGGATGAAGACCGTTGAATTAATAATTGAGGCTGTTCCCAGCAGTGCCCTAATTCTGTACCTGTTAATTATTCTTCTGTGAACAATCTTCAGAATTATGATTCTTTCTGCACAGTCTTTAAGGAACTCAGACATTTTTTGCTTCAGAGATGGTTTCATTTCATGCTTTGCGATAGCCTTAAGGTGATCCCATGATGCTTTGCACCTTTTCTCCATCTGACATAAGTTGTCCTGAAGTTGTTCAAAGTCAATCTAAAAACAAGTGAAGACACCAGCCATTTTGATCTCAAACACCACAACACAAACCTTGGGCATCCGAACTACTTCATCCTTATACAACAATGAGAGGGGGAGGGAGATGTCGCTTCAATGACACTGCTATATATATATTAATCGTTAATATTAATTTGTATTAATACTTGTGCCTGTCTTTACTCTCAATGTCAGCATGTGAAATGTTAGAAATTCTGAAACAAAATAAATGTAAAAATGTGTTGTTGCCATATAGATGTAACATGTAAAGAAGGGACAATATCTGAATTTTCTGCTATATTTGTATAAAACATTTTAGTAGATCCTCCTCTTACCAGTCAACTGCATATGTACCAAGAGCAGAAAACTAGGTACTATCAGCAAATGTGCGCATGCCCCAAAGCAGCAAAAGGCTTTCCTCCCTCCCCTTCGTCCCTTCCACGTTACAGTTTTTTAATGTGTTTGCCAATCACTACAATGTCTAGATGCCCATATTTCCCCTTGGTTATGTCCTTTCCCCATGCCTTGTCTCATTGAAAGACTATGTTTTGTTCCAAATTGTCAACTCACATGCCAGCACTTCAAGCTTTATTCAGAGGAAGCATTATCTAGTGATCTCAGCATAAACTTGCATCTCTTGATATGACACAGTTAGCTTATAACAAGATCTTTCTAATAGCTTTGAAACTCTGTGTCAACACAGTTAAAATAAATTATTACATCCTCAGTAACACTTATCAGGAGGGAAGCCAATAAATTCCATAACAAGGTGAAACAGAGGTTCTCGCTTACTCATCAACCAAAAAAGGTGTTCAAATTACAATGGATATGTTTATAAAAACAGGGCAGTATGCGTGAACTATCCAGCCACAGTACAAAGCAAATGGAAACAGCAGAAATCTTTAACAAAGTCTCTTTGACTTCTCAAGGACGAATATATTTATTTTTGAATAAATGTTCAACGTGGAGATGAGCCTAAGCCATAAAATATAGATTTAGACTGAGATTCCAAACATGCCATAGTTAAGGGTTGTTTGGGTCTGGTATTATTGCAAACAGAAAACTACTTTGTAAGGGGTTTCTTCTTGCTTGCAGAATCTGAAGGAACTGTAGTTTAGTAAATGTTATTTCCAAAGGTTTCTATTTCAGTATCTTCCTATGCAGTGCAGCTATTCATTTTTTAATTTTAATTGCTTTTGTAATAAAGAAAAAGTACGGTCCCACAACAGTACATACGGTGTTCTGACAAAATTTAGTCATATATAATTAATCATATATAATAGGAAATTAATATAGTTATTAATTGTTCATTGTGAGTAACCTATAACAATATATTTTAAATGACTGAAGAAGTGATATAAGCACATACAGATAAAGGGTGAAATACTAGCCCTATTGAAATCAATGGGAGCTTTGCCATTGACTCCAGTGGGGCCAATATGTCAGCCAAAGCGTTTGACTGAATTGCTCCAATCCACTCCTCACAGACAGCACAACCTCATGAGGCTTAGTGATTTCTGATTTGTTATGTAATGTATTTTATATATTCTGCAAAGGCATTTCATACTTATCTGGGCCGCACAAATTAATTTTATTGTATAGCTTTTATATTTTATTATGACTTGTTTAAATCCAAAATGAGCCTAAACTGGAAGGCTGGATCAGAACTCCTATGAATTTTGGGAAAGTTCAGCTATTAACCCAAACACTGAAACTCAGACAGGACCTAAACCAGCATAATGGAGGCCAGATCTTCAGTTGTGGCCATAATGCTGGACTGACAGTCAGAATGCTGTGTGAAGTGTATTTATAAGCCCTCCTCTGCACTCTCCTGATCCTGGTGCTATTCTGTGCATGACTGTTCCCCCTGTGCTATGTTAGAGCAGCCTAAAGGCTTTTATAACCTATGCTTGGTTGCAAGAGTCAGAAGAGACGGAAAACAGAGCCCATGATTGGCATGGCAATCCATTTTCCCCAGTCATGGTCCCTTTTCCCTGCCACGCTGGCAGTAGAGAAGTCCTTGACATAACAGTCCCAATTCAGGCTCTACTCCACAGAATTATTTTGCTTACCCTGGGGTAATCCCTCCCTGGGCAATGGTTTATGGCCAGATTATGCTGACACTATAAACGCAACAAGAAACTGGCCTTGGATGCATGCTGCCTCAAATGTGGAGGAATGTGGGCTTGGGATCCAAACCATCCGAACCCTATCTCTAGTGTAGGTGGAGCTCACCCTGAGCCTTTTTTTTTAATGCATTCTTGACCTTGGTTCAAATTAAAGTTTGTTACAGATGGAATAAAGGTTTCAGCTATACACAGTACCTACTGCTGAGTCATACTAACTGAGCTTAGCCATAAGAAATGTATTATTATTAAAAAGCTCCCTGGTATAACCTGGTATTAATTTGATTCATTTTTGCTCTGACTTACAAAGTGATGAATTTTTCCTCTTCACAAGGAAATAAAAACATCCTTTGATCCATTCTGCTATTCAGAAAAGCCCTGCAGGCGAGGCAGCTGTGGGGGGTTGGATTTTTGTTAGCGTATCAATGCCTATTTTTAAAAAAAGCCCTCTCTAGGTCAGTATTTTCACTGTTGATGACAAACATATTGTAGCTCACCACAGACTGCAAATGTAAAATGCGCACGCCAGACAAAATACCGGTATCCCCTTTAGAAAAAAAGGAGCCCAGAAGTCTCTAAGACTCAAAATTTGGGGTCACAAAGAATTTTCCAACTGGGATGGGGAACTCCCCCAATCCCTCCTCTGCACAGTGCTGGAATTTTCATTAATTTTCATCTTATGTCACAGCAGCTTGCACTGAAACCCGTGGGAGTTCTGAGTGATCAGCAGTTCTGAAGATCAGGTTGGTAGAGATCAAAAGACAATGTGTTTAGGAAAGCAGGGCTCTAGAAATCAGAAAGTCCAGAGAGGCGTTGGCACCTTCCCCTCTACTATGGGTTCTGCAAGCAACCAGTGCAGCCACATAAAGGGTATTGCTAGTTCAGGAGTGGATGTGGCTAGTCTGACAGAAGGATGAGCTAGAACTTTCAGTACAGTTTGAGGCTACCAGCTGGGGGAGCACAGCAGTGAAAACATCACCTGCTCTCCCATGAGGTGAACTGAGCACAGCTGATTGTGCTAGCACAATAAGTGCAAATTCCTGAAACAGGAAATCCAAACTAGGTAACCTGTCTGTGTATTCTGAATATGACTGAGGCTAATGTCAGAAGGAGAGTTCCAAGGAGATTACAACAGATCACTATGTAACCCTAATATAACCAGGGCCACCAACTCTCAAGAACTTGTCTTGAATGAGTGGTCATTTTTAGGGGACAAAAACAATCCATGCATGGACAATTCTCAGCATTTTGAAGAGTAAGAGTTAAAAGTGCTATGCAACAATCACGTACATTAGTCTGTATTTTATTAAGTACTGTTTCCTCACTTTATGCTTTTGAAGGTGTTGCCATTATTTCCAATGAAACCCTGGGATAAGTAATGCTTATATGAACAGAATCCAAGGCACCTCCATAGGATACATGCTTTAGGCCCTAGCACTTAAGGGGTGAAGATCATTTTACACATCATCTGATATACAGTAAAGTATCTGTTTTCCTTTAAATAGGTGCCATGGTCCAACAAACTGCTCCTCTAAAGAGCAGTGACTAATGAACATGGCTTAGTCACCAGATACATTTAAAAAAAAACAAAACATTTTGTACTTGCCGACCTGTTGATGGGATTTTTCCTGCCTAAACTCACAGAACAATTCACTAAACCACCAGACTGGGTAGGCAGGAATACAAAAATCTGAAGTTATTTAGAAAATTTTTGACTCTTCTAGAAAATGAGGTCAAATGAATATGACAGTCTAGAGTATTAAAGCACCCACTGTACAATATTTCAAATCACTGGCATGGGCTTTTTTCAAGTAGCAAAAGCGTTATTAGTGTACTGCTTTCTGATAGTGTGAGACCTGGAGTGACACAAACACTGTCATCCTCACTCTGTTTGCTTCTCCCTTCTTTCCTGGATCTGTCCCGCTTGTTTTGGTCTGTTATCCTACTGTCCTTTCTTTTCTTACTGTCCACTTCTTTTGTTTTCATGGTTCCTTTACTGCCCCATTTCTCTCCTGCACTGTATCATCTCCATTTCTGTTCTCTGTCCTCCCTAATACACACTAAGCGCTCAGTCTTGCCTTATAGGCATTGCTGCAGCGAAGCCGAATTTCTCACAGAGCTCCTTACCTGTAGGGCGAATTGGTTATGGCTCACCCCTTCAAGTGATGTGGCCTGCTCCCCACTGCATGCATAGCCAACTCCACTGGCTGATGGTGAGGGAGAACAGAACGCTGGCTTTCTCCCTGACAGCTTTAGGGTGTCTTACGCCACACAAAAGCAGTCAAGGACTCCTCTCCCTCTGTGCACCTATAAACAATGGAGCCCACATTTGCCCTGAGCCACATGATCTCCTTTCTCCATCCCCCATCCTGTCTCACCCAACAAAATCAAACTGAGACTCACACATTCACATCAGTTAGCACTGAACAGGGTAAGCTGCCCCCATCCAATGAGGAAGCACTAACCAATGTACTGAGTTGCGGGGGCCATCTGCTCCATTAGGCCAACTATCAGTAACATCAGGAACTGAATGGGGTGCATGGAGAAGAGGCCTCTCTACCATTCCCTTCCTGCAACACCAATGCTCGTTATTGCTTCCATGCATTTGGAAAAATGAGAGGATCGGTCTAATTTCCTCCTCATCTGTAAAGCAACGTTTCCAGGGAAAGTTTCAGTTCTGAAGCATGGCAGAGAAGTTTGGATACCTCAGAAATCACTGGCATTATCCAGCTCAGTATGACAGATGAGGAACGAAAGCATCAAGCAAATAGCCCAAGGTCACAAAGTGACTAGGCCCAAGATCCACTAAGCACTCAGTAAGTTACTTTGACCTGCGCCCTCTGGTGCATACTGATCTTTATCTATACAGAATGGAATTTCCTTCACTATTTTAAATAGTGTATGCAGCGTGGTTGTAGCTATATCGGTCCCACGATATTAGAGACACAAGGTGGGTGAGGTAATTACTTTTATTGGTCCAATTTCTGTTGGTGAGAGAGACAAGAGAAACCAACAGAAGTTGATCCAATAAAAGATATTACTTCACACACCTGGTCTCTCTTTTTTTAAATAGTGATATTTATATATTATACAATTTGTCAAAAATAACTGCATTATACTTTTTCAGCTAGGAACGTACAATTCCTTTTTCACTCCTTAATGCCATTTTAAAGAAACTTGCTATCACTCTGTAGATTCTTGTAATGCACAAGGAAGGGTAACAGGAGGTACAGCTGCCTGGAACACAATTGTCTTTACTTTTAAATAGCAGATTCCATTGAAAACAAGGATCCAAAGGCATTCAAATGGTTCAAATGTTTACTTCTCTTCTTGAGAACTCTAATAAACCATTGACATAAGGAAGCTGTCTGGTATCTTTATTGACAGCATTATGTTAGTTTATTAGTCAATGGACTAGATTCTCTGGCACGCTTTACCTTGTATCGTTTACATGAATAATAAGTGGGTGTAAAACATTACTGAATCAGAAAAGTAACAATTTGCATCCACTTTACCCTTATGTAACTGAAGCTCAACTAAGAAACTGACCAAATGTTTGTACAGTGCTTTACAGATGTAAAGCGCTATATGTGCTCAGCAATATTATTATATTTGAAGCATTCTTACTCCCATTTGTGGTTAGCATTTGTTTGATTTGGGGTGTTATCAAAAAATCAAATTACAGCCCAGAGAAGTGTAAAATCAGAAAGGTGCATAATATAATTTGTGGTCTGAATTAGCAAGATTAAAAAGAGTATTGATACAAGGAGAGTTATACACAAGGATTGTTGATATTATATGTTTGGTACACAGATCACAAAGTAAAAAGTACCATACTCTTTCTCTTGGAGCTGCTCAGTTCAGACTGCGTTCCCAAGGAAGGCGAGGCAGAGAGAGGTCTCTATTCGCCATGCATATGTCATCTTATTTCCAATATTTTATTAAAAAAAACAAAGTTACATAATGATAGAGAGAGATGATTCATTTTCTTATTGTTGAAAGGAAACAGGAACAGTACCTGCTTCCAGCTGGAAGACAGCACTGTGACTAACATGGCATTTAGGTGGATTTCACATAAAATTGTGGTTCAACAAGGCTATGGAAAATGTAGTTCTGAGAGAAGATCTGCTGTAATGGTATTTTATAACGCTTCACTGTATAAAGAAAAGAGAAAGATGGTCATTTCAGATTATCATTACAGCTCTATTCTTGGATAGCAAGAAAAGTGCTGTGCACTCCCACAGGGATGTTGAAGAAAGTGGAAATTTATGTTCTTCCCTCTCCTTCCACCTAATTCAACACACACGCACACCTAGATGTTACTGAATTATATGATCCAAAACTACCCCTTAAATATAAATCTCTCTCTTTTCCTAGAGGAGGAGCACCAGCAATCTCTGGTACTTGTTATGTAAAGTAAGATTTTACCTGATTTTTGCCTTCAGATACTGTGTAGTATTTATTTATTTTGGTCTGTAAATCGATAAGAAAAACAACCATGCAAATGCTCCAGGGATAGGTCTGATACATACTTTCTTTTTCTTGACAATTGCCTCTTCCCATGCACGAACACAGGGACTGAAAAACCTTCAGAACTAATTCCCTTACATGTCTGTCATATTACCAGCTGAGCATCCTTGCTCATGCTCAGTCTTCTCAGATACCCCAAGATGGGCATCAATGGGCCAAAACTGGGTGCCCAGACAGAAACCACCCAAATAGGATTCCAACACCAATTAATGCAGCACAAGTTCTCCAAATCAACGGTGGTTTCCATATAACAAACCCCAATAACCAACCAACATTCAGCTTTAAACAATCTATGTTTGCAATCTAAGCCATCATATTTTTCCCACCTGAGACTTACATCCATAATAACACTCTCAAATCACATCCTGCCCTGTAATCTCAACGTCAGCTTTTACTGGGTTGGCTACAAGTGCTTGAACATTTGCTTCCACCAAGGCCCAAGTAACAGACTTCATCTGTGACTCCTATTCAATAATAAATCTTAACCCAGGATCTCCCACAGCCATAAATATGGACTCAACTCAAACTCCTCCATATCAATATGTATCACTCACCTCCTGTGACACACTTCACCCATCCATGACCACTCTTATAATGTAATTGTGTATTTTTTAATGCAAAGTATGTCATGTAAGATGTTTCTGGAATGCTCATGATGTCCTGAACATTACTGTTATAGTAATACGTTTGTTGCAATATCATGTGTATGGTTATGAGGCTTCAATATGTGACATGCCCAGAAAAGCCCAAAGTCGCATGGCTTAAAACATACCCAAGCAAGACTCCGAGAAGAGGGGCAGTTTGCACCTCATTAGGGCTTGTATAGAACAAACCCAGCTCAACATTACAGGAACAAAGGACTGGCCTGGATGTCAACAGATGAATCCACAAAGGACCTCAGTGATTCAAGGCATGGAAGGAATCATACATGGACATTGTTTGCCATTTGACCCTGAACAGGGGTGGGGAAGCCCCAGAAGCGAGAAGGAACATTTTAAAATGGAGACATTTTGCAATTGCTCTCTCTTCTCCACCTCCATCTACAAACTCCACCAAGCAACTGAAGTGCTGGATCACAGGGGGGAAGGCCTGGCTCAAGGCAGACCAGCCAGCCTGTGATGAGAATCATCTGAGGATGCTGAAAGTGTTAAGATTAATTTAGAATGTGTTTTGCTTTTTATTTTCTCTTGATCAAATCTGACTTGTTTTCCTCTGACTTCTAATCACTTCAAATATTTCTGTACTTAATACATTTGTTTGTTTGTTTTATCCAAAACACTGCATTTGGTTTAAGGTGTGTTAGAGACTCCACTTGAAGTGACAAGGCTGGTACATATTAATTTATTTGTTAAACTGATAAACTGATTATGAGCTTGCAGTATCCAGGGGGCAGCATTGAACAGTGTAAGACAAAAGTTCCTAGGGTTGCATCTGGGACCGAGGGATATTCACTGGGGTCATTCTGTTGCATGATCTAAAGAGTGACTTGCCAGGAGCACTCGCTCAGTTGGGAGTGACTCGCTTGCTGGAGGCAGTGCATGATCTGCCCAGAAGTGGGATTTCACACAGCAAAGCAGAGTAAGATGGGCTCCAGGAGTGAGAGATTCACCAGTCCAGATTGCAGAGGGGAACATCACACCTCCATAGTAACATATAATTCCCAGCCCTTTCATCTAACTTTGCTCTGCTGCTACGAGAGATCATTGGACCAGTTAGACTGGGACTGAAGGGAATCTCACGACTTCACTACTCTACTGTGAAGTCTCCCCTCATGGAGTTGAGTAGCGCAATACCTCAATATAACTAACACCGAACTCACCTCCTCTTGTCACTCTTTCCCACCTGACAAATATCTCCCCTTCAAAAATCACCATCTCCGAACACTTCACTTTCCACTCACTCCACCTGCCCTTCCCCTAAAGATTCCATTTACACTGTCCCTTTAAAACCACTTGTGCTCTCCAAGGTTAACCCCTGCCACTCAGACCCAAATCCCGCATCCCCAACTATTTAACTAACTGAACTCAAGAAACACACCATCCAACCTGAACAACCCAAAGCAGCCGCGCCCGTTTCATGGGAGACCTTACCATGCTAGGTATTCCAGGGCTGCTGAAGGGGGACAGACTGGGCTGGGCCGCAGATGGGGAAGTAACTCCTGCCCTACACCTCGTAGGACAGTATGTTCAGTAGATGCATACTGCCATTCAGTGCCAGTCAGCACTGCAATTACAAGGGAATGTAAGGATTGAACCTTTGGCTTCAAGGTTCTCCCTTCTGCACAGTGTGCTTCACACATCAATAAACTCCATTCTTCTATTCCAGTTAAACCTGCAAAGTTTTCTGGGTCAAGTTCACCACTGGCATAATGTGCACAACCCCGCTGATGTCAAAAATATTGCACCTGCTTATAGTTGCAGTGACTTTGTGCCCCTGCAGTTTCATGGATATTTTTTAACAGGGTTGGAAGCCCCAACTCCAGGCTTGAGGTAAAAATAAAATGGAAGAAAGCTGACAAAACAAGCTCAAATTGAGTAGTGGCATTTAAGTTTCTTAAACCAGCCTGAAAAACTCAGATTGAGAATGAAGTAATTCATTATCAAGATCACTGTAAAATACTGAGGTTTTTTTTTTTTTTTGGTATGTGTGAAGGTTTTGCATAACTCCTGTTACATATCCTCTATATCCCTTACTGCTTTCTGCTATATTGTTATAATTATCATTTGCTGACTCATCCCAGCTCTTTAAATTTTGTTATTATGCTAGTGAACAGATCAGCTCTAGACGCTTTCAAAATAGGAGCTGAACCTCTCCCCATCTTTGCCTCTCCCCACTTAGTGCTGTTAACTACAGAACCAACACATTCACAGGTTACGTTTCATTCTAATTTTACAACTGAAATGATAATTAGATACAGTAGAACAGGCACACACAGACATACAAAGTCAGCTTTTCTCCCTTCAAAGATGGGGTATTTTCTACAGCAGACCACAGGCCAGATTGAGTTGTTTATAATTTAGGTCAGACAGTTCATTTCCACATTATTACAGGGAAGGGTTTTGATGTGGAACACGACATTCTCTTCTTTCTGCCCTGGTTCAGAGCCAAGGGGAGCTCTGAGAATTGATGGAGTAACAAATGAGCCTAGAATGCTTTCAAAGAGAAGTCAGATTAGTGCTTCTTAAACAACATTTGTTATATTAGGGAAGCATATGTTTCTGCAGCACAGTGGCAGGCACCTAGTGTTTTGTAACAGATTACCCACACACTCATAAACTCTGCTGTGAAATTCCATAAAATCTATCCACTCTCTTTTTACTCTTGTGTTTTAGGAGTTAACATATAACTCATCATAGGATTCACTGTATTTAATTAGGAGTAGGCAGAAAAGTAAGATAAGATATAGTTATTACTCTCCATTTGCTAAGAATACAGGTACAGGAAACCATCTGGTAGATTTGCTAAGTGCTTTTGCCTACAAATGTTGTCTTATTAGTAATGTAAACAAAATTCTTATATAAAACCTTGGAGGAAAAGTAAGTAGGTCAGTATTAATAACAGACGTTTCTTTTAAAAGTAATAGGGTTTTTTTTAAGAGGTGGAGTGTCACTGGCCTGGGATTCTTTCTTGATGAACTTTACCACCCAAGATGCAGGACTATGTAAATAAATGCAACTAAAAAAGTAGGGCACAGACTATACCTGATGAAAATGCTAGGGGGAGACTCTTGTTACTCATAAATCCTATGGGAGTAATCTGAATTATGGCTAGTGTTTCCACTGAAAATAGCAGAAAAATAAAAGGACAGAAGCATATTGCCGTTTTCAGGGACTCAATCAGGTCAAACTCCGTCTATGAGAAGATTTTCAATAGCACAAAGAACAGTCAGGTGCAAAACTTTAATTGAAAATCTGTAGAGGTTGGGTGCCTTTGGAAACCTCTCTCCTACTTTTTTTCTGAATAAATAGCATCTTCAGTCAGTATCGCTCCAGTGTGGATTAGGATATGGTTGGACACAACCGTAAGCAGAACGTGTGTGTCACTGAAGAGATCTAGCATATTACCTCAAATATTCCTAAGTGTCTTCAATAAAAAGAAAGACACCCGAGAATTTTATGTCCCATAATCCAGGTTTAGAAAATTATATCTCTTAAATTTCAGAGTAATTAGTGAAGAAGGAATGTGCTTAGACCTAGCAGACATGAAAGGGGGGCTGGATGGCTCAACAATTTGATAAGAAAATACACATTCTTTCATTTATGTCATTGACTGGACTCTGGTCCAGGATGGTAGTGAGCAAAAGTAATTTCTTTCTAAAAGATTTTTAGTGGCTGACATGAGATGAGTTGCTGGTCTCAGCCCAAGTGTTAGCGGATAGGTGAGGTACATATTTTGCTACCCATGCAAATATAGAAATAAATGATTGCTAAAAGTAATAATAATCACCATGGTGTGCAGCCATACTTGTCACTCCACTGCAATGTAATTCCTTGACCTATTAGTTCAAACTCTACTCCAGGGAGCCCATGTACAGCTTATGTCAGTGAGAGTCACATGAGGATATCAAAAGTTAGCATTTTGCTCATCTCCGTACTTGTGGCACAAAGATACAGTGTACATTCTATCCACATATTTCTAATAGTAGGTCAGTCTCCCTGCAAAAGTAATTATGAAAAATATGACAACAGAATCAAGTAACTGATTAATAAACAAATGGACAGTATGGACTCACTGGTTATGTCCCCCGTCATTCCCATTCATTTATTTATTTATACACTGTTCAGCACCACTGTTTCTGAGCACCTTACAAATTCTTCAAAAATCATATGCAAAAGCCTCAATGATCAGTGACTGAAAGGGAAAACTTTATCACTGGATGGCAACCTAACTCCAGATGGCTTAAAAGGATGTTGTGGCATGGCTAATACTAAGGGCACTCATTTGACTTGCACCGTTAATGAATCAAAATAACAGTATTGGATACTTACACACACACACACACACACTCTCACACTCTCACTCTCTCTCTCTCTCCCTCCCCAAACTGTGGAAATCATTCAGGATACTGCAGCTAATTCTTCAACATTGCTCCAACTAACCTGTTTCACTAACTGAAGCAGCTTTTGATATTCATGCACCTGACACCATATCTGGCAGAAAATGTATGGATTTTTTGTCTAGAAATATATGTGCAAAATATACTTTAATGTTAAAGGCAATTATACACAAATACTCCCCTATGTACAGAGACAAGAACGGTCATCACCAAGTCCAAGATTGAAGCATCATTTGATCTTTCCTTCCCACTCCATACCTGCCCTGGCTAAGGATAGTAATTCTCTCTGCTTTCTCTCAGGAGCTATAATATACCAGAACAGCAGTTGTGTTTCACCCACCCTCTTGTTCCCATAAATCCAAGCGGAGTCCTTCGGATCACTCTGCAGCTAGTTGCAGACTTCCTCTCCTGCCTGAGTATACGTCAGTATAATCAAGAGTTCTTTCCTGAAAGTAATTGCTGTTCCCTTGTGTGTGTTGCTCCCATTTCCTCATGCTTACTCTTCAAAATCACCTGCTTCTCCACTGTCTCATATCAGCAACTAATTTGGGGGTCTTCCTGGAAGAATCAAACATAGCCTGAGAGTGTGATATTTTATAAATAAGTGATTCAGGGAGAGCCTAAGACAATTATAAGTTAGCTCTACTGAGCTGGCTTTAGATCTTCTGGTGCATGGAAATAATTATTCATGGAGATTAGCAAGGGGAATTCTTACAAGGATTTTTTTCACTAACATCAGCTGACTCCAAAAAAGATATCAGTGCAAACACAGCCTCACCTTGTTACACGGAGAAGAACATCACTGACAAAGACACAGAAATCTGGAGGCCTGAAACCCTGCCTTTGTGCTAGGCAGATAGACACTAGGGCAGTAGCAGACAAACAGCTTTTTTAAAAGTAAGATCAAAAGGCCTGTTTATATATCTATACATTTTACATGGGTCTTTTCTGAAGGAATGATTCTGAATTGTTGGGGGATTTAGGTCTGGTGAGTTATACTACCCTTAGTTTGCATTTGATTTATTTATAAAATTTTATTGTAGCTTTTTTTACAAAGCCTGGTATAGAACAGTGGTTTTTCAACCTGCCAGCAGACTATGTCGAAAATTTCCAAATTTCCATTTGAAATTGTTTAGGGATCCACAAATGAAAAAAGGTTTAAAAGCACTGGCATACAGGCTTGCAACTCCAGAAGGTCAAAATGTCAATGGTCCTTCTCTATACAATTTTGTGTGGTAATAATATGGAATTGTATTTTTTTTAGATTGCTGTAGTGAGTTTCCACTTACCCAAGTGTGTCCTCCTCATCATTTTTGATAACTGTGACTTTGTTTGGTCCTTTGGAGATGAGCCATAGGCTTTGAAAGGGATTTTACTACCTTGTTTCATGTCTTTTCAACTCTTTTCAGATGTGCCAGATTTTTTTTTCATTTAGGAAATTCTCACATAGTTATTCAGCCGAAGGGAAGGGACATCTCTGTTTTTCTACATGATGGAAATTGTTTAAGCTTTGTTTCTCCTTGGTGATTTAGAAAGATGCTTATAGATGAAATGGAGCCCAAAATGCAGTGTAACCCTCAGTCAAATATCGGTTCTTCATTTATGTCAGCTTTCCTAAACCAAGATTTCACATACTCTCTTTACTATTCCATTGAAGAGGGCAGCTTGGAAGGTTTCCATATCCTAACGCTTTGATTTGTGGCAGCTGAGATGAAGGGAGACTAGAGCTTAATTCAGTAATCCATCATTGTTACAATATGTGCAGGAATATCCCAAAGAGGAAGACCTTGGGCATCATGGGAAGGATTAAGGCCATAATTTCCCTTACTGTGATTTTTTTTGGTTTTTTAGAATATCATCTGCTTTTGGGCAGGACCACTCAGAGTAGCAAACCACAGACTGAAATGCTGGGTGCAGTTTTGTATGGCTTTGGATCTAGAAACTCTCAGAAAGTGCAAATGTAGGTCAGGATTTCTTCTATTTCCTGTAACTGCAGGATACAGACTTCTTTTCAGAGCCCAGAGATAAAAGTCTATGATAGATTTTGGAGGATTAGTTCTTCTCATGTCTTCAACAATAGTTTTCATCTGTTTAGTAATTAACTGAGTCACAATTTAAAGAGTGGTTTAAACCTCTAAACAGAAAAAGATGCAAGGAGGACAAGAAATAAACCGGTACAGCTAAAATGGCAAGGCATAAGAAAGTTATCTGAGCCAAAAAGAGATCCTTCAGAAAATGGAAATTTTATCCTAGAGAAGCCAATAAAAAGGAGCATAAATTCTGACAGTGAATATGTAGGAAGAAAACTAGAAGACCTGTGATGGAATCTAAAGAGTAAGTAACTAAAAGATGTAAAAATAAATACCAGGACATTCTTTAAGTATATTAGAGACAGAAAGCCTTTGGAAGAATTTGTGGGTCTGCTGGATCACCAAGGATTAAATGGAGAAATTAAGGAAGACAAGGACATTACTGAGTAACTAAATAATTTCTCTGCATCAGTCTTCACCACAAGGAATGTTAGGGAAATACCTACCCCAGGCCCTACTCTCTTCTGGTAATGAGGATGAGATACTACTGCAGATTGAGATACTACTGTCAGAAGAAAAGGTGTTGAAACAAATTAATACATTACAAAAGAACAAAACACTAGGCCCAGATGGTACATACCCCTTGTTCTGAAGTTACTTAAGAATGATGTGGCTGAACTGCTAGCAAAACTAGGCAATCTCTCATAAAACAGCTACTATGTTGGGGCACTGGGGAGGGTATCAAATATTGTATCTATATTTTAAAAAAGGTGTGAGGGTTGAGCCAGGAAATTATAGAGCAGTAAGCGTTACTTCTGTACCTGGAAAATTGGTTGAAGTGATATTAAAAGCATAATTATAAAACATTTAGATGAGCGTGATGTGATAGGATCTAAACAGCACAATCTGCTCAAAAGAAAACCGTGTCTCACTAATCTACTCAAAGGCTTTCAGTGTGCCAGTAAAATAGTGGATACATGAGAATAAGTAAACACAATTAATTTAGACTTTCCAAAGGCCTCTGAAAAAGTGCCTCACAGGAAGCTAGTCACAAAACAAAGACGTCATGAGATGTGAGGCAAAGTACTGTCACTGATCAGAAACTAGCCAAGAGGGAGAAAACAAAGCACTGGAATAAAATGTCAATTTTCACAATGGCACAAGTTTAGCAGCAGGATGTCACACAGTTCTGTACTAGAACTTTGGTTGTTTAATATACTGATTAATATATGGAAAAGAGTCTGAGTACCGAGAGGGCAAAATCAGCAGATAACAGAAATTTATTTAGATTAGTCAAGGCTTGAGAAGATTTTGAGGAACTTGAGAGATCTAATCAAGCTAAGTAAGTGGGCATCACTGTGGCAGAGAAAATTCAATTTTATTAAATGTAAAATAATGCACAGTGGAGTGAATAATCTCAACCACTCAGATGTCTTGCTGAGTTCTACATTAACTGTATCAACTCAGGAAAATACCTGGCCATCATTATGGGCAGCTCAATAAAGACTGCTGTAAATTGTGCAGCAGCAGTCAAAAAAGCAAACAAAATGTCAGGATGCTGAATGAAAGAGATGGAAAATAATATGGAATACATTATAATGCCATTATATAAATCAAAGGTATGTCTTCACCTGGAATACTGTTTTAAATTTCTTTCATCCTGTGCCAAAAAAGGATATAGAGAGGTTTCAAAGACAGATGTGAAAATAATTAGAGTATGAAAAAATGAAGAAGAAAGATTGAAGAAATTAAGGCTGTTTAATTCAGTCAGTCAGTAAGTTCCAAAAATGAAACAGAAAGTTGGCAAATTCAGAACTGATATAAGAAAATACTTTCTACTCAATACACAATTAGAGTGTGGAACTCATTGTTACAAGATATCACTGAGACCAAGAACACAGCAAGATGCAAAAGAAGACTGGACATTTATATGCACAACAACATCTATGGTTCTAATAGTAAATATTTTTTAAAAGCAAAGCAAGAGTTTTGGAAGGGATATAATCTTTCCTGTTTGAGGGAATAAAGCAACCTGCAGTTATTGGGGATTATTAGGAAAATATAACTCAGGGTCAGGTTATCCTGCTGGGTTTCCTGCACCTTCCTTTGAAGCAGCTGATATTGACCTCCTCCAGACACAAGATACTAGAATACAGGGTCCATGGATCTAAGCTATTCCCATGTTCATTAAAAAACAACTCTGTAAAAACTGCGTTCTGAATTCCCATGTTAATTAATTCTCTATGATTCCATATCCCATATACACAGTTTAAAATTAAAAACATGCTGTTTCTAACTTCCAGCTCAGAAAATTCAACTTGGGCTCTTGGAGTCAAGTTGAATTGTTTCTATCATGCACATCACTTTCAATAATAAAAGCTCTAAAGATTAAATTTGCCATCAGTGACAACTGTGCAATCCCTTCTGGCTTCAAATTATATCCTCAGTGACAAAGAGGCATTCTCAAATGTCCCTCACGATGAGGGATGTCGCTCTTCTTAGACACAGAGTTCCCTATCTTCCACACAAATTTGGCCTCTCCTCATTTTTATTGTTGAAAATCATTTACTTAAGAATTAAAGATGCAAGAAGCTAAGATTGTAGATTGAAGGAAAGGAAGAAATCCACTAAACTTAAAGTTTTCTGCATAAATATTATTTCTGTGTCCTGATTTTGGGTCTTCATCATACAATGTCCCACGTTTGGGTACTAGAAGATTTAGGCATTTGGTTACATTTCCATTGCCTTTAGTGGTTTCCATAGGCATTTACTAATGAATTTAATTAATGGTGTATGAGATGTAACAGACTCTTGCTCCCTCCTGATGCTTATGTTGGCTGTGCAGTGCTAACAGGAGTAAAGAGAAGTAAGATTTATTTTTGTCATGAATATCAGTGGATAGGACTCTAAACACACAGAGGAAGCAAATTTTTTGAGAAAAAAGGTGTAATTTTTACATACTTTGCAGAGTAGAACCACACGGTAAGCTGGCATGAGAAAAAAGCTGAAATGTACCTCCTTTCCATATGAAATATGGCTTTCTAATGCAGTTTTGTCCTAGATGTATGTCAGTACAGCACCAAGACATTATGTTAGAACGAAAACAAAATTTGGGGGCTGTTGTTCCTTACTCTTCACTCATCCCAAGCCTTTGGTAGTAAAAAAACTAAACAAACAAAAGAAAAGGGAGAAATTTTCTCTCTCATAAAGAACACAGAACATAAGAATGGCCATTCTGGGTCTGACCAATGGTCCATCAAGCTCAGTATCCTATCTTCTGACAATGACCAATGCCAGATGCTTTAGAAGGAATGAACAGAACAGGGCAAACATCAAGCATTCCATCCAATGTCATTCAGTCCCAGAAACTGGCAGTCAGAGGCATAGGGACACCCAAAGCATCGGGCTGAATCCCAGACCATTTGGCTAAAAGCCATTGATGGATCTGTCCTCCAAAAACTTATTGAATTCTTTTTCTGAATCCACTTATACTTTTGGGCTTCACAACATCTCCTGGCAACAAGTTCCACCAGTTGACTGTGCACTGGCAAAAAGAAGTACATCCTTTTGTTTGTTTTAAACCTGCTGCCTATTAACTTCATTGGGTGATCCCTTGGTGCTTGTGTTATGTGAAGAGGTAATTAACATTTTCTCATCCATTTTCACTGTACCAGTCATGGTTTTACAGATCTCGATCATATCCCCCCCCTTAGTCATTTTAATTTCTCCTTATATGGAAGCTCTCCCATACCCATACTCATTTTTGTTACCCTTCTCTGTACCTTTTCCAATTCTAATATATCTTTTTTGAGACAAGGCAATCAGAACGGCATGCAGTATTCCAGATGTGGGCATACCATGGATTTATAGAATGGCATTATGATATTTTCTTATTCCGTGTCCCCCTTTCCTAAAGGGTCCTAACATTCTGTTAGCATTTTTGACTGCCACTGCACACTGAGCAGAGGTTTTCAGAGAACTATCTACAATGACCCCAAGATCTCTTTCTTGAGTGGTAATAGCTAATTTTGACTCCATCGTTTTGTATGTAGAGTTGGAATTATGTTTTCCAATGTGCATTTCTTTGCATTTTTCAAGAGTGAATTTCATCTGTGATTTTGTTGCCCAGTCACCCAGTTCTGTGAGATCTAACTCTTTGCCGTCTGCTTTGGACTTAACTATTTTTGCCACCTCACTGTTTCCTCCTTTTTCCAAATAATTTATGAATATGTTGAACAACACTGGTCCCAGTACAGATCTCTGGGGAAACTGCTATTTATTTATTTCTACTCTGAGCACTGACCGTTTATTCCTACCCTTTGTTTCTGATCCCTCTTATCCCATGACTGCTTACTTTGCTTAAGAGCCTTTGGCAAGGGACCTTGTCAAAGGTTTTCTAAAAGTCCAAGTATACTATATCCATGGGATCACCCTTGTCCAAATGTTTGTTGACCCCTTCACAATATTCTACTGGTTTGGTGAGGCAGGATTTCTCTTTACAAAAGCCGTATTGACCCTTCCCCAACAAATGCATCTAATAATTCTCTTCTTTACTATAGTTTCATCCAATTTGCCTGGTACTGAAGTTAGGCTTACCAGCCTCTAATTACCAGGATTGACACTGGAGCTTTATTTAAAAATTGGTGTCACATTAATTGTCCTCCAGTATCCTATCCTATCTGGTACAGAAGCTGATTTAAGTGATAGATTATATACCATATATAAACAGGCACCCAACTGAACAAGTGTACTTGCAAATATCTTGAAAATCAGTAGCAAAGCGTCAAAGTTGCTACTCTACAACTTTTTTTTCCCAGAATGAGCTTTCAACACAACAGTAATAAAGGAAACTCTTAGCTCTATAGCTCCCATTGATGCAAACTGATCCAATGCATCCGCAGAAGCAACAGCTCCTCTTATATGGATTGCTGTTGTGGCCATGTTGATCCCAGGATATTAGAGAGAGAAAGTGGGTGTGCTAATATCTTAGGTAGATAATGGCCTGGCACTCAGACACCACACAATACACTCCGAGGAGAAAGTCTGCACTGCTGCAATGATTAACAACTCCAACAACACACTTTCAAGATCCATTGATCCTACACATGCCTATCACAACATGCGGTGTACCTCTTCATGTGCACTAAATGAACTTACACAAATGATAAAGGACAAATACCATAACATCTGTGGGCAAACACTTTTCACAGTGATCACTTTATATCTGACCTCTCAGTTCTCATCCTCAAAACAAACCTATATGACACCTTCAAAAGATGAGCCTGGAAGCTTAAATTCGTAACTCAGCTAGACACTAAAAATCATGGACTGAATAGACACAATGGATTGATGGCTGATTACAACAATCTGTAGCCTACTAATCCTCCTCCCCCAGCTTTTTCCCCCTCCTTTACTCACTGTGATTGTTAATTGGCCATTTCATCTTGAACAGTCCCTTGAAATATGTGTTAATGACTTATGCTAAATAATCTGCTCCATCTTGCATTTAGCTGTGACACTCTGGGTATATCTATATGGGGATAAAAGCCATGCAGCCTGGCCATGGCTGGCCCAGGACAGCTGACACAGGCTTAGGATGCAGGGCTAAAAGTTGTTGAGAAGACGTTCAGACTTGGGCTGGAGCGTGAGTTCCAGGCCCCTGACCCTCGCAGGGTCCCAGATCTCAGGTGCCACCTGGGGCCTGAATATCTACATGGCAATTTTTCAGCCCCAGAGCTTGAGCCATAAGGGCCCGAGTCAGCTGACCTGGGCCAGCAACAGGTTTTTTATCCCTATTCAGACATACCCTCTGAGAACATCCTCCAAACCTGAAGAAGAGCTCTGTGTAAGCTTGAAAGCCTAGCTCTCTTATTAACAGAAGTCAGTCTAATAAAAGATATTACCTAATCCACCTGTCTCTCTAAGACACTGATGCAGCTAGTTTTTAAAAGAAAAAGAAAAAAACAGTGCCTCTTGGTCTCTTGATGAGTCTGACACCATTAATGACACCATTTACTTTAAAAAAGGGACTTCCCCAATATCAGAAAATAAACTTTGGTGACACCAATAAAATCAAATACTAGCCTGAAAATAGCTAAGGACAAACTAACAAAGATATGCCAATAATTCTTGTAACAATATAATAGATCTATATAATAAATAATGATAACCTCAATGATTTCTAGAATAACTGTTTTATAGTTGTATCAAAACTCAAGACATTTGTTTTAGGTTTATGGAAAACATAGTAGCATGGCTGCTTATTGATGCCTTAATGGGGAAATCATCTCATGGGTAGACAGAGATACACAGCCAGAAAGATAAGACTACAGGTACCTATAAAATTCCGTGAAAATGACATGACAAAACCACATTCATCAGAAGCATTGTGAGGAGGGGAGAAAAATTAAAAAAAGAATAAACGCAAAATCTTTAATGTTATGCTTAAAATGTTTTTGTTCCTCAGGTGACTGATAAAGATCCAGCATCTGTAGCATATGCAAGGAGCTTTACTTCTTATTTTTGCAGACATACCTTGGCTGACCTAGTAATTGCCCCAATCTCTGAATAAAGATCTGTGCTGTCTGGGAATTTTTCTACCACCATAGTGCAGACATGGTGCAGGAGGGACTGCTTATGTACTGTGTCCTTGACTTCCGGAACCTTCTCGAGGTAGCTTAATTCAAAAGCTTTGGCCTGTGTAGAAAAGGAAACACATCTTTTAAAAAATAAGTTTATTTTGTCCACAAAGATCTCCTCAAAGAAAACATTTACTAAGATATACAATGTGTGAAAGGGCAAGGGGACGAAATTACTCTTTTTAAATAAAAAGAATCCCAAATCAAGAAAAATACACAACTCTTTTTGACATAATTTTACATACTTCTGAGGAGTCAATAGATGCCTAGATCATTCCATTTGCAATGAAAAGACCAAGGATGTGATTCTTGTTATTGAGTTCCACAGGGGTAGCTGTGTTAGACTGTTTTCAGCAAAACAATGAGAGTTCTATGGCACCTTAAAGACTAACACATTTATTTGGGCATAAGCTTTCATGGGCAGAAACACACTTCATCAGATTCGTGTTAGCGTGAATCAAGAATGACTCTGCTGAAGTCAATGGGGCTACACTGATATAAAATTGTGTGCCTGGTCCCAAATCTGTCTGTGGTTATTCTGAAAGGGGAAAATAGCATTTATGAAACATACAGTGCAGATTTTGTTTTTTAAATTACATATATGTGTTAGAAATACATATATACTGGGCCATAACTGTGATACGAGGTACGGAAGCTGATGAGAAAACTCTTGTGATAATAGTCAGCAATTAAATGATAGGGTGACAAAAGCTTACATTGGTTCCATTTAGAAAGTTCCCAATGGCTAGTAAAGTAGAAAGGATAAATCCCAAGGTTTTATTATGCTCCAGCTGGTCCATTCCTTCCTTCAGGTCTAAAAGAGGTTCTGCAACTTCCTATTAAAAAAAAAGTGAAGATTTTAGGCTCTCGTAGATCATTCTGTTTTACTTCTATTAATTATTGCAAAATTTCTAAACAATGATACCACAGAGAGCTGGCAGTCCTGAGGTGCTGTATCTCTTCCTTGCTGCAGCTACTAAATCACGTAACAAACCAGCAGAGAAATAAATGGAAGATTTCCGAAAGATGCTTGTTCACATAAGCAACTGCTGTCCTTGTCACAGGGAAGTGACTGCTGTCCTTGTCACAGGGATGTTATGGGATTGCAAATGGGAGAAGCTTTACTACAGGGGGCTGTGGTGTTTGAGTTAGAGGCATAAAAATCTTCACTAATGAAATGTCTTAGTTCTAGCTTTTGTGATCTTTCAAGAGCAAATAACACCTAGAATATTTGATGACTTGACATCTTTAATCTGCCTCTACAGTTCTCTACAAATGATGGCCATCTCTGAGATGTGAATGTGACTACTTTTCTATATCATCCTGTAACTTTAAAACTCAAAAAACACTGCAGTGTCAAACTTTACAAAACTGGCCTCTGACTTTAACATTTTAACTTGCAAACTCTTTATGTGCCTCCTATACCTGCAAGTTATCTGTGGGCAGGCATATATATTGACAGACTTACAAACATAAATTCTGCTTCATTATCTCAGGAAATGAGCTCCACTATATATTCAAAGTAATTGAAATAAATGAGCTTATTTCTATATTTTTTGTGTGTGGCCAAGGGCTGTTTATTTTGTATGTACAATAAGGTACATATAGTTCTATTAGCAAATTTCAATTTAGTAATCTGTAACCAGCATTCTTTCTCCAAATTATTATTCTGTTGTGATCTGAGGAGCCAAAATTAAACCACGGTATTTCAGGCAGAGTGGCAAAACAACTGAGAACTTCTCTGCTTACAGAAACATGACACAGATTACAGGGATATTTTACCATAAACATGTGCAGGGAGCTACAAGCGAATATGCATTAACAGTCACTATCATACTACCACATTGTATACATCAATAGAAAGAGAGTACTGTACATTTCATCTTCAGCATATTGGTAGGGGTGAAAAAATTCAGAGGTAATGTGTGATTATTTACACATCAGAATATAGGTGTAAGAGAGTCTAAGGCCTTGACTACATACACAAATTTTGCACCAATTTAAGGTTTATGACTACACTACACAGCTAGGTCACCGTATTTATGCCAGCAAAACTCCCCTAGTGCAGATGCACCCTTTTCTGATGGAAGGGTTTTTCCCTGAGCAATGGGAGCATTCTTCTGTTGACCTAGCTGCATCTACACTGGGGATTAAGTTGGCATAGCCACAGTGCTCAGGGGTGTGATTTTTCTGACCAACGCAGCTATCTTAAGCTAACTGTTAAACCAAGCCCATGTAAAATTGATTTATGTATAGCTTGATTGATTGATTGATTGATAGCTTTATTTGGTAAATCACTGAATTGAGATAAAGCAATATAGGCTAGTTGTAAACCCAGGGATTTTCATATTGATTTCAAATTGATTTAAAAATTGATTTAAATGAAGCACATATATGCCTTAAAATGGTGTAACTTGCTTGATACTGGACTCCATAACAAGGTAGCTCCTAGCAAGATTATATTAGGCATAATGAATTTCCCTCAGTTACACTAATATACATCTTCACCCAGCCAAATGATATGTAAATTACACCATTTTAGAATCCCTTATAATTATCTAATTATCCTAATATTATAATATCTAATTATCTTATTATCCTAATAATCTGCTGATTATTTTTATTTATTATTATATGAATTAAGATAGTGCCTAGAGGCTAATCATGAAAAGGGCTCCTCTGTGCTAGGCGCTGCACAAAAAGCGTAACAGATAGTCCCTGCCCTGAAGAATTTACAATGTTAATAGACAAGAGAGACATATGATAGGGGAAAGGGTTATAACATCTAGGTTGCTGGAAATATCATGTAAGTGCTACAGATTTTTTATGGGGGATAGGGAATTTTTTATTTTTAAAATTTCAGGGGGTAAGGTTTATTTAGGAGAAGATTAGCTTACTGAAAAGATAAAGGTAGGGAGATGGGACATTGCTGGGGGGGAGATGTGGAACATGGTTGGGAGAAGAGAATGGGCAGGAAGAAAGGGAACATGACGAGCAAATGGAGTGAGGCTGAAGTGAAGTGATTGTGAGGAATGGCACAGGGAGATTCTTAAACTTCACTTTTAAAAGAAAAAAACGAATTCTGGTATAAATTCCAATTGAAAATCCAGAAAGGAATTTTAGGTAGCCAGAATGTAATCTGCCATACTTTCATTTGGTCAGCACATGCAGATTGACATCCACTTTCCTACATCAAGTGTCATAAGATCCTTCAAAACTAGAGAACGTCAGCACCACCATTTTACAGCTCCAAAGTAATTATGACAGAACCACATAATTTTTATTCTAAAGATGTATAGTTTGTGAGAAAGTATGACATATCCTTAATGAATAATAGCACATGGTCTCCAGTTTGACCTGGCTTTGGGTTTAATCATTTTGTTGCCGAAGAGAAATGAAAGGGAATCTTTGTCTTTCCCAGCTTAACTACTCTGATTATTACACCTGTTTGCACTCATTTATGATCTTTTAAGTTTGTCAGCACCGAAGATATATTTTCACACACTGACCCAAGTTTAAAGACTTTTCTCTCTTGATTTAGGAGATCTCTCTCAGTAAAAACTACATTCCTCTTTCGAATAACTTCAAACTTCTTTTAAAATGTCAAATTTTTGTATAATTTGATGGCATCTGAATTACATATAATTTGCTGCAAAGGAGCATTAATGCAATGTCCATATTGAGAAGCCAAGCACATAAAAGTCAGAAAATGGAGACTTAAAGCTGAAACTTAAACTTAACTCCGTCACCCTCACCCCTTGTGCCTTAAAATATGATCTCACTTTAAAGTGGAGGACATTAAAAGACAGCCTTTACCAAAAAATACCTAAGATCCATGATAATTTCCTATTCTAAATATGGTAAAAAACTTCTGTTTCTCAGATACCTCTGTGTTATGTGCATAGTAATTATTGGCGTATGCTGATATCTTAATGATAAGTGTTGTATATATGCAAAAAAAAAAATTATCTGACCATATGGAAGTATGTTTTTTCTTTATTTTCTTTTACACACATACAGACGACAAAAACAGCTGAACAGCTTTTTCTCAAACTTAATAAAAAAAATTAAATATGGCAGGACTAACAAAAAGCACAGAAAACTAATCCAGAATAGGAATTTGCTTTGAGCAAGTCTTGAGCAACTGGAATAGGGAGGTTAAAGTGGAAGCTGCAACTGCACTTTAACTATAGCGCTTGCTAAACACAGCCACTCTAACACCATCTAAATATAATCATTAAAAAAAAAAAGAGAAAAATTAGTACATTTAGGCTGGGTCTACACTGACGGCAGCAAATTCGCCGCTGTCAGATCGATTGCTCTGGATCGACTGAGCGGTCTTTTGTAGGCCCGCTCAGTCGATCCAGCAAGCGACGCAGGAAAACCACCCCGGTAAGTGGCGTAGCACTGCGTCGAAGGGAAGGCAGCGCAGTATGGACGCCGTGTGGAGGAGACCCAGCAAAGTTGACGGGAGATACACAAGTGGTTTACGTCACTTGCGTATCTCCTGTTGACTGCCACCGAATCTGGAAGATAAGTGTAGACTGGGCCTTTGTTCATACTCCCGCCAATAAAGGATTGTTCCCTACAATATATTTTAGGTACACTCTCTAGTCTAACTTAAAGGATCCAAGCAACCAAGCTGCTATCACTTGAGAGACTTTTCTAGTCTTAACTGACCACACGGATAGGAAAGTTTTACTGATATAAGGACTATTTTTTTCTTGATCAATTTCACCTCTTCATTTTTAGCTATTTCTTTCACTCAAAATCACCAGAGACTGACTTGAGCACTGTTACCACATGCAAAGCTCTCAGCAGAAAATAAAAGGTGTGTTATAAGAGTCTACTGAAAAGGAATCTCAATCTTATGTCGAAAGTGCAGGGTAAGGAGTGGCAGAAAGGTTACGACTGTCAGTATCAAAGGATATTTGTACTTATTTTTGTACTATTGAGTTCACTGGTCCTCTAAATCATTCATCCGGAGTTAAATGATTGTCAGGCCCATCTGGTCCCATAATTTTTTAAATGTTTGTTTAAGTTGTAAATATTATCATTGGAATGTGTTGACATTTTGTTATTTTTCAAAATTTTGAGTAAATTTCAATTTAAAAAAACAGGTAAACATATGATAAAAATAGATAAAAATTCAGGAAGTAGAGAATATGACAACAGGAAGAACCCAACTCTAACCTCTGATGAAATCTGGGTCTGGAAAATAAGTGATAATATCAGCAGACGAACATCTTTTGCAAATACTTAGTGAGGAAATTTCCCCAGAGGGAATTTGCAAGATCTGATAGGAACTCTGCATTTTAATACATTATTTTTTGGATTTTGGAATATCATAAAGTCCAACGGGAAAATAAAGAGATTTTGTATTCATCAAGCTACTACTAACTAAGCCTCTCATCAAGCGCCAAGCTTATTCTTTGTATAACTTCACTGAAAGTAAAATAGTTACACCAGAGATGAATTTGGCCAAAAATATTGAAACCAGATTGTAGAAGGGCACCTCGGCCTGCCCCCGGACTGGGAGCCGAGGGAGGGCCACAATCAGTAGACAAGCAGGGCGAGGCACCAAGTAAACCTGCCCAGCAACAAGCCGGGATTGGTCCAGCACGCTGGGCCGCCCGTCAACCCCGCAGGCCAGACCGGATAGGACCGCCGGCGACGGCCAATCTGGCCCCGGGAGGTGGGACTTCCCCAGGAAGGGGAAGGATAAAAGCTAGGCCCAAGAGCTCAGTAAGAGGGAGGCAGCAGTGGGAAGCAGACCTGCCACCCTGGGCTCCGGCGGGGGAAGAGAAGGTCTGCCGCCCCGGGCCGAAGCCCCGCCGGTCCCGGGACACACACCGGGAGTGGGTAGGCCCTCCGGCCGCAGGGGACTGGGACTGGCCGACGCGCCCTAAAGGGTTGCCGCCTCTCCCTGCAACCCCAGCCGGGCCTGAGGAACCAGACCCGTCCTGGCGGGTCAAACCGCCCGAGGCCGGGACAGACCTTGAGGAGCTGCCCGAGGAGTTGCCGGCTGCTGCTCCCCCGGAAGCTGGACCGGACCTCGAGGAGCTGCCAGAGGCCAGGTTCCCCAGCGATCACGTAGATCTCGAGGAGCTGCCGTCGCTGAGGACTTGCCCCCGTTGCCGCCTCCGGACGCCGACGGATGGGTGAGCCAACCGTGGGCCGTGCACCCCGCCCCCGGGTTGCTCGGGGTCAGCTCCTGGGAGGACGGGGAGGAAGTGGCCCAGGGGCAGCCAGGCCTACTGGCCAGAGAAGGGGCACAGGCTCCACGGCGTGTTGCGGATGGATCCCCGCCGCACCAGTGGTACTGACGGTGCCGCTGCTAGGGCCCTGGGCTGGGACGCAGTGGAGACGGGTGGGCCTGCGTCCCCCTCCCCCCTTCTGTACCCGCACTGGCCCCAGCGAGTGAGAGAGAGGGAGACTCCTAAATCGCCGGCCAGACGGCTGGGAGACACCCGCCTCAGCCTGCCCTGCTGCCCAGGGAGCAGGCCTCATAGACTGCTTGTTTGCCTGCCCGGCTGCCCAGGGAGCAGGCCACTGAACTGCCTCGTTGCCCACCGGCCCTTGCCCAAGGGACCGGGGCACTGAACTGCCTCGTTGCTCGCCCGCCCTTGCCCAAGGGACCGGGCGCTTAATTTGCGTGCTCGCCTGCCCTTGCCCAAGGGACCGGGGCGAAGGACTGTGTGCTCGCCTGCCCTGCCAGAGGGCCGGGCCTAGGGACGGACCAGTCAATAATTCCCCTTCTATTGAGGAAGAGTCCAGGACCTTCCCCAGCGGTTGGGCTCACTGGAGGGGCCGCCGCGACCGGGCGGCACAACCGCCGTCTAACACAGATGAATTTTGTTTGTCTGTTTTACCAGGCAGGACCTTGATAAAATAATATTTCAAAATGTACCAAGGCACAAAAATAATAATAAAAAAAGTCGTTGAATGTTCGCAAGTGAGTGGATGAAATCACCCAAATGGGGACTTTTCCTTACTCTTCCATCAACAATCTACCCTGCATCAGCATGCACAAACAATTTACAAATGCGGCTACTGTTCTTTGAATGAATACTGCACATCAACAAGTGCAGCAGCCATTGGGCCTGCATACAAGTGACTCTGCTAGAGAGTAAAATTAGAAAACCATCTGAAAGACAGTCTGAGATTCCCCCCCCCACTTTCAAGAGATTATAATAGCCATAATGACTTTGAGGGCTCCCATATCCCAAGGAATTTATAAATCAGCTAATCCAAAAATATAATAATTAATTCTCATCACTGGTCATAACAAGCCAGATCCTGATATTCTAAGTCTTTACGCCAGCAAAACTCCCATCTACTGATTTCAACAAGTTCTTTGCCTGAATAACATCTGGGTAAGACATGAGTAAGGATTTGGCCCTCCTCACCAGGAAATTCCTTGTTCCTAAATCATTATTGCCTAATTAAAGGAAGGAAGATATAACCCTTAATTTTTTTTGTAAAAAAGAGCAAAAATATTCCCTCTTCATCCAGCCCATCTCCTGTTGGTCACCAAAACAAAAGTTAAAAACAATTCAGTCACCGCACCCACAAAATAGCCAGTCACGTAATAATAAAGGTGAAATAAGGACTCGAAATGGCCTTATCCTAGGCAGAGGAAGCTTACCTTTTCCACCAGCTCGTAGTCCATTTTGAAAGCCCAGAGCTGGAGTCTAGCAGAGAGCTCACTGATGGAGGAGAGAGTGAGCAGGAATTGCTCTGCGCTTCCCAGTGGGATGTCAGGGTTTGCCATCTGGGCCTCCTGGATCTTCTGTTTTTCTTCCTCCGTAGGAATCATAGTTAGAATTTTCTAGAAAGACATACAAAAGACATTCTTTTTAATCAAATGCACAATAGCAATGATTTCAAACATCTTTTTCCATGGAGGGAAGAAGAGGCAGAACAGGCCATTTTTCACAGTATATATCGGGAAACCCTTTTTTTCAGCCAGGTGTCTGTTCAGACAATTAAGTATCACACTGAAGACTTGATTCTGACTTTCTTTACACTGCTTTTACTTTGTGGTGACTGGATTGCTGACTCATGCAGCTGTAAGTCAGAGCAGAATCGTACTGTGATTATATGCAGCACAAACCACTGCACAGGAAACCAAACTGTAACAAGGCAATCGTGAACACATGCAATGGGTCTACAATTGTAATTAAAAATCATTACTGTTTTATTTTGTGGGGTGAGAGTGATTAACCATTGGAACAAACTAAAAAGGGAAGTGAGTAGATTGTCCATTTCCTAGGGTCTTCAAATCAAGACTAGATACCTTCCTGGAAGATATGCTTTAGTAACACAGAAGCTACTGGGCTCAATGCAGTGGAATTGGCTGAAATGCTATGGCCTTTGTTATACATGATGCCAGACTAGATGAACTAATGGTTCCCTCATGGCCTTAAAAATCCATGAATGATCAATTCATTAAAAGACTGAGAACAACAAAATAACTCAGACACCAGATACAGGTGAAAACACATTTTTAAACAATGTACCATGAAAATTCTTTTTAAATGGCAGCATTTGGTGTTTTTGTTGGTAGGAGTAAAGGAGCCCAGACGGTAAACCATTTTAGGGTGATAACAGCGGTGGATGGCTCCACTATATACAAATGTACAATATTGGAAGAGCTATTATCCTCCCCTACTCCCACCCCTTATGTTTTTTTGCCATGTAATATGACAACACTATTTCAGCACATGTAGATGAGTCCTAGAAATACACCTGTGTTTGAGATAACTACCCAATGTGTAACAACTGTTAAATTTTTAATTAAAAGTGTGCACTTTATAAAGTGCGGCCTGCTCTTCCTTTCATCTGACAGGTTTACAGCACTGATGAAAGAGGATTTCAGCATGCTCATTTGCTGCTGTCAGTATTGCTTCAGAAATTTACATTTTGTTTTAATTCATGGACTTTATGTGCTTGTTTGCATGTGGCAACTTTCCATCTGCTTGCTCTCCAGGGTCACTTTTAGAAATAAGATTTTGCTTCTTTATGAGTTTATAAGCAAGTACATGCATTTTAGACTGAAAAAAAGATAAGAAAACAACATAAATGCATCAAGTAAGTGAGGACTTGTGCCTGCTGACACTGCTTCATTAAAGGTGGAGTGGTAGGTTTTCAACAAGACCTACGTTCACTCACTGGAAAGAATGTTAGGCTTCTTCTGTTTTCATCTCAATGTTGCATCTGGGTATGGGGAGTGAGGAATTCCCTCCTGACCCTATTAGGTGAAGAATGGCTTTTGAGCAATCCAGCCACAGTACATGTCCTGATAACCATCTTCCTACAGCAGTGAATTCCACTTAAAGAAGCATTTTCACCCGTTAGTTTTGAATATATGATGTTATTTTTCAATTTAACCAAGTGTCTCTTTTATTCTCGTACTACACAATAACAAGACAGTCTGGTTTTCATCTGAGATATGCAGATGGAAAGTGCAAAGTCTGTACTCGTTTCAAACAGGTAGTGGAATCATTCATTCTATTCACTCACTTGGAACAGAAGAGGGATAATTTAGAATTACATTTCTGTGCTCCTCCTCCTTCCCCCTGTTGTTAGTACATTGCGTTTATGCTGCGGTACTAGAGACACTACCTGCACCAGAGAACTTATGATCTAAAAATGAAAATAATCAGCCTCATGGTGATGGAAGGTGACAAGAAAACGATCAAGCTGATAACAAGGGAGTTTAATATCTGTGATGAATTTTATATGATCACACTGTAAAATACAAATTGAATTCTAAGCAGTATCTGTGTTTCCCTGGCACATATCCTGAAAATGGCTTAAAATTACTGCTGTGTGCATTTACAAAGACAGCCTTCATTTACTGAAATCAATATGGTTTCTTGATTTGTTTTTATGACTTATTGATCTCTAATCAGCTTTATATGCTTACATCAACTGCCTAGATCATATCTAGAACAGGTCTGAAACCTGACTTGACTGCCTCAGGGCACCTTGCATACCTCTCTGTACCTAGTTCAGTGCTTAGATGCCACTGCAATGGGCACTTTCTAAATATCCAAAGAAATCAGCTAAAAAAAGGGACAGATTAGACAGACAGACATGGAAGAAATGAGGCCCTCCATCACCTAGTCCTCCCTCTCTTTTTAAAAGATGACTTAAAATTCTGTGACCTTTGTGAGGTTGAGTGAGCCAGGATAGTTTGCAACTGGGGAATTTTAACATTCATATATGGACAGTTTAGCAGACATGATTGATGTAAATGCTTCTGATAATTCTGGTCTCAGAAGGGGAGATACTAGCATTTACAATACCCTCAATTACCCCCTGCAAATAGTTAGGGCTCCAGGCTTTTGGCAGTGACAGAAGGATTTTACCAAAAAGGAAAGGATTTTTTTGATTATTTTTTTTGTTGGTAAAGCATTCCCACTCTAAGGCTATTTCAGCAGCCTTAGGAGGTTTTAACAAGGGCACTGAAACAGTAAGCTGCCTTTCCAAAGGAACTCTCTCCATCCCTGAGCTTTGTGTAAACACAGCAGGCCAGATGGAGCTGACAA
>ML675603.1:96537989-96565039 GCA_007922155.1 Mesoclemmys tuberculata | reverse complement strand
CATCCCTGAGCTTTGTGTAAACACAGCAGGCCAGATGGAGCTGACAAAGAGCATTGAGTCCAAGCACTCCTAGCCTGCTTTGCTGCTGAGCTGGTTCATGTGGTATGTGAAAAGGAAAAGCAAAAGCCTTATTTGTAGTGGGAGCTTCAAGGCTCATCTCCCTGCCATTGAATTACTGCCTTGATATAATCAGAGCTGCTGTTGACTAACTGGCTGATCTCAGACTAGCTGCACTCAGTGCAGAACCAATGCCATAACAACAGGCTTTTCACAACACTTTTAATCCACTGTAGCAGTCAGTTTTATCCTGCTGAGTATTACCTTCTTTGTGCTTTTGTCAAAAAGCAATACAATGTTCTTATTTTTGTTTTTCACTCTAGGACTTATTTAAACCATTTGTTCAGTGTTGAAGATTGATGAGTCTACCACCTGCCAGCTTATTATTATTATATTTCACACACAATTGACAAAACCTGTGTAAAAACACAGTAGGACAGAAGATTACTGGCACATCATAACAACTCACAACCTCTTTGTTTCCACCACTCGATCATAACCAGCTTTGCATTTACTCATTATCTCATAATACCCAGTGAGGCCCATTTGAGTAGAAAAAAAGGAAAAGCTTTGCAAAAGCCATAAACGGTCTAGGCTCAGATCTTTCTTGCTGGTGGGGTGTCACAGTCAGGTATAATCTACATATTCCATGCCCATGCATACCCTTGTAATCATTTGGCCCAGAGTACCTGATTCCAGAGAAAAATCTGTCCAGGAAAGTAGTATTTTTTTGGGTACAAAAATTGTTTTTGGCCATCTGGTTCATATGAGATCATGGTTCTGATTATTTTAGTATCTGAGCTTAAAATACCCCCAAAAGTTCCTTTTTTGGATACTCTCAATTGCTGGAACTCTGCAGGGAGGGGAACATGGGGGGAAGACATATTTTAAACCATTACTCTTCTGGGTTCAGTCATTCTGATGTCGATTTCTAGAGTTTCTGATGAAAATACTCCATAAAGTATTAAGTGCCTTCTTGAATTAGGGAATTTTATAGCCAAATATATATATTCTGACATTTCACCCAATATTTCACAGGCTCTTGTGCCTTTCAGACAGTCATTAACCATAAAGATCAGATTACATAATCTAGGGGGAAAAGATCCAGAACTCAACATTTAATGACTACGACCACCTGAATTCACTTTGTTTGATTTGGACTCTCAAAAATAAATTCAATTTCAGAGAGAAGGGACTGTATCCAAAATACTTCATACTGTTAGTGATATCTAGAAATCAGTAACTGACTACCATCACTGCTTCATTCCAATTGGTTTGCTTCTTCAACTATCCATAGAATTTAAATTTAAAGCAAGGCCCCAAGTCGCTTTAACGATAGGATTTAGGTGCTTTTGAAATTTTTCCCCCCTCCGTCTTTAATTTCAAATAGTTTTAACCTGATAAAGGCCACAACTACCAATATATAATTGATACAGTATAACATTATACATTATTTTCTAGAACCTTAGAGAGAGACACTGAGCTTCTGTATATTATAAAGGGTCCAGCAGCCCACCTCCTCTCCTTCACACCCGCAGTCCACTTTCCACTCAGCTAAATTAGTCATGCTTACATGCACCATGCAAACCTCTTAGTTGCCCAATTTGGGCTGGATTCTCCCTCCCTTACTCATAACAAGTTGCACTTTACAAGCATGCTCACTGATTGTCCTCCTTGAGGATGAGTGCTAACAAGTGTTGTGGTTGACTTTCATTTTTAATTTGTCCTTGATATGAATCTGGTACAACCACATTCCAGGCGCGCACGCATGTACACACAACTTTACACTGATTTTTTGCTTATCTCATAAAGAGCCCAGGCCTGCCACTGTCACTACAATGAAGACAGTACCTGGCTCAACCAGCAATTCAAACTTGTTTGGATATACTGAGTGCCTCAAAAGCAAGCACAACCAATATGGCAACTGAAAGATGACTCCCTGCTTTATGTGGGTTCACTGGAAAAGGGCACATTTTTGCAGGAGCACCTGTTGCGCCCCCCTTTGAAAGTATGGCCTAACCATTAATCCTCTACACACTACATTTAATACCTCTGCTTGCTTAAAACCAAGCAGTGTCTCTTTGTTTCTCTTCTTTACATCTCAGATGTAACTAACTACTCCAAGTTCATGGACTTTAAAGTAGACTTTGATATATAGGACCTTAACATACCACTCTTCTTTCTGCCTATCTCCATTATGCACTTTGAGTAAAAAATCAAATGAATAGCAAGATTTGTTTTTATTTCACAGTGTTAAGCTTGAGGACAAACTTAACTTTTGCCTTTTGATTTTGGTTCTGGCTGTTTACAATCCAAAAGCTTTTTCACGGTCGTATTTTACATAAATCTGTCAACTCTTATAATTTATCTAATGCCATCCTCAGAGAGTTTTTTAATAGCTCCCACGTGTATCTGTTTTCAGCTCAAACTTTGGAATATATTAGCCCTGTGGGCTACATCTAAACCCAGCATATCAATAAAAGGCCCTTCTGAGGTTAAAATTATGTCTTCATTATGGGAGCCCAGAAGGACAAAGGAAACAGAAGAATTCCCCAAAACAAGATTTTGCCCGTTTCTTATGCATGCTAATACACAGCACTATCACTTTAAAAGTATAACAAACCCATAACTCCCTCAACAGCATATACTATGGGCAGTGCCCCCTCATGGGGGGGGGAAGGGTACACTTTACCAGGGCCCCTGGAGGCCCTGGGGGGTCCAGCCCAGGCTGTAACCCCCAAGGGCATGTGTGTGAGCGGGACCCATGTTACAAGTTTGTACTGGGCCTGAAAAAATTATGCTTGGGCCCGAGGGAAGTAGTGGGGGCAAATGACTTATCTGGCTTTAAGACTAAGCTTGATAAGTATATGGAGGGGATGTTATGATGGGATAGTTTAATTTGAGCAATTGATTTTGGATTATCGGCAGATAAGTCTGCTCAATGGTCTGTGGGAATGCTGGATGGGATGGGAACTGAGTTACTGCAGAGAAATCTTTTTTGGGTGCTGGCTGGTGAGTCTTGCCCACGTGCTCAGGGTTTAGCTGATCGCCATATTTGGGGTCGGGAAGGAATTTTCCTCCGGGGCGGATTGGCAGGGGCCACGGAGGTTTTTCGCCTTCCTCTGCAGCGTGGGGCATGGGTCGCTTGCTGGTGGATTCCCTGCAGCTTGAGATCTTCAAATCTCATTTTTGAGGATTTCAATAACTCAGTCATGGGTTCGGGGTTGTTATAAATGTGTATGGGTAGGGTTTTGTGGCCTGCCTTGTGCGGGAGGTCAGACTAGATGATCATATTGGTCCCTTCTGACCTATGAGTCTATGAGTCTATGAGACCTGCAAAATGATAACTCCCAGTTTGCAGATACTGTGGCATTGAAGCCTTCCTTAAAGCTTCATTTTGCAATGAAAAAGCATTGTATTGAAATTCTGTACAGTGCCTCTGATGCTTGTCTTCACTTAGCTGAAGTTAGACCATGTCTACACTACAGAGTCTGTGTTTGTACAGCCATACCAGAATAGCCCCTGGTGCAGACACAACATCTGGCGACAAAAGGTGTTTTTCTGTTGGTACCCGAAGGATATTAGCTATGTCAACAGAAGCACTCTGGTTGTGTCTATACTGGGGTTTTTCCCAGCATAGCTGTGCCGGTTGAGGGGTGATTTTTTCACTCCTAGGTCTTACCTACACTTGTGGCAGAGTGTAGAGTAAATGTAGCTACACACTGCTGTGAAAGACAGGCTGTGTCCATACTGTGGCTTGTAGCTACATGCAGCAGTGAACGGCTCTGGTAGGGGAAAGGTAGCGTGGAAAAGCTCAGGCAGTTCCCTGCTGCCAGAGCCCTTCCCTGTGGGCGGGGGAAAGGTTTCAGCAGCGAGGAGGCAGCAGGGCAACTACACTGCTAAAATAAGCTCTGGGACCCTTTGTCTCCAGCCGAGCCTGAACATCTACACTGCGATTTCACAGCCATGCAGCCAGAGCCCAGTGAGCGTGAGTCAGCGGACAGGGGCCACCCGTTAGTGTTTGATTGCAGCACAGACCAACCCAGAGGGGCCACATTGTGAAGTAAGGCTGGAGGTGCACTGGGTGATTGCATTAGCAGCACAGAGTGATTGAATTAGCAGCTGGTGAGTTGTGCTAATTTGAGTTTGTAGCCTGTGGCTATATCCTCACTGCATCACTAGCTCAAGCATCAGCAGCATCTGAATTTCTGAGCTAGAGATTACGATGGGTGGGTGTTGGTTTAGGTGCAGCACTCGAATTATACTTTGAGCAAATAAATAGTAACACTGATATGAAGATAAGCCCTTAGAGGCAGAGCACAGATCTCACCACTCAGGGGAAGGAAAGTAATCCTAGGCTGCTCTGGGGGCTCGAGGGGACCCTGGCAAAATTTACACAGCCAAAGTCACAGTTGCCTTTTCGGGCTGCTCTATAGGTTGCAGAGCTGCCTAGAAGCTCTGCAGTGCTGCACTATGCATCTCTGCCCTAACACACCCCTCCTACCCTCTCCCTACGTCGGGGCTTGTGAGGAGCCTTACAACAGTTTATCCCAGGGTCTCTGCTGGAGGAATTCTCTGGATACGGAGCATTTGGGGGCCCCCTTCTGCCACTCCAGCCTGTTGACCTGGCTTACTGGACTGGGGGAAGGAGGGTGTGAAGTTCTCATCCTTGTTCTTTTGTGAAACTTTCCACACAGTTCTAGTAGTAGCTTCCTTACATGAAAGCTAAAATTCTTACATATACAACGTACTCCTTGATTCTTTGGTAGCCAGTCAGTTTGCTACAACAGTAAGAGCTTATTTTTCCAAATTTTGCATGGCATAGGTAAGCAGAAAGCCAAAGAAATGAGAGAAAAGGCTCAAATTTTTCAGGCAGAAATACTATTTTTGCACCCAACAAAAACGAGAAGATGGTGGCTGTGTAGAGTTGACTTTTTCACTGATAATTAGAGAAGGCAGCCTCAGTTAATTTTGGCAAATTAACACAAAAGAGAGTAATTTATAATATTATAGGCAGAGAATATAGCGATGTCTATAGTTAAGATTTTAGACATTTCATTTTAAAGGGTCATTTTCCATTGCTTATAACTTTTTCAGTCTTCGCCTTTCTTTCAGAATTTGGCAGCTGTATTCTCAATCTGGGAGCAAAAGAACAAATATAGTGATGGGAAATAAATTTATTTCATTAAAAAAAGTTCTGTTGGCAACTTTTTTTATGAACTGCTCTAACACAGCAGGGACAGATGGCAAACACTTGAAACCTGGCAGGGAAAGAGTCCCTAAATTGCAGATGGGCTTTTTTAGAATGCCAGAGAAAGTTGACTGCCGTTTGTCGAAGTTATATGATTTTAACAATGATACTTGTGCATGATGGGAGTTTGCCATCTCTTAATGGTCAGCCAGCATTCTACTGGGTTTGAACAGGAGTGTGTTGACGGGGAAAATTTGTAGTCCATGTGGTGTTTTTATCTACAATTAATGAAGGTAAAAAGAAGAGGAGATGGGATTCTTCCTTCCATACAGCATGTGAGTGTGTGTAATACAAAGTAAGTAAGTAGGCAAAGGGTCCAAAGGAGTCCTGTCTTCTTCTAAATAAACTGGGAAGTTGTGCATGGAAAGAGGTCACATGGATTGCATGAATTCCACAGTATAGAGCATTCTACAGCTATTTAACAAATAGTTGAATATTGTGGAATTTCCTTGTTTTCCTTTTTAAAAATGTAGGAAATTCCAATAAAAATCCCCAAACCTATGTCACAAGAATGGTAAGGTTGCAAAGTGAAGCACTCAGAAAAGGTGTTTTGCACAAACTCAACTCTGCTTCAGTATGAGTATCCATTACAATACAATGTGTTATTAAATTATCAAAAACTATTTTTCCCACATACGAGCCCTACCTCAGTCAAGATATAGGTTGGCCAGTGATGACACAGCATTATGGAGAGAACTGATTTGCTTCATTTGCTGCAGTTGTGATATGCAGTGCTGTGAAGGAACCTGTTGTCCACAGAATCACTGTCTCATTCATTGTAAATTACGCGGTGTGTAGTGTAGTGAATGGGACAGGTGTCTAATAAAAGAAGGAGAATGGACTTGAGGTTATTCACAGGACTCAGATTAAAAAGACCTGGGTTCTATTGCGGTTAATGTGTATTTGGGCAAGTCACTTATTACTTTCTGTAGCACAGTAGTTGTTTACTCCTAGTTGTCCCCTGGTGACCAGGCATGGCATAACGACTCTCTTATTGGGCTACTGCCCCCTGCTGACGGTCGCTCTGGCACTGTGGTAGTGTGCCTGCTTAATGACTTGGCCCTCCAACTGGGTCACTGTCTTTAGTCCACCCCTTCTGCGTTCCCAATTGTCCTAAATGAAAAGTCTTAAAAATATCTTGAGAAACAAAATCCTTCCACCCTTTCTGGGGTTCTTCCTCAACCACAGCCAGTCTTTGGATCTGCTTGCTGCCCCCTTATGGAACTCAACAACCATTACAGTGGGCTTGTACACCCCCTGCCTTGCAGCCAGTAGGGTAATCCAGTCACTTCCCTGGTTAATCAGGGTCTCTTCCTGGAGAGTTTTTCAGTCCCTTTCCTGCTTTTTAGTCAGGGTCTCTCCCAGGCCTCCATGTCAAGAGAGCTTTTCTTCCTCACTCTCTTCCCTGCAGTTTCCTTTCCTTCCCCTGCTGATCCACCAGGAGGTCCACCAGGAGCCTTCTTGCTCCCTGTAGTCTCTACAGACGTAGCTGCAGTCTTCTTTTACACAGGAATCATCTGATTCCTCTCATATGTAGCCCATCCTGTAATTAGGGTTGGCTTAGCCCCAGGCTCTCCAGACCACAGGGCAAGCCATCCATTCACACTCTCTCTGTACCTCAGTTCAGTGTGTACATAATACGGCTGTGAAACAGAGAGTATTAATATTTCCCTACTGTGAGAAGTGCTATGAGGACGAATTTATTAAATGTTTGTGTGATACTCAGCTGTTACAATGGAGTGGCACAGAAAGGAAAAAAATCATTCCTATTCAGTGCTGGGTTTAAACAGTGTGCAGGAAAAAAACACAGGGCCACATATTAAAAAATGAGGAGAAAAAGAAATACTGAAGAGCTCTTTTTCCCCTCAGCATCATCCTTCCTGTGCACTGAGGGCTCAATCCTGTAAGGTGCTAAGGACTCTGGCTCTAACCCAGCAAAGCACTTAAAGCATGTTCTTAACTTCCGACTCACGAGTGGTCCCATGGCTGTTAATGGGAATACTCACGTTCTTCACTTCAAGCATATGCTTAAGACTTTGCTGAAAGCGGGGCACAGTACTCAGCCCCTTGCTGTTTGAGCCCTGAATAAGGTATACAAAATAGTATGTGGCCATGTCATAAGAGACTGTATTGGAGTGCATATGAATAAGGGGAAAAGTGAAAGGTGTGCAGGCAACAGTATGTCATTTCCTGACTTGCGAGTGCTTCACTTTGCAATCTTCCCTCTTTTGTAGTATATTTTTAAAAAAGAAATTATGGACTTCTGGCATCAATCAGGATGCGGCCAGTGAAAAGGCTACCCAGAAAGGGCGGAGGTGGTGCAAAGCACTCACTTCCTTGGCTCCAACAGGTGGCTGGCAGGTAGCCAGTGTAGCTTCAACAGTAGGTGGCACTGGTTGGAAAGGTGAGGTATCCAGAATAACTGGTGTTGTGTTGAGTCTGCCAGGGGAGGTGGAAATTTAAGGGGGAAGATGCATACAAGGTTGTTTCTTATGCATTCTGTTTTGGGCCCTCCCTAGTGTCACAATTACTGGCGGAGTGATTATTCACCTGCAAGATCTGAACAACATTCTACAGGACACAAGTAAGGTAGTCATTGGGAAGTACCTGTATGTCACCAGTGGAGAATCAGGTCCAGGCTTTAAATTAAAACATAATATTGATTTATTGACTGATTTTTTTTTGCATTTAACTGCAACTCTGTTTCCATATTATCTGGCTTTTAACTTTTCCTTCTGTTCTGAATATAGGGAGGAGGGTGAAGGCAAAAGAAAAACAGAAAACTGAAATATTGGAAGGTGATCTGAAAATGACACAATCAGGTATTGACTGAGATTTTAGACAAAAAGCATGCAAATTATCCTTACTGTACATAGTACAGGTTTATTAAAAAAGTATGAAATGAATTAAAAAATAAAAATTTCAAAAACAGTAGCAGCAGTTTCTTTTTAGACTTTGTAGAGGAACAATGTTTTGATAAAAGAATAACAACAGAGCCCATCTTGGATCTTGGTAAGGAGATCTGAAAAGTCAAACATGTAATGGTAAAAATTACATCATCTGTAATCTTTTTACCAACTGGCTTACTTCAAACAACAGTAACATAGAGATGCTATTTTGAGGACAACCAGTCATTTCATTTGTTTTCCATTTGATATACAATATAGAACTGCAATAGCAAACCAGCCATGAACTTTATTAAACCTTTTCTAGGAACGGTGAATTTACCCTTTGTTGATACCTGGAGGTCTAAGTGTTCAGCTTTTTTTTTTTAAATATATATGTATAATGACCTGGATTTTTAGTGACTTAAATAAATGTGAAATTAAACTTTGAGGGAATACTCAAAGGAAGATATGTGCTAGCACTCTGAAAATCTCAACAGGAATTTAGATTAAAATTTTCGTAAAAGTTAAGCACTGAAATACATATTTTGACACCTAATAAATAGCCTGATTTTCAGAAAGGCAAAGCACCTCAACTTCCACTGGACAGAAACTGGAGTTCTGTGTACTCTGCACATCTGAAAATCATAACCACGGATTTAGAAGCTAAAGTTTAGGGACCCAGCTTTTGAAAAAATCACCCTTTGAGTAATAAGGCTGCATAAGTTTGCATGCAAGAACCTGAAGTTATGTAGAACTAATTTCAACCCCCAAGGATGAAAATAAGGCATATTTTTCCTTACACAGAGATGATCTACATTATACATAATACTTGGGCAAGATTATGTGCTCACAACTTAACCCTGACCATACTGGACTACCTCCTTACCTCTATTCCCTCCTTGTTTAAGGCATATTCATCAAAGTTCAAAATAGCAATCTTGATAGTTCTTGGAGGGGGTAGCACTGTCAATCCAATATTAATAGCATTGCTTCGTTTTGAGTCCAACACAATGATCTCTTGTCTCTTTCCATCTGCAGCAGTTTTCTTGTAAACAGGTAAAAAAGAGAAGATTAACTCTTTCACTTTCATACAATTCTCTGATAATACCAAGCAAAAATGTACATCTGTCTTCAGTGACTTGAACTTATATAACACGGTGTAGCAACACGGAGAATAAAGTCTAATACACCTATCGTGCCAAACACGGGGTAAATTCTACAGTCACCTAAACCCGTGCATCTCCAGTGAAGTCAACGGGGGTTGTCAGAGTTCCATCTAGAAGGCAGAAATTAGTCTTATAACTTTACAAGATAAATTTATTATGTACTTTTAACTATGAAACTTGGGAATACAGAAATTTGGGACAGGATTCAAAAACTGTAAAGAAAGCTTGAAGTTGTCAGTATAAAGTCATAGCTCTCTCCAACTGATAAAAATTTAACGTCACCAGAATCTGTTAGAATTTGCAGGAATGCTTTGTGGAAGTGTGTGCTAGTGGTTAGAGCAGGGAACTGGGAAGCAGGGCTCCTGGGTTCTATTCCTGACTGCTGCTGACTGGCTATATGACCGTAGCAATGTCACTTAACCTTTACCTCAGTTGACCTATTTGTACAATGGAGACAGTAATACTTACTGATCTCATAGAATTTGTGTTGCTTGATTCAGGAGCTCTCTATTATATTAGAAAACAAAGGCAGACCTAATGGTTCCATGGTTGCTCTCAGAAGGAGCTCCAACACCTCGTTTTTGGAAACATAGCACATGTCCCACCTGCAATGCTTTCTGTCCTCTGGCTGGTGAAGGAATAAGACGGTCCTACTGATTGTGGTCAGGGTCTTATGGCTGATCCCTGTGCAGATGTGGACCTACTCTGGCCCTCTCATCTCCTTTGCACTTCCATGTAGGGCCAACATAAGCTAGTTCTTAATATGTACCAAGGGCTTTGAGATCATCAGGGGAAGGGTGTTAGATACTAATGATAACACAGAAAATAATGAAAGTGCAAAATATTAACAACAACAATATATTTCACAGACCTCAGTCAAGTATTTATTTATTTTTTTAAATAAAAATGAAAAAAATTTTCCCCACCCAACAGTGATAAAAATGCCTAGCCAACTAATCAAACTTATTTGCAAAACATTTATAGGGGCATTGTAAAATACTCAATGTGGTCTTCATTTGGGCAACGTGTCTTTCATTTTCTCATCACACTGCACTGCCTTTTTTGGAAAGCCAAGAACATAATTGAATACAGCATATGATGCAGGAGATGTAGGACCCTATTACTCACTGGACTTTGCAAGCTTCTTTCTTTCTTTTCCTCCTCCTAAGCTAGCACACAGTATGGGGTGGGAAGATGCTGTTCAGATTCATATCTGGATCAAATTTTGGGATTTGGGTTAAAGTCTGAAGCCCTATTCAGCAAAGCACTTAAGCATGTACTTAAGTTCAAGCTTTGGCTCCACCCACCAACATGTCAGGTCACGCAGCTGTGCCTATGAGGAACAGGAAGTAATCCGTGCATAATATAAAACTGGGGCAGATTACTTCCCTTTGGGATCAAAGGGGGAACTAGGAACTAGATTGTTACTACCTGAGTCTCAACCTGTTTCCTGGCCTGCTCCTAGAGTAATGCAGCTATGCTCTGCCATTTACTTGGAGCTTGTGCCAAAGCCACAAGTGAGCCATAATTATTCTAAAGCCTGACATTCACTTTTTCAGACTGGTATAACTACTTCTATTAGCAGTATGGTTCTTTTACTGAAATAGTTATACTGGGACAATTCTTAGTGTGGATGCAGTTATACCAGTAGAAAGGTGCCTTTTATCAGTGTAGCTTATTTGCCTTTTTATACGGGAATAGCTATAATTGTTCAAGTTCTTTTATACTTTTATACCAGTATAATTGGGTTCACACTCAATTTAATACCAGTATAATTGGGTTCACAGTGGCATAGTGGTATAATTACAGTGATATAACTTCCAAGTGTAGACAAGGCCTAAGAGAGCTATTACTTAGACCAGCGGTTCTCAACCTGTGGGTCGCGACCCCGGCGGGGGTCGAACGACCAAAACACAGGGGTCGCCTAAAGCCATCGGAAAATACATATTTCCGATGGCTTTAGCCGCTGAGAAGTCGCGCTACCATCTGTAGCAGCGCTATTCAGCTGGAACGCACACCGTTATGGATGCGCGTTCCAAACTGAATGCCTGCGCGCATGCGCAGACGTGATTGCATCATCCGTCCGGGGCCTAAGGGGCGGGGGAAGCGGGGGGAACGCTCCACAGTCCATAGCAGCGCATTACGTGTGTCCGGCGCTTGCTGACGTCATCAGTGGGCGGACGCAGCAAGCGCCGGAGGACAGAAGCCTAGGAGGCGGAGAGCCAAGAGGCGGAGAGCCAAGAGAGCCTGCGAGACAGCCTGCTGGTGTAAAAAAGGTTAATAATGTAAAATCAGTACACACACCATACACACAATACTGTGTAAGTGTAAGGTGCTTTGTGTGTAATCATTATACAATGAGAATACATACTGCATATCAGGTATTTACATTCCGAATCATAACTGCAGCAAAATTACAGTTTTGAAGTAGCCACCAAAATTATTTTTTGGTTTGGGGTCACCGCAATATGAGGAACTGTATTGCGGGGTCACGGTATTAGAAAGGTTGAGAACCACTGACTTAGACTATGGCTAGGTCTACACTGATGGTGGCAAATTTGCCACTGTCAGATTGATTGCTCTACAGTCTGTGTAGACCCGCTCAGTCGATCCAGCAAGCGACTCTGCCGCCATCAGATCTACTTATCTGGATCAACTGAGTGGTCAGCGAAGACCCACTCAATCAATCCAGAAGTCGATCTTATTAATCCAATCCCTGCAAGTGGCACAGTGCAGTGAAGACAGTGTGCGGAAGAGAAGCACAGCAATCGATGAGAGTTATGCAAGTTCTTTGCATATTTTGCATAACTCCCGTCACCTGCCGCTGAATCGCGGAGTTAAATGTAGACCACATCTTAGATGAAATATCTAGGACCCAGGGAGTTCTACATATTAACTGCATATGAGATCTTTGAATGTACAGTAAAAGATCTTGTAAACATTTAAACAAATTGAAAGCTCAATTTTGTAATAAACAACATACATTTTAGATGACCAAATGTGAATTTTGCTCTCAGTTTTATAGCTCTCTTCTGTCAGATTTGTTCCTTCCTGGCATTTGCAAAAACACCCCCAAACCACTCTTGAACTCCTGATAGGGCAGTCTCTTTATTGAGGATCTAATTTAACCTTATTGTGACATACCCTTTCCGCTAAAGCAGTCATTTCCAGCTCCAGATCCATTAATCAATTTTCCAGGAACACAGTAAAACAAAAGGGTGTAGTTCACCTAAGACCACTTCCTCTTGGGTCTCAATCACACTAAAGGTCTTGAAAACAGCTACTTTTAAACTTGCATTTCACTGCACAGAATTATATAACTCCAAAGAACTTATATAGAAGGGCTCAAAGTTGGGAGTTAACTTTAGGCTTCCCACAGGCATCATCTCCTTTCACTAATAGCTATTTTTTATAGTGGAAGGATATATTTATTATGTTTTTTCTTCAGACCGCTGTTGAAGTTAATTAAATCTATTAAGTTATATTATAACATTATGAGACTTCATGTCGTATTTTATCAGACCATTAATGCAGCATGCCTTCAGATGGTGCTACAATGCACCTGATTCATGTATTCATGGATCAATGTATCACATGTATTTTTGAATTGCTTAATACTGTAAATCAACAGAATCAATTCATACCTATCATTTATTAGGTGTGGATAGTTATCTTATTGCTGTACAAGACAAATATAGAGAGATTTTGCCACCTATTCTCAGGTTGAGTAGCCCACTGGGCACCTCACTGAGTAAGGTACTCCTTAACATGAGTAAAGTTATAGAATTAGGCCCAAAAAGAGGGCAGTCCTTGCCTTGAAGAACATACAATCTAAAAGAATGGTACAGAAATGGAAGCCAGAGGGAACAATTTGGAGGGATATTTTTTGTTTGTTTTGATTAATTATGGGTATTACTGCAGAAGTGAACTAACGTAAGTTTTCCAATAGCCTTATAATCAAGTACTTTTACATATTTATCTGAAATGAAGACAAAAGCATCTCCTTCCCAAAAAGCAACCCCTATACGTACAGCATTTAAATTGGCAAGACAATTTGAGAAACCTGATTCTGCATCAGTTATGTGGAGGATGTTGCATTGTCCTCTGATTGTGAGGAAACAATTAGAGCATCCCAGCTATCTCTATCTTGATTTAACAAGGATTACTGCGACTTCAAAAGAAACTGAAGGGGATTTAGGCATCCAACTCCTACTGAATGGAATTTGCAGATCCCCTTTGGAAATCCCATCCCACATGTAATACCACTCAGCGTTTGCTGAAGTTATGCATGTGCAAGGGATATCCTTGTACATGCAGATAAGAATATATACCTTAGTCTTTATTCCTCCTGGTTTTTCAGCATCCAGGAACAGTAAATTCATCCCTATTCAATAGAAAGTGAGCCAGACAGCAAAAAGACAATTTCTAAATTATGTACTGCAGACAGCAGCACAGTTGCATGATAACATAATTTAACACAGCAGATTGCATTTATTTCCATCTCTCTGCACAGAAAAATAAATACTTTGAACCAACTTGCCAAAATACCTGCCTTGTTTGGCAGTGTAAGAAATCTTCAGACTTGCTCAAACAGGAAATCTGATCTCTCTCTTTATGCCTGTGAACAAGCTATCATAGCCCTCGAGTCCAGCAAATAAACCATCTGCAGTGGAGGATGCTGTGATGAATAATCATGCAGTAATCTCTCTGTAATGGTACCAGTTTTCCACCAGAAATCACAAACGTCTCCATATGTTACATTCAGCTATCTGAGGTATATTTTATTTTATATTATTGTAGTCTATTGTGTTTAATGAAAAACTTATTGTGATCCAGCACCAGGAAGTGGCTGTTTATAGCTGTTTTGTGGAAATCACAGTTAAAGCCCTGGTCTAAACTTACCTGTCGATTTGGCGGCAGTTGACGGGAGTTACGCAAACTACGCAGAATAGATTGCCTAACTCCCATCGACTGCTGTGCTTCCCTTCTCCATGCCGTCTTTACTGCACTATGCCAATGAGAACAGTGTTCCCATCGACGCAGTGCTACACTACTTGCGAGGGTGGTTTTACTCAGTCGACTTCCTGATCGACTGAGTGGGTCTACACTGACCGCTCAATTGATCCAGAAAGATTGATCTGGTGGCGACTTTGCCGCCATCAGTGTAGACATACCCAAAGATTAGAAACAGGAGTAAAATTGGTTGCAACTGGATCAAGAAGCATATCTTGTAAGATAGCCCAAAAAATCACACCTCATTCTTTCTTCTGATCTTAATTTTAGTCTCTCACTCATCTTTCTGAACAATTCCTTTGACAAACACCTGACTATATCTACTGCACTGAAATCTAACTGACTGAACTTTATTAATTGCTCTGAACTCGTGGCCACCTCTTATACTATTGTGCAATAGACCTGTTTTGGAATGTAACAATTGGACACTAGAAGTTAAGACACAGTGGAATGTGTTCTCACTGGAAATTGACAAACTGGGTATGGAAAAAGTGAGAGCTGAGATAATTTGAGCAAAATCACCAAAGCAATCCTGAGAGGTGAGGGGTGTGAATGCGTGCATTTTTAATTTTCTTTTTTTTTTTAAGATTGAGTTATGTCTGGTTAACTACTCCTACTTGATCTGAGATCTTCTTTGTCTGCACTCAACTGGTTTCATGTTATTCCCCAACTCATGGGAGTCTCAGAAGTCTGAAAAAAATCTTTGCTGAGCTGTTTTTTGTCCTTCACTTAATTTTACGTGATCCAGGATTCATAGAGTCAATAATGTGTGATACTTGTGATTCACAGAAGACACAGGGTATTTGCAATTTGAAAACAACAGCTAGCATGAACAAAGAAGAAATGCCGTCATGTCTCCCAATTTAGGTTTGTCAGAAGGAGATGATGGGAAATAGGACAGATCTTGGATTGGACACAAAAGGCTGGGGCTTAAGATGCAAGAGCACCATCACGTTGGGTGGTGAGATAAGGCCTGACCCAATACCTACTGAAATTGATAGGACTCTTGCCACTGACTTCAGTAGGAGCTGGATCAGACCTACAGAGAGCAAAAGTCACAAGGTGCAGCCCAAGAGATCAGGCAGGGACTGACTCATTGTACTCAGAGGAAGAGAAGAGAGTCAGTAACACAAAGCATGACTGGGATTCATATCAAAGACATTAAGATGGGATGGATGAAACTGGGAAAGGAAAAGGATCTGGTTGAGTTGAAGGAAAGATGCTGGAATGAAAGAAAGATGAAAGGAACAAGTAGGCTTCATAAGTTTGGCTGTACATCAAGACTTTACCAGGCTTATCCAAAGTTTTACTATTAAAACAGTAAGTCTTAAAATCAGTTGCAATCTGCTGTGCAAAGAAAATGAAATTCCAATGTTGTATTACTGAAGGGACCTAATGGAAGTTAAACTTGTAATCTCCTATGCAGAGAGGACCGCCCTCCATGCGCTGCTAGGTGTGTTGGCATAGCATCTGTTCTTTGGTTGGGAAGATGAGTCAGTGGGTTTCTTTGAAGTCAATGCAGCCATGAATTGTAGAATGATTTACATGACCACTTTTCTCTTGGAAACTGAGTCTCCGAGACTAATCTCCAAGAGAAAAGTTGTCATCTAAATCACTCTTCAAACTCACGGCTACATTGGTTTCAAAGAAACCTGCTGACTCATCTTCCCAGAGGAGACATGGCGCCAAAGCACCTAACTGCGCATGGAAGACAGGGAAGAAAGTGTGTGTGGGGCAAGGGATGAGTGAGGAGAATTTGGGAATCTTCCTGGTTAGTGATTTGGAAAATAAATTGATCAATTGATTAAAACAATCTAAACTTTATGGTAAATTTATGGTAAATGTAAAAGGGCAAAAGGATCAAAATTCATCAAAATATTGGCATTATAAAGTATACAACAAACTGTGTGGAAATGGCAAATATGTCATAACTCTAAATTCAGTACAAGGAATGATTTGTTTTATTGCTCCAAGATAACATCCTCATTCCTTCTGCTGCAGTCCACACTTAGAATGAGCCTTCTATGATTGATTTATATTTACAAGGAAGGAGAGTCGGAGGAGCACCATGTGACAATTTTAGCAACAGTCCTTCCTCAACAGTGGAGAAAGTAGAGGGAGTCAAATTAAGCTTTACATGCCCTGAATTAATCATTGGTTGGATTTTTTTTAAAGTCTGTATGAAATACATTTCAGATCTATGTGCACTGGAAATTGCTGAGCTATCCTTGTGTCAGAGATAATTCAATTTAAAATTATAACGATTATGGAATCTACGCAATTTGTACACCTACTGTTTGTGGCATAAACATTTTATGACTTGTGGCTATTTAGCCCACATTTCCAACACATAACCGGTAGGTATGAGAAATCTGTAATTCTGATTATTTTGCCTCAAATGATTACACTCTCAGATACTGTTCAGGGTTGAAAATCAGCTGTACAAATTAATCAGGACGACTTTTAATTCCTTTTTTTGTGTGTGTGTGGAAACTAAGTCTTTATGGAAGGTGCCAGGTGACAGCTTTGGAATGAGAAGTTTCTACTTATACACAAAATCAACAGCAGGGTAAGGCAAGCTTCCCTGAACTGACACGGCAATGTCTGTCAACAATGACCTGGAGGAACAGTGTCTAGGACTCAGAAAACAGGGCAAGATCCATTCAGCCCTAGGCCTATCAGCTGCGCCAGACAACTGAGATGTGTCTACTTGACTAAGAACCCGAATATACGCTATCTAACTGCCACTTAGAAGAATTTCGGCAGGATTTGGGCCAGTGACCTAGAAATGAAGATCTGATTTCCAAGACCGTGAGCCCTCTAGTCTCCTAGATAGTTTGCTTTTGAACATATGGCTACTTAATAATTTGTACCAATAACAGAAAAGTAAAATGATCATGGTACTATGTGGTTTTTCAGAATTGTTATAAAACTTGTATTGATATGAGAACTTAGGCATATGTATAACAGATACATTGGCAACGAGTGATTTTCTTGTATGTGGCCTTATGGTGTATCTTTTATTAGTACTATACCTGGAAAAGAACACTGTTTCTCTGATACCAATTATTGTACTTACACTAACAAGAAAACAGTGTAGTCATGAACAGCAAGTATTCTAGCTAATAACTTTTAAAGGCTACCTTTAAATCCCCACTGAATTCAACTACAAAAGACAATGATTTCTTGCTGAGTTAAGCATTAAATAGTTATGTTACCAGCCTTTAAGTCTTAATTTTATGATAATGTTCCTATGAAACACAGAATTCTGAGTAAAACAAGATTTTTTCACTGTTTTCATTATGAAATTTGGATAGTTATAGTATCTAAGTTAAGGGTGAAAAATATTTCTGTTCAAGGTGGCAAAAAGGTTACTCACGCACAATATTTATGCATGAAAAGAAGGGAACCCAGTTTGACTTTCAGATCCCAGGTTATATTTGCAGGGCTTGGCTATATGACAAAAAAATCTTTTGACAAGTAATCCTAACACATTTGAAATGGAAATCATTGAGAGACAATTAACATGGAACCACAAAGTTATTTGCCCTTTTTCACAGCAGAACCACAATGCAGTGTTATGACCCTTTCAGGAAAAAAAATCCTAGAATGATTATCATAAGGATATAATACAGGATATATGTTATGAGAATATATTACAGTGATTTCATATGGTGTCCAATTATAACAAGGCCTGTTTTGCCTCGTCTCCATGCATGCTTAATGACAACGTTTTCACTAGCAACATAAAAGTGTCCAGAAATACAGGTATGAATGACCTTTCATTATGTGATGCACTTTGGTATCCATAGAGATAACATTTTAAAATTTGGGTGCTTAAAGTTATTATGTATCTACAAAGGTTTGTGTACACTGGGATAGCAAAGAAAGTTAATCCAAATTAATTTAAAGGTCTGAATTTGAAGTGCATTAGTTAAACCGCATTAAAACCCCATGTGCACACTCTGATTCAGAATTAAAATGAGCCTAATTTAGTATAATTTAATTAACTTTGCAAGTGAATTAAGACAACTTGAATTGAGGCCTCTTTAATTCTGAATACCAGCACCCACACGGGGACTTAATGTTTAACCAACCGACTTCAAATTCAGACCTTTAATTAATTTGGATTAATTTTCCTGAGTATCCCCATGTAGACAAACGTATGTTTGAAAATCCTGGTTCTGAAGTTGAGAATGCTAATACTCCCCAGCTGAAGTGAAATCCACAAAGTGATATAGAAATATGACACACAAGGGCAGCATGGCATATGGCAAGGTAGGTAGATTGTTTTAGGCTCAGCTCTTATTGTCATGTCATGGAGTGTCTGTCATTCTTTCTAGAATACTTAACTTATGTGCACAAATATAAAACATACATACAACATCTTTGCTAATTTCCTTTGTTCTTTTAAACTGTGTAAGCATCAAATATTATCTAAATTAATCTAAGAACAAACTCAAAATTAGTAAAAAAATAAACCAAACACTGGAAATACCTTTGTTACGGGCAGTTCCTTGGATTTAGACTCAAAGAGGTGCTCCAGTTTGGAAGTGTCCACCTTAATGGGTTCCAGTTTCGACCACAGGAATTCTTTACAGCGTTTGTTATTTTTACACTGCCACTCAAATGGCCGTACTTCATTCCAAAACAGACGGATGGTTTTCTTCTTCTTCATGAATGCTGGCTGACCCCTAGAAACCTGGGGTGACCCTAAACCCTGAGGAGTGCTGAACAGTGGAGGAGGAGCCAATAAATTACCAGAGGGTGGAGGTGGACATCCAAACAGTGGTGGAGGTGGTGGAGGAGGCAAACCCAAAAAGGAAGGTGGAGGTGGGGGAGAGGGAATTAGGGAGTCCCGAGGACCCATATCACTGTCCAACACATCCACATCATCCTCATCCCCCAAGTCTGTAAAATCCATGTCTTTGATTTTAAGTTCTCTAGGATTAGCCATAAGCTGATCCCAAATGTAATCAGATTCGTTCTTTGGCTGTGCTGGTGTTTTCTCAGGGACCTTTTCATCAAGCTCACCCTCAGGCAATACTGTCCCCTTGGCCAGCTCACCACAGTTGAATTTTTCTGCAAATGCTTTCACGCTGCCTTGGTTGTCCAGATTTCCAATCTCCATCTTTTTGACACTTTCATCTTTGGCCTGTTTGCTGGCCTGCAGAATAGAGATCCTACTGGCTAGGCTGGTGATTGACTCATCACTTTCCTCCGTCTCCTCCTTTTCCTCCTCCTTCTCCTCCAGCTCTTTCTCCTCTTCATCCTTGGGCTTCTTGTTATGGGCATACAACATGTCCAGCATGAACCGTTTGTTGTTGAGAATTTTGCTGCACTGCTCATTCACGCCAGCATCCTGAATGGTCTGTGACCACGGACCTGTAATCACAGATACATGTACGCAAACAATGAATGGAAAAGCACCAGGGTGTCAGGAATCTTAAAACTGGCATGGAAATGTCTTTGATGATACATGTACAATTACAGTATGAAACTGAGTAAAGGGTCTGTCTATATGAAGAGTGAATTTGCAGCAAGCTGGGTTGTGAATCTACCTCCTGATGACTGTCCATAGGGACCCCGCAGATGCACACTAACTGTTTATTAGTGCGCTTTGATCTACCTCACTTTCGAACAGCAGTAGATCATAATGCACTAGGGAACTGTTAATGCACAGCGGCAGATTCCACACAGAGAGATAGTGGCACAGCACATTAGTGCAGGGTAGATTCACGCCCTCGGTTGCTGTGAACTAAATATTTATGTGGACAAGTCCAAATTTTCTTTGCAAGTGATACGTAAGCAATTGCACAGATATGTAGCCTGATTCTGCAGGTTGCTGGGCATTTCCCTGAGAAGTGCATAGCAACCATTCAAGCAACGGGTGCTGAAGGAGCTCAGAACATCGTAGGAAGTACTCAGCGACTGTCATGACACAGACCAAACTGCTTCTTTGAGGTACTCTTTTAATTTTATATATAAAAAATAATTGGCTAAATTTTGATAATTACTCATTGAGGAGTTCTGGCCCAGATTATTTTACCGGATATCGAAATGGTCAGATTCTTTGATAGTCCATCAGTCCAAAGACCACAAAAGGCTAGATGGCACTTGCCCCTGTTTCCCGTGTTTCTGAACTTTCTGCTCTGGGCTAGGAGGAGAAGTGGGAGGATTAAAACACTGTCAGAAGGCTGCTCTTGTGGTATTCTTGACATGGCTGGAAACAAGTGTTACTCTAGGAAAGAGTGTTGTTTTTCCAGCCTGATTCTGAGCCCAGAAGGGTTTGGATAGCCACCCACCATGCCCTCCTCCACCATCACCACCATTGACCAGGGGAGGGCAGCTTTAAATTCTGGCTGCTTTTAGCTCAACCCCTGGGTGCTTTGGCCACATTCACCAAAGTGACCTGCTGGGTCTCGGGCAGAGTGAATTTGCACACAGAGTAAAATTATGAAAAGCACCAAAATACCTGAAGTGCATAAGTCATATTTTCAAAAATGACTTAGACACTTAGGCTCCCAAGTCAGTAGGGTATTTCTGAAAATGTTATCCGCTGACTATAATTACTACCCTGCACTGAAATGACAATAAAATTGAAATATAGCGGCCTTTGCCCACTTCTCAGCAATATTTAACAAGATTTAACAATACGTATTGTGCAGTGGTGGACAGAAGTTACAAAATTAACTAGTGCATGAGACATCATCATAAATAATTAAAACCAAACAACAGTAAAACTGCCAAAATAAATGATCAAAGTAGGTTGCGGGATGCATTTTCCTGGCATTTAAAACCTCATTATTTTTACCATCCAGTATGGGACACAATGTAGAAAGTATGTCCAAAATATGTGATCTCCTTTTTTCAAAGGGTATTAAATGAGACCAGCCTTATTTCACCTTCAGTCCATTTTGCGATTAAAAACAGATTACGAAAGTAATTCTTCAATATTTACCATGATTTTGGTTTTGTTCTTTTTCTTCCTTCTTACATATTTAATCAATATATTTTTACTAAACTGACTTTTAAAATTAAATTTTATAGTTGTTGGGTTTTTTTTGTGTTTTGTTTTGTTTTTTAAACTACTGTCTTCCTTCTCATCCCTTTGCTAGTCTCATTTTTTTACTCCTGTGGTTGCATTTTCTCTGGAGTTTCCTATTTATTTTTGTTTCTCCTTTTACTCTGCTGTCTTTTGCTTTGTCAGGTTTTGATGTTAGCGCTTTAAATGTAATGTCTTTATCAGTTGACTTATTTTCTTTCCATAATATCAAGCCCCTTCCATCTGCTCTGGTAAGTCTCCTCCTTGGCAAGTTCAGTGGTCATATAAATACTATGGGCAACAAACCCAAACCAAACTAGCTGAATCATTTGTTACAATTAAAGTAAGCTAATATGAGTTTAAAAAATTCACTATGCATGGGGAGTGGACTTGGGAAGGGAATTCCAACCTAGGTTTTTAATGTTGCGTAGTTTATGACCCTATCCATACTGAGCTCTTAACCACACTTGAAGCTGAACCCAACATTAAGAAAGATTCAGCTACAGATGAATGATTTTTGTCTAAGAGACTGATGGCCCCTGCAGGCTCGACCTTTTCTCTGTCTCATTTTTCCCTTTGTGACAGATATGGCAACTTCCTGCAATATCTTTGGGAGATATCATTGTATTAATGTATCTATCATTGTAGAACAGGGACTATGTGTAATTCCATGGGGAAGGATGACTACAGCTCCCTCAGGAACTAAGAACCATGGGAGGTGATTAGGCAAATTCACTCAGGCTGCAGCATCTCCAGAGAGCTACCACCAGCTGGAGAGGCTCACATATTCTAGCTCAAACTGGCTTCTCCGGAGGCCATCAAATAAAGAAAGGATTTTCTGGGAGAAATAGCCTGATTTTAAACTGACTCAGGGCCCTGATCCAGCAAACAGAGAGGACCTCTATCCAAGTTGGGCCCCAATCATTCCCAGGGAGGGTTGGAAGGATTTTGGCCATGTAAGACTGATAGATGAGCACTGGTAAGCTTTTAGCATGCATATAGGAACATTTATTGTTTTTATATGCTTTCTCTGTAAAGCTTTTACCTTAAGAATAAATGGGCTTGCTCATAAAAGGCGGTGTGGTAAATCGTAACTGCTGGCAATTATGCTATTCATAAGCCTTCAGAGAAAAAGCAAAGCATGAATGCTGGCCTGCTTAGGCAGTCTGGCTTGCTGGGGAATACAAGAGTATAGGCAGGAAACTGTATAGCCTTGAAAAACCCTGGCCAGGCGGGAGAAAGATACAGGTCTCCTCCCAAAGGAGGTGATGGCTGATGAGCTCGGGGTCTAGAGAGGGTGCCCTCGATGGGCCACAAAGCAGAGAATACAAGTGCAACTGCCCTGAGCTGTGACACCCTTCATTCATCCCTCTTCCTCACTGTCCCATTTACAGGAATGCTCCCTCACTTCTTTCTCCAAGATTTGTCTCCCAGATTTCTCCAAACCTGATTTCTCCAGACTGTCCTCCTCCCCTTCACTATGGATTTCACAAAGACCAATTCCTAACCAGATTCCATTCTTTAAAGATTTCAGAACTGTCCAAGATTTCCTGCAGACTCCTCTTTATAAATCCCACAAGATTTGGCCCTCTCCAGATTCCCAACTGCTGTATTTTCCTTAGATTTGATTCCTTTCCAATACTGCTCAATCAAAATTCCCTAACAGAGTTTGCACCCCTGTTTTAGTCTCCCAAGATCAATTTTCATAGCCAAACAAGATTATCTCTGTAAAACCTCCTGCTGTTCATACTCTTGTATCAATTTTCCCCTCTTTCTCTCCACACCTCATGCACAATGCCTCTCCTGGCCACTGCTTTGCAGTGCTACCTAGGAGGAGAGAGACTGGAAAAAGCATAGGTCAGTGTGTTTGATGCTAAGGAAGGAGGAGCCAAAAACCGAACACTTCATTTCCTTGCCCCTGCTGTGTCTGGGCAGGCACAGCAATGTAATCCATGAATGACAGCTCCTTTCCTGGAATCTGAGAACTGTCTGAGAAAGCACAAAACCTTAGGAATGCAAAAATAATCCATACAAATCAAGCACTCTGTTTGATTTCTAATTCTGTATTTATTCCCTTACCTGCTAAACTGCAAACTTTAGTAATTCACAACACATTAGGTCTCTCAAAACACAGTGCCTTTACTATACCGCTAAAACTTGTCAACTTTAAAAAGCTGGCCTTTCATTAAGCTGTAGTCCACTACCAAAACAGTAACACAAAAGCGTATGAGAGATGGATTCAGTGTGACAAGAAGTTAAAGTTCATCACGTTGGAAAGAGCCAGGACTAAAAAGTGCTGAGTGTGAACAAATTTTGTAACCCATTCTCTCCTCGTTTACATTTGGATGATGCCACAGTGTGGTGAGAGCCACAGTCTGTTTCATATTCAGTACAGTATTTGCTAAGTATCAGCTGAGTAATCTGTAATACTGATAGTTAGCAACATCTTGTCGACATGGAGAAGAGAAAGAAGAGAACAGCCTACAACCCCTGTGTTCAAAGCCTTTCATCATCTTTTCTAAAATGGAGGCTCTAGCAGCATTAAACTGGTGGAGAAAGGGAGTGGTAGGAAGAGAGCGAGTGAGTGTGAGCTTATTTCCTATGCTAGTCTCCTCACAGCCCTAAGCAATAACAGTGCAGGCATAAACAATGCCCTCTTCCTAGAAGCTACTTTTCATTATCTGCAATATAACACAACCTCTGCTGACCTCAAGGCAAGGGATCCAACTTTATGATAAGACTGTCCTTGAAGCTGGCTGTGCCCTTTTCAGATGGAACTGCTGTCTCAGAGAGAGAAATTTGTTGGGACTAATTCCTCAACCCATCTTTCGGGTTCATATTTTTAAACAGACATTTATCTAGCCATCTTCTTCAAGGGTACAGTGACATTCAGGAGCCATGTTCCAGCCTTGACCATTGACATCAAGGGGAGTTGTGTACACTGAAGAAAAGTAAAAGACTTAAATAGTGAAGCAATAGTGAACCTGTAACATTTTAGTAACATGTTCCTGTAAAAAAGAGGTGGGGTTTGCTATCACAGAAAATTTTTATATTAACATTGGATTTTTTAAAAAAGACATGCACTAGTTCAAAAATAATTGTTTTGGGGAAATTTGTGTTACTCAAGAGATCAGGCTAGATGATCTGGCGTTGCAATCTATGAAAAAAATGTGAATGCCACTCAGCTGGCAATTTAACCACCAAGACATGATCTCTGTGATTTCAAACAGTTCCTATTTCATCAAGAAAGAGTGATTATATACTTCACATTTTATGATACTTAAATTTATTTTAACACCTAAAATGTACTGTTTAGAACAATGCACTCCATTGCAGGGCCTCAATAAGATTTAGAGGCCATTTAAATTACATTACAGCAGTTCACTCAAGAGTAAACAACTGTAGAAGAATCGGATTACGAAGGGTCAAAATCTGCCATTTAGTCAGAGCCATGGGCCATGTGGAGTTGGACCTCCCAAGAGGAAATTTTAGGTGGTACAACCCCATCTACAGCAGGCTGAGGCCTACTGTATATGTGCAGGCAGTGACATCCTTTAAATGTGCCCAGTAACTAGTCATTACTGTTGGCTATTGTGGAAGTGTTCTCTTTAGAACAACGTACTCCTCATGCCTTTCCCACCCAAGCCATGGTCAGTCATTTCCAGCTCCACATTCAGCAACTTCAGAAAAGCATCTCCCTGCATTTCTGATATCTGACCAAGAGAGGAAAGATGGAAGAAAAGAAAGAAATGAAGCTTCTGGAGAAGCACCTCACAGAATTTCTTATTGTATTAACAATAGGGCGAACAGTCATGATAGCGAATACCATGGAGACAGGCACATGCGATCTCATGACAAACTCTCATACCATTGGAGACACCCAATTGAATTCACTGGGAGCTTTGGACGCAGGCTGGTGGCAGGATCAATCTCTAACTAGTTAGTAAAACTAATCTTGAAGGAAGAAGAAATTTTTATTTATTAAGGCCTGATTCTTCTGCCGCTCAGCACACACAAAACCCACTGAAGTCAATGGAGCTCCACAGACAGAGCAGCTATGGCTTTGGGCCTTGAAGAAAGAAGTACTAATGGAGGGCGGGCTGAAAGGGTTTGTTCGTCCATTAGCTTTACACCAAAGCTGCTGATTTAACATGTTCTTTATGGGAAAGCCTTCATGTATTGAAAAAGCTTCACTTTACCAGTTTCATTGTCACTGGTTAACTTGTCCTCTCTTTCTTCCCTCTCTAAAGTGCTGCTTGCTGAGGATATGCTGGATGCAGAACAGTTGTCTTTTTCGTTCACTTCCTCATTCTGCCTCTCTTTTTCACTGAGAATTGCACTTTCTTCTGGCTCTCGCTCAGGACCTTGCTCCACCTCACTCTCTGGTCCCACCTCCGTAGCCTCTACTTCCTGTGGTGTCTCCGTTCCCTGCTCGGCCTCTGCCTCAGTTTCCTGTTCTGGTTCTGTCTCTGGCTCAGGTTCTGGTTCAGGTTCACTGGCACTCACTGGTGGAGAGAACAATGGAGAAAAAGATTCACTTAACAACAATTTCTCTTGGTCGCCAAATGAGTGAGATGTGAAAAATGTATGAGTGACTTTTTTGTCCACGAAGATTCTAGCTTTATGAGTGAGAGATTGCTGATCATTGTTGTGAAGACAGCACCAAACATGGGTGCAACGGGACAGGTCTTGCTTGATTTATGTTTGCTTACAATCGGAACCAAATCCATAATTTTTTACATATAGTTCGTCGGAAGTTTGGTTATTGAGGTCATCAGAAAGAGTTGGACCATTAGGACATGGGCATCCAATCTATGTCTAGCAATGAAAGCTCAACACACAGACTGAGCTATGAGGAACGATTTAAACAAAAAAGTAGGTAGAGAATGGCAATGCCTTTTTGTTGAATCCCCTGGAATTTCTGAAGGAATTTTTATGTGACTTCTTTTTCACCTGATGTGGACTGCTTCGACAAAAAGATATAAATGTTAGTTTTACAAGCATGGTAAATGGCACAGTCTGGAAATGACAGTGTCATACATTTGGTTGACAGAAAGCATATGTTTTTCATGCATATTTACTTCATAATAGCCACATCAAAACTGAACTGAGCTTCCAACTGCTTGGCATATGGCATAAATTTAGCTTCCAATTGGATGGCATATGGCATACATTTAGCTTTAAATTGGTTGGCAGATGGCATACATTGTTGATGGTGCACTTGGTTTCCTCCTCCTTGCTTTATCACTGACACAGTGAAATTCAGTCATTCACCTTTATAGTTTTCAGCTGAAACAGCAGATTTTTACATGCAACAATTTTTGTTATTCTGTGAAGGCACTGGAAAGCATCCATACATATTCACATCAAGCAGCCACAACTCTCGGCAAATTGAAATGGCCATGCAAAAGTGATGAAAATGCACATGCATGTTAGGTTTGCACAGTCTTCGTATCGTCTCTCTATTATATCTTGTGAAGATGGTTGAACTACAATACCTTAAACATATTGGATTTTTTTCCCCTTGTTGCATACTTTTCATTTACAATTTGACAATATATACTTCAGGCCCTGTAGTGGTTTCTGCACTCAGCTAGGTATGACATGACATTTTCTGAGAACTAAAGAGA
>ML675603.1:96511854-96537589 GCA_007922155.1 Mesoclemmys tuberculata | reverse complement strand
GAGATCAGAATTCAATTGAGCCTTTGGGTGAAAGACTAACATGGAAGTGCAATCTAAAAATTTCAGTCCCCTAGAGAAAAGGTAAATAGATTTAACCTGAGAAAGCAAAAGCACAAAACAATGGAGGTAATGAGGATTCTCTAAGTTTCTCTCATTCTCAGTGCACAAGCATTTCACATCCTGAGACAAAAATGCAGCCATGTTTTCGAAGAATGCATGCTTGTACATTGAATTAAGTGTAGCTTTATCCTTCTGTGAAACACACCTTTCCAAATCACATGACTAAACCTAAAAGACAGTATTCAATAATGTGGTTTTGGCATTAGTGTAATATCCCTAATTTCACACTTCCTACTAAGTATGATTCTTGACTTGTAAATGTTAATAAAGACTATGAGTGAAGTCCCTTGAAGAAAAGGTGGCCAGAATATCACCTACCTAATTCTCTGCATCAGACCTAAGGTGTCTCACACCCATGCATTACCTCAAGGAAAATCAGCATTACATATAGAGCGGATCTAGCATCATCAATTGGACAGATATAGTTTGAACCACAGAGAGGGTATATGAGCCACAACTTACAGAGCAGAGGAAGCTATTATCTCTTTTCAAGATAAGCCAGAAGTACAATACTGCTGAAGTAAAACCTTTGATGTCCTTAAGAAATCAGGTTGTGTCATATAACTGAGCACTGAATTAACATGATACTGAGATATTTGAGAGAATCTATGAATTTGCCACATTGTAATGATAAGTGATTACAATATATGCAGATGCCACAATCATCAGCCAACCTTTATACAACTGGCACATACATAGAGTAGAAATTTCAACCTTTCCTGACCATGGTCAGGAGGTTGCAACAGAGATTTTAGTTTAGCAGGAGAAAGAATTGGGAATATCTGATAAATGTTTAGGAGCTGAATAAACTAAACATAAAATAGCTTAGAAGAGGTTTTCCAGTTTCTATGCATTTAGAATATTCCCTATGAAGTAGATGGAAGTGGTACATTAATACAAGCCAATATATAACTAAGTGTGAATGGCAATATAGTATCTTGGAGAATGTTATTTATTTCCTCTAGTTCAGGGACTGCCTAGTGTTCTGACCTTTCTAATGCTGTAATACACAGAACAGCACTTCCAGAACAAAAGATGAAAGTGCTGTTACTCAGCTACACTGATGGTGTCTTGCTAGCTTTTGAGATAGTGTCAAATGATCCAAAATATGCCAAAACAATATAAGTAATAATGTAAGTTCACCAAAACCTGTGTCAATGAAACCCCAAAATACTAAATATTCAACATGCGTCACAGACAGAATACAAACAGCGAGCTCACCATGCATTTTACTCTTGCAGTTGCCCTATATGATAAATGTAATGGTCATGCTGATATTGTAGAGAACATATACTGATGTGATAAACTTCATTCCCAGCAGATGCTTATTTGGTAAAATGAATTGATGGTTTCAGTCCAGCATCTACTGGACCGGTTTTCACATCAGAAAAACCATGAGAATATGCAAACTTGCACAGCACAGAGACCAAGATTGAAAAAGTAAACATCCTCTGATCCCGATAGATGAGCCCTCCAGACGTGTGGAAGCATACTGGTAGGCCAAGGCAGGGATGCACGCATGGGCACACTAGTAGCAATGCATTTACAATTATGCTTCTGACACAAAGGATTTGGTTTCAAGAGGAAAGACTTTGATTTACATTTGGAATGATGGCAGCAAAGTAGGTTTTCCTGAAGTACTGGAAGGGCAATATCACTGTGAGCATCGTGTGTACTGTGTTTTTACCTCAGATTCATTTTGTGTGTGTATGTGTATGTGTGTGTGCAGTGCTTGTTAAGAGCAAGGTGAGTTTACTAAAGGTTATGGAATAGTTGTAACTTCCCTTGGTAGCATTTAAACCGCTTTCCCTCGCTATCAAAATTCAATTTTATGTAATGTTTACAATGAAAACAAATTGGGTGACTTTCTTTAAATGAATGGGAGTTTGAGGTTGGATATACCAACAGGAGGGATTCTGAAGAGATTTGAAGATACATGGTGTTTTGTATCACTGGTCTGGTTATGTTTCTGCAAAAGATGAAACGATACAAATCTACTACAGGAAAAGAGACAAGTGAGGCATTCACAGGGGAGTGAGTGCTGGCGTTGCAGGCTCTCCAAGACGTTACGAACCCCCCTACTATGAAGGTCCAAGGTGGAAGCTGTGAGCGCTGGACTGCAGGTGTTCAGATTTCCATTGTCGCTGCTGCTGAAAGAGTCATCAGCACTGTATGTTTCCAAAGTAGAAGTCAGGAAGCTGAAATTTCTTAAAACCTAAAAATTATTAGCTGTATCCAGAGACCTAACGTAATTCAGATGGATTCCGCTGTAGAAGACTGTTAAGGTAAACAGTCCTACCTTCTGTCACCCATCCTCAATGTATATCTAACCGAACCAACACCAGTCTCAGTATAACATCCACACCTCCTCCGCTAGTGGCCTCTCCTCTCTCCTCAGTTTACCCTAATCCTTGCTTCATCCTTCTCTCTTTTCCACTCTGCCTTCCTCTCATGACTCCCAACCCAACATGTGACTCTACCAACTCACAATAATGGTTGGACAAGAAACTGCAGACATCATCTGATACCATGGCTCCCAACCTGCCTTGCAGCTGCTTTTGTTTTCAACACTAGCAGGGACATGGACCAGCTGACCTCTCTAGAGCCTGTGATTCCCACATATGCTGCCTCCTCATCTGATTGCTCAAAGGGATGCCTTTTGAGCCTGGGGGAATAGCCAGCAGGCAGGCATATGAGTGGAGAAGTGGACAAGTTAACACAAAACAAACAAAAATCTTGGGCTGAAGTCAGCTTTGGCAGTTCCACTCTTAGACCCACAGAGATTCCACTCTTAGGAGAGCTCCTCTGAAACCCTAGATTCCTCTGATTAAGTGGGCCACTGCCACCTCCATTATATTCAGCCAGGCCTGCAAACACTTCCACACGCTTAGTTAATTTTAAGCATTTGACTAGTCCCATTTCCTTCAATGGGGCTACTTATGAATTTGAAGTGAAGTATACATATAATGTCTACAAGATCCGGGCCTAAATTAGCATCTCCTTGCAGGGTTCAGACATCTGTTAACCTGGTGGGTCTGGAGAAGAAGCTGCCCATCCTGTTTCATAGTTTCCCTACTAGAGCCTTTCCCAGGACATCCTGTATGCCCCCCACTCCCTTTGGCACAACCCATTGCAGGCCCAACCAGCAAAGAACCCTGTGATTGCCAGAGGACTAGGTGTCTCTAACAACTGTGGCTGTGAGCCAGTCCTACAAGCCCAATAAGAGAACACAAGGGTTCCCAGTCTGGCTCCATGGACACAGATGACCCATCATCAGAAGTTCACTTCTAATCAAGCCCTCCTGGCTCAAATGCCTCAGTTCACCCTGAGTCCACTAGGCTGGTGAGAATCCTTTTTTTGAGATGCATAGGCATGGTACACCCCTAAGTGTCCCCAGATTTGTGAACTCAGCCAGATGGTACATCTCCCTTCAGTCACACACCGAACAAAAGCATGGAGCTAATGTTTTGTTACTAAAGAGAGGCACCACAGAATTCTGGAGGAAAATATCACCTGGAAATTAACACATTTCTTTGAAGGACTGTGTCTTATTGTGCACAGAAGTTAAGATGTGTTTTCCTCCTGCAATGTTCTCTTTGCTTGGGAAGAAGCAGAGTCATATGGTCAAAGCATTAGACTGGGATTCCGGAGAGCTGAATTCCTAGCTCTGCCTCAGCCCTCTTATATGACCGTATGCAAGTCAGTGTTCCAGTTTCCCCATTCATAAAAGGGGGAGAATCAGATTTCCTGACTGGGGAGGGTTGTTGTGAGGCATACATTAGCGTGCACGAGGTGCTCAGTGCACATGGCACTGAAACTTGCACACACACTGACAGTGTTGTCCAGTTCACCTCTACCTGCCTGTTCTTTAGGACACAGCCTAATTTGCTGCCCTGCTCCTCTTGCCAAATCCCCATTGCTGCCTTCCTAATGCTGATTGAAGGCCTGATTCAGCAGTTCTTACTCAGGCCAAACTCCCACTGAAATAACAGGGCCCATATTCCGATGCTGTCTAGTTACCTGATGAATGCCTGGAGCTGCCTTCCGCTGAATTTTATCTGGTGCTGCTCTGCCCACCTGCTTTGTGCCTGCTGCTGCTTTGTCCACTTCCCAGGTACTGTCTTTTAGCTGCCCCCATGGACACCTGTTTTTGTTAGGTGCCTCACTTCAGAAGCTCTGTGCACCTGCTGGCTGGCTGCTGATAGCCTCTCCATTGTCCAACTGTCTGGAGTTGCTCTCTGCACCTGTTCTACTATATGCTCCATTTCAGACTGTCATTTTTTAAAAATGCTTCCAGGGGAAATATGTTAAAATCATCATCATAAAAGAGATCCTTCTTCCTTACCCAGTTCTGAAATCCTAATGGTGGAAAAATCCATTTGTTCTAAAAGAAACAACGGTTTTGAAGAACTGGGATTCTAAATGGTTTGAAAGACTATTTTAAAGGAAAATATCCATATTTTCTGAACAATGATTCCACAGAGACTTGTGGGGGCTCGACGATCCAAAGAAATTGGTAGTGGAATTAAGAAATCATGCAAGCTCAAACTAAATAGACTTAAGTATCTAACGCTATGAGAATAAACACACCCAAAGTTAAAGGGCAACATTGGTATCTTTTTTTCTTCAAAGCCATAATACCCAATAAAACCAAGTAACTCAAATTATAGAAGCACTAATCACCAATCACATGTAGCAGGAAATCAAATCAAATAAAAGGAAATGATGGTAATAATTCAGCCTCAACATGCACGGAGGCTCCCAGGGTTAATGCAGTGTTATGTGGCAAGAATACACATCTCTCTAAGTTTGGGGGGGTGGTTTTGGAGGGAGGGACACGATGCAAGTGGTGGAATGATGTACATGCATAATATCACTCCGGACACCAATTAATTATAGGACAAGAAACAAACCACATAAAATACTAATTATGCTTTCCTTCTTCCTAATTGCACTTGCTCTCTGTTACTAGTTTTGCTTCAATTTTAAGATTTTTTTTGCGGGTGTTAAAAATAAACAACAAAATTCCCTCTTAAATTTAATATTTCTCCCCTTTGGCACATTCAGCCTGTGCTGTGCTAGAAGGCTATTATAATCTTGGCATTGTGCAACTGCATTTCTTTCAGAGAATCCACATAAGCAAAATGTGCTGGCAAGAGCACTGTTGTTTTAGTACTCCGCAACTACTGATATACAGGGAATATGATGCTAAAAATCAGGACCGCTGTATGTTGCATTTTCTGTTTATTTTGGTTTAATAACAATGGGCAATAATAATAATATAAATAGCAACAACTATGAATTATAACATATTACTAGCATGAGTAGCTCAGAAGGTATTTGAAAAAGCAAGAGAAAAATTCAGAAAGACAGCATAGACTGATCTGTCAAGTAAGGACCCCCGAAATGAGTCGTGACACCCTAGATAGTTATACTACTGTATTCATGCACCAAAAAGTTGTGCTAAACAGAGAGAGGCAATGAAAGAATTAGATCCCTTCACCCCATTCTTGTTTGCACTCACCTTCAGGGGGCTCAGGTGTCCTGCGGGCTGTCGAGGGGGTCTTCAGCTCCTCCTGAGACTCTATGGATGCTGGGCTGATGCACTTGGGAATGGGAGAGGATGGGGCCGAGGGAGAGCTCAAGTTCAAGGACAGCTCGCTTCTGCCTCGGCATATACTCCGACTTTTCAGCTCCTTCTCATACTCCTCAGCTGCCAACTTCTCCAAGTATTTGTATCTGAAAGTTAAATTCCAAAGGGTTTCCGTAAAGAAAGAGAAGCCAGTGGTTGATGCTTGTTTATGGATGAAGCACCTGCAGAGAATGAGCTGACTTCCTGACACAAGGGGTACGGTGCTAAATGGCCAGAACTGGTCTGCCAGTAAAAGTGCACCAAAGCAAAAGATATTAGCCAAAAAAATGTTATGTTGCTCATGACAAAATAAAAGCAAAAAATGGTAACATTAAACCCTCCTCCGATATTGTATCCTGTCTGCACTATCCTGCCTTCCTCCTTTTGGAAGCATTTGCTTGCTCCCTCTGACCCCTCCTCCCCCCAAAAAAACTCTCCAAAAAACCCAGCTCCCTAATTCATGCAAATAGCCAAAGTCCCAGACTTGCTGCAGGGAGAGGGAAAGTGGTTTAGTCCAGCTCTCCCTGAAAACCAGCTCTCCCTGAAAATAATACCAATAATAGATGTTTGGGCTAAGAACTATCTGAGGCTCTGAACCTGCTTTTATTTGCTCTAAGAGCAATGTACTGGAATTCACTTTGTTCTCTCCAGAGTCTACAATGGAAACTTTTCGTTTTTTTATTCTAAAAAATTTCTCTGCCGGACTCAGACATCCAATAGCTTGGACCTGACGTCACATATAGTTTATTCATCAAAGTCAGTTTAAAAGAACAAAGATACATCTGTTTTGCATTTTAGGCAGGCAGAACTCACTAACTGTTTATTAAGACCAGCTACCAATCATATTTTTCATACTGTGCTTTATACATTTGGACCAAAATAACTTTAGAATATGTGCCTCTTCCAGATGTCTGCTAATTTTATCCACCATTATTTGCTCAGGAATAAATTTATGAATACAGCTGTAGCAGGCTCCTGACTCTGTTTGTATTACCCACAAGTGAACTGTTAAACAGGTTAATCAAGACTACCGCCTGTGTTCCTGAAAGACTATGTAGTCATCCTCCAATAACCCACTGCTGTAAACACATCATAACAAGGAACAGTCCCTTCCCCAATTCTGCCTCACTGACAGGCAGAATTAGTGTACACGTGTATGCTAAGTTCAGTAAGGGTAAGGAAGTCAGCCATATGTGGTAACAAACATGCTTAGTCCATATAGTAATCATACACACACACGCACATTCAGAAGCATAACTATATACAGCATATAACAATGTCTTTGAAGAGCACTTGTGTTTTCTGATGCAATTTGCATTATTATAAACAGTAATAATGAAGAACAAGCTCCATTTTCTTTTATTCCTCTAGAGGTAGAGGCATGCTTTGAACTGAGATTTTGCAGGAAAAGGAACCCCTACAGACTCTGGATGAAAATATAACAAGCTACATACTGGTATAGTTATAAAATAAGAACTGTTTACAGTTCTAGCATGCAGCCAATTCTACAGAATGATTTTTTTTCCAAAAGAAGAGAAAGCCCTTCACAAACATTATCTCGGTCTTTTGTTACACAGTTAATGAATCCAGCCCTTATTTTAACTGCAGTCAGTCAGGTACTCTGCCTTCCTCCTCCCCACAAACTGAGCAGATGGAACTTCGGACTCATAAAGAGACATTAAAATAGATCGCTTAGCGAACCCAGGTACAGAACAGCTGGCTGCAGTGAAGTCTTCTGCAATTTGCCAATGCACTACAGCAACGATCTGGGCTGATGCCCCTGTAACACAGGGAACTACAATATTTTATTGTCCTCAGCTCTTTTTCAGCTGTTTTAACTTTTTAGCTTCTGTGGCTTTGTGCTGCATAATTAAATTCACCAGGAAAATCGCAGTCTGTCAACATATACATTTACAAACTATATGTAAAATATAAAAATGAACCTGTATAGCAGCAGGTCTCATGGCATCACATAACAGACTGAGGACGGAGAATATTCAGATTTAAGGCTCTCATGGATACTGGGTAACTCGCGGCAGTAGTAAAAGAGCTTTCTAACAATAGGTAACAAATATGAATCTAGACCAAAAGTTGTTACCATTTAACATTTGGTCAGTCAGTTATGTTAAGCAAGTGGTTGGTTTCATTCCAGTTCTTAGTGAGCAGGTATCTATATTATCAAAACCAACATCACATTAGCTTCCCTGTTGGCAGTCTTATGAAGACCAAGGTTTGAATGAGCATAAAGAATGAACTACTGCCTGTCTCCTACATGTGTTTCTTCCAGTTCAGAGCTGAGGCACTGGTGCCCTCCATGCTTCCATATGTCAGGGTAACTTGCAAGGCAGTTCCTATGGCTCAACCTGTTTGATGGCTAAAAGGCAGCAAACTCCTGGGTTGTCAGTTTGGTATGTTTCATGAGCAATCAATTCCACTTATTCTGTTTAAGAGAATAAAAATATAATTCAAAGTTTTCAAGATCTGTGAGCAGTGTCCTGGGAATAGTACATAACCCTCGCTGTCAGCAAAGTCACCAACTATAGGTCAGAATAAGAACAGGAACATTTCCAGTTGAACTGTAAACATCCAGGAAAGGTCCTGGGAGAGCTCCCGTGTGTGGGCATTTGTAAACATCATTGCAAACAATCTGCCATCAAACACAAAAATACATGAAAATAATGTTGCTGATCCATACGTGTAAAACCAAGGAAATGCAGAGTTAAACTTTTGACTTCCTCATTAAGGGCCTGATCCAAAGTCTACTGAAGTTAATGGAAAAACTCCCACTGACTTCAGCTGGCTGTGGCTCAGGACATAAATTACGTTAGGTGCTGAATACAGGAGCTCATATAATATGTGACATTACACACATTGCTGTGGGATTATATGTTTGCAAAATAGCCCATAAAAGTCCACTGTCAGAGGCTGTCTGATGCAAAGGACTTCATAAGGCCAATCCAATGGATGACTGGTATTTGACCTCTGTTGTAGGATCTCCCTCCAACATCTATGTACTGCCTAAGAGGGATGTTTCTTTCCTCTCCATGAGAAGGAACTAAAAGTTTAGCTTTTCATTTCAAGAAAGTCCTAGACATTGCTAATGATTGGTAAAATTGGCTCAGACAGCATGGCAATGATGTTCTGTTGGTGAATATTTCCAGAAAATACTCCAGCTTACTTTAGCAAGTTCCATTACAACTCAAAAATACTGGAGGGCTCACTTCTAATTTGTTTCAAATCTAGCCGACAAGCAGGATTGCTGCAAAAGTTTTTATTCAGCTAAGATTAAGTGTTTGGTGTTTATGTGGGCAGATGCATTTCATTTCGTAAGACACTTTCAATGGCTGTAATTTTTTGGTTATAAAGACAAGGGAAAGCATATCAGCCTTTGTTTGAATTTAGAAACGTCAGCATCATTTTTAATAGTGGCCACTTTAGCCACTGTAAGGTTGAGGGGGGAGGAGGGGAAGGGTCAGACTCATCTAAGTTTGAAGGAGGAAATTGCCTCCTCTCTGACCATTTGCATTGCCAGAGAGAAATCCACCAATTAGATGATTTTGAAGAGAACGCCCTTCACATTAAAGGATTCCAGGGGTCACTCTGTCAAGTAGTCTCTCAAGCATAAGGATGTTGCATGTGTTATGTAAAACCGAATTGTAGCAGTCTTGATTCTTTCCTGTCTGTTATCTGGTTAGTAACGTACACATTTTGCAGGTGAAAACAAGAGTTCCATCTAGTCTTTAGTAACCACTACAGAAAACAGAGTTAAATTACTAGAAGACAAATTCTGTTACTGGAGTGCTCCTTGAAAACTTGCTTTCATAGGCGTAGGAACCTAATGGCTTAGTACAGTGTTTCTCAACCTTTCTGATTGGTAATCTTTTATTCGAAGTAAAAAATTTTGCAACTTCTGTTACATTTTTTACTTTTTCATAACGAATGTATCAATGCTAACAATACTAAGCCTACATCATGTATTTGTGTGAGTGTCTCAAGTGGTTCTGAAAAAAATTCTTGACCTTGAAGGATAAGGTGTGCGGGGAATGGGGGAATGAGATTTTCTTTGCTAACAAATTTTCTTTGCTTGAGATTGTAATAAAATTTTCAATGTCTCATGATCCCCCGACTGCCTTTCTTGACCTCCCCTGAAGATTTTTATGGTATCCATTGGTTGAGAAACACTGGTTTAGTAGAACTATGACCAAACTAATATTTGGGCAAATTTCTGGTGCAAATGTAATACTTGGGCTTATTTCCCAAATCAACAGATAAAAATTATGTAATCAATCAGTTCCATGCATACCAGTTCTGCTGCACTTTTATTTATTCCTACGCCCATGACAGGACTCATTTCTCATTTTAGTGAAACCACAACATTCTTTCAGGTTTCTTTTTGAATAAAACTGTCCTTTGCATGCATGGTTAAAAGTGTACTTAAATAGCCAACAGCCACAAAATAATAGACATAATAAGTAGAAGGCAACTGAAAGCAGGAAGCAATAGGTACAAACCTCTCTTCTCTTGCTTGTCTTAGTTCCTCTCTTTTGTCTAAATAATCACGGCTAAAGTTGCAATAAGTTGTAGAGGAAATCAAGAAATAAGAAGGAATAAGAATGAAGAAAGTAACAGATGTAAATAGTAAGAGAAACAGACAGCTAAAACAAAACAATTAAAAGTAATAAAGGTTGACTGTCTTCACTGAAGACATTTGTGGCTGCTCTCTGAATAGATTTGGAAGGGTGTATGTGTGTTCATATGTATATAGATTCCGTATATGTCACCCGTCATGACAAATATGTACAGTGGGGAAGGATACTAAGCATAGATTAAAAATGGGCAACTTTGAATTACAGGCTTGGAAGCCCAAGATAGAATTTCTGGCACATAATTCTATGTTTGCCTATTATTTTTCATGGCCCTGACTTTTGGACAAGTTACAAATGCCACTACTTACATCTGGCCTCACATTTCTGCTATTCTTTCTCCTCCAGTTCCTCTTACTCTTTTCTCCCACAACTCCCCAAGTAACTCTTTTCATTCACTTTTGCCAGATCAACTTTCCCTGACACTTGGGTAGTGTAAGTACTGAATGTGATGTCCCACCCATGATTTTTATTTTTAAAATGTTCTTGATGTTATATTATAGTGCATTATTTGCAGCACGTTTATCTCATAGGGTTATATAAGAATTGCAGAGCTTAGAAGTCCTGTTGCAACCTGCAGCCCACACCCCGGCCAATGCAAGACTGTTCTCTACAGTCCATTTTATAGAGTTTTGTCAAGTCTATTTGACAAAACTGATGGGAATTTCACCACTTCACACGATTTCTCAGCCTATAAGATCTCAATGCCAGGAAGTTTTCCAGAGATCTTTACTTATTGATCACATTTCATTTTATACCCTGGGTATTAAATGAAATAATCACTCAACATCCTTGGAGTATGCACCAATCAAACACCTGCTGTCAGTTATCGTGCCCTTTCCTGAATACTCACATGCCCAGACTGTACATATGTATCTTAAAAATTTGTCAAATTTGTATATATAGATAAAAATACTTAAATATTTGCACTATTATCTGGTTCCTAAACTTTAAAGGTAAGATCCCTTCAGGAGAATGAAACTGATTTTGCTCTCGTTCAACCCTAGCATGTGTTATTAAAGCCCTACCCGAAAGGAGCAGTCACTCAGAGCAGACTGTGGAGATCTTCCTAATGTGATACTTCCTTTCTTACATGCTTTGACAAAATAGTCAATAATGCTGACATTCATCATTGGCGTTAGTGCCCATTGAAATGAAAGATGTAATGCACGTCTTAGAGTTCTTGTTTCAGGCTCTCTGTGTAGGGTACGGAATAATTTGTTACGCAAAGCCACTATAGCTTGACAAGGCTAGGCCCTAGAAATCTAGCTCAGGCTGTGAGCAAGAGTAGGCCCCTGCTGGAAAATAACCGAGAGGAAAGTCCCTAGAGGAAAGCGGAATTAACTTTTAGCTTGTTTTTATAGAATAGTCTAACGTTGCATAAAATATCCTAACTATGCATAAAAGCCCCTGAGATAAGCAGCAGATGAGTAACTGCAAACTGGCAGATGATTAACCACAGGACCAGTTTAGCTTATGGAAAGGTCAGCTTCTTAGTTTTAACCGCTGACTTAGCCACTTGAATTTAGTAGCCAATAGACTAACGAAAAACAAGTTATAAGGCCCAATCCCTAAAAATGATTGAGCGTTTAGTAATGCACTGCTAGGTAGAGTTTATTGCTAATCTGTGGGGAAAAGAGGTATATTAAGGAACCTCCCAGAGAAACTCTCTGCGGATCCATCAAGGCCTTTTTGAATGCCCCAGGCAGTTTGGTTCCCTGGTTTCGACATACTTAGCAGGTGGATGATGGGTCTCCCCACCCTTCTGTTGTTGGTAGGTGCTTTCTTCCTATGCTTTGGGATTGCAGTAGTGTGTGGCTGCTATTGCTATTGCTTTTAAGACTACGACCTTGCTCATTATCTTGATTATTGTGTTAACAACTGTTCTTCTCATTTACCAGGTCTGTATGCTGGTGTGGGAAGCACTTTTGGCACAGTTTATTAGGTCAGCAGCTAAACAAAATGCTATTTCATTGAGCAAATATTGTTGTCCGGCCGCTGTCTGTTTGCCACCAAGATCACACATTATGAACACTCCGCCCCAAAGAGCACATTCTGCAAACTCAAAACACCATCAATGTGTTTGTTACATTTGGTTCACATTTTCTATATTTTCTTTGCAACCATAACAGCTAGGGGACTAACTTAAAAAAAAAACCAAAAAACAGAAAGCAGAGATTCTGGAGAAAACTGAGGGTATGTCTACATTGCAATTAAAAACCCAGGCTGGCCTGTGCCAGCTGACTCCTGTTTGCAAAGCTGGGGCTCAGGGCAAGGGGGCAAGGTCCCAGAGCTGGGGATGCACCCCAATCCCAAACGTCTACACCGCAATTAGACAGTCCCTTAGCCTGAGCCCTGAAGGCCCAAGTCAGCTGGCATGGGTCTCTCACTGCAGTGTAGACATACCCTGAGAGGCCTCACCATGCCCCCCAGGGTAATCTCTACACTCCTTCCCCACCCCGGATCAGGAGAGAAACCTGAGAAAAACCTGTGAGAAACCCTGCTCTATACACACTATGGAAAATAACTCAAATATTGCACACGTTTCCAAAGAAGTTATTTAGTTAACCATCATTTTAACTATCTGGAAAATTTTAAGGGTGACCACTGTATTTAGGAATTTGAGCTGTTCAGCACTTCACAGGATTATGCTCTTAATTTAACAAGTGTGAGGGGCTTATGGAATGGGATTAACATTTTTTTTTACTTTACTTTTATGTTCTCATTTTTCTGACCTTAGGAACCATCTCCAATGGCAGAACTATCACGGCATGTTTCTGGTGAAGTGTGCAGATCTGTCATTCACGCTGCCAAATGCTCTGTGGTGGTTTTTTGGTCTGGGAGTTTCCTTTCTGGAAGCTGTTGTTGGCTGTCTCATAACTGCCTGCTGTAGCAATATGATACCATTTGGAGGGAGAGTTTTTGGAAGGAGCTGAGGCTTGGGATCTGATTGCTTCTGTTTCAGAAGAACTCGGGCAGCTTTTGGCTTCTGCTTATTCTATTGTGGTGCCCTTGTCCCTGCCCTTCTTCTCCTTTTTTCTTCACCGAACTAACTGTCTTCTGGAGCCAGGGGAACATCTCCTCTGACTAAAGAAAGCTTCAGGGTAATTTTCTTAGTTTTCTTCTATTTGTGCTTTGATATAACCTCTGTTACTAACCACAGGGAAAGTGGTAGCCTCTTTTTCCAGCTTCACTGTCGACACAATAGGTTGCTTCTATTTCTTAGATGCTTACTAAAACAGATGATTATAAAGGGCATAATCCTGCATCTCAGTAGACAATTTACATGAAAACTAGTGCTGAAATTCTTATTGAAATTTATTTGAGGACTATCAAATAAATGTTTTACGGGGGGGACAGCAACTCTTTCTACTTGATAGCCTGCTAAATTCTGATTTGATGCAAAATATTCTTTTCCTCATACCCCTGATTGACACAGTGAAAATATTGCACAGTTTGCAGAACATACTTCACAACTGCAAACAGACAAGGAGTCTCACTCTGATGAGATCTGCTGTGACTCTGTACAACTAACAAACAGGGTAATTTTTTAACCAATTCTATATCTCTCACTTTTCCAGAACTCCTGCAAGCTTCCTTATAAGTATATTGAATTTCAGGCCTTTGGCACATTATTTAATTTGGAATGGTTTGATTTCTCCCTTTTGGGAGGGATCTGTATAAATTTTAACTCTATGTGCCTGATCCAGAGCCCACTTTTCATTGACTTCACAGGGGTTTGATTAGGTCTGTATTTTGTTTGTGCGAAGATTCTGATCCAGCTATTCCATTACTCTCAGTGCAGTAGAGCTAATGGGAGGTAAACTATTGTACAAAACTGCAATGTTTCACACAGTACCATAGGCTCCTAAAGGTGAAATGTTTTTACTTTTACCAAAGTATTAAGGCAGCGAGAGACGTCTCCCCCAAGCCCCAACATCTTATAGACATTATGGTTTGAGGGAGAGTAAAATGGCTAATGAATCGGGGCCTCTGCAGTTACCTAGCCAGTATAATTGGCTGGGCACACACAAGCTGACAGTTTCATTAAATGCTACAATTCTTTATTTAATATATCAAACTTCAACCGTGTTTATAACTTGGTGTACAGCTGGAAGAAGACAACAATGTAATCCCAATTATTTAAGAATACGTTGCATTAGGAGAACAAATCATTAAAAAATACTATTATCTCCTACTTGAATTTGTTTCTCTCTTCACGTTCTATCCTTTGCAACCTCTCTTCTCTCTCCTGACGTCGTTTCTCTCTTTCTGCTGCCAAGGATTCCTGGTGCTGCCGATAAGATGATGTAAGGAGACCACCCAATGCCGGCCTGCAGACCAAAGAGGATCACATTTCACAGTGTCACTTTTATTGGTTACATAGACAGAAATTGTTAGCAGTCATCAGGTAGTCAGAAAGGCATTCCCAACAAATGGAATGACATGGAAATATTCAATCAAAGAGACATCAAAACACTGACATAATACGCCCTTGCTAACTGCTACTTTATTGAGTTGTGATGACCTTAAAATCTACAGATGTTTTAGAAAAATTTTAAGTTAACTTAAACCTGTAAGGTGCATGTTAAGTCTTCTTTAGAATTTGTTCAGCATGTTTCAACTGCAGTACGGCCTAAAACGGCTTACACCATTATGCCTCTAACTGAAAGGACAAATTCCACAATGGGATTCTGAAATAAATATAGAAGTGCAACACTTTGCTACCACTTCCAAACATGTTAGGCAGTGACACTTACAAAAAGTGGTGTACCATAAGCACCAAAGGAATACTGAGAAGCTAAACTAAGACAAGATAACAGAACTACATTTTAGAACCTGAATGCAACTTAGGATGAGGCTGATTAATACTTGCTCTCATGTTGCGAAATTCTATGAAAGTTGTCATCTTAGCAGTTTCTGCAATAACAATATGAATCTTTTGCTGATATATATTGCAATCCAGACCTTTCATATCAGTAAATACAGGAAGAAATCAGTAAAACATATAGGGAAAGTGCTAACAGTTATGAAACTGGTTCATTAAATGGCACAACGGGCTTTGTTATACCAAGTTTATGACTTGATTGTTAAATATTATACAACCAGAGTGCAACAGAGCTAAGTCATACTATTAGTAATAGGTATCAAATCTTTAGCTCTTGTTCACCTGTCTGTTAAAACAGAATCAAAGGAGCAAGCATAGCTGAGTAAGTTTTCAGCTAAACAGCACGGTCCCTTTCATCAAGGATGAAAAGTGGCTGCAGTTACTAGAAACCAAAGCAACCACTTCTAGAGGGTTTATCTGATGCTTGCTTTGCAAGATAGACTATTGCTGTAATTAGTGGATACATTTAACGAGTAGCCATGATTGAAAGCAGATGTGAGATCTCAAGTCATTGGCCAGGTCTACACATGGTTTAGTACTAGTATAACTATTTTGGTTAGGGGTGTGTTGTTTTGCCAAAGTAGTTATATACTGGCACAAGCCATCATGCGTATGCAGTTATATAAATGTGCCTTATACCAGTGTAGCTTATTCCCGTTCCCCTGTGGGAATAGCTATCCTGGTGCAAAGCACCTTTATACCAATATAATTGCATCCACCCTAAGGAGGAGTACATTGTTTTAACTATACTGGTAAAGTGGTACACCCTTGTGTGTAGACAAGCTCTTATTTAATACATAAGCTTGGAAATATGAGCTTGGAATGTGAGCTTGGAAATGAAAAGATTAACAGTCATGAAGAAATGAATCCCTTCTCTGAAAATAAACTAACCTGCATAAACTATTCAGTCCCAAACTTAGCAGTACAAGAGGGAATATATTTCCATTGCCTTTACAAACTCAGATACTTATCACAACGACCTTTTAACCAACCTATCTATGCACGCCCATCGCTGTGCTATCGAGGCATTTTATCACTGGTGCCACCGATTCACAGGTGGAGTCAATAGCGGCAAAAAACCAAACTATTCTTGTAAATGTATCTTTCTTGTGTGTCTGTATTTAGACAAAGAGGAATCCTTTAGAAAATGGCCATTTCAGCCGCATTGGCAGCAGGTCCATATAAGTATAATTTCAATAAATTGGGTTTCAATATGTCATATTCCACCCAGATAAACATTACGTAAGGGGGTATAAAACTTGATATCCTGTAAGCCTTGTTTCTGGCACTGTGCTGAAACTACAATAACAATGCTGGATCTCACTCAAATAATAAAAACTACAATATTCTCCAACACTAAACTCCTCCCCCCTCCCAAAAAACCCGGATAGTCCAGCTTGCATGGTAAATCTTTCCCTTGAGCACATTTTAAACAGATTATGACCTTTCAACCCACCCTCAAAAAGAGCTTTCAGCCAAAATACTGGCAGCAGTATACTAAGATTCAAAAGGCTACTGCTCTATCCGCTAATGTGGTATGAAAAGCTCTTGTGAAACATGGGTACAGAATATCACCCAAGAACTGCTCTAAGAATTGGTAAACTGGGCAATGTCTCCAGGTGTAAGCATCTGCAAATGAAGCAGGAGAAAAGGTAAAATTGTGAGTTTTGACTCCTTCCCATCAGTTCAGTTCTGCTTTGTCCAATCACTTGAAACCCTGGAAAGCTGTCTTGAAGGCTGAAGTCTCAATATACAGCCAAGGGCAGTTACATACAACTGAATGAAATCTGAAGAAACACTAGATGGAGATCAAGGAAAAAAGACCAGACGGTTACTGAGACTAAACTTTTTGGCAGGGATTATCTTTTTACTACGTTCATACAACCCCATCATAAACTAGAACCCAATTTTCTGATTGAGGCCTCTGGGCACATAATATGAATAAATAAGACAATGAGTAATACAACTATCTAAGGGATCAGGGACATGCTTACGAAGAGGTAAGGAGTCCGGTCTCTCATAGGAGACTGAAACCCAGACCTGTCCCTAAAATTCTTCTGAGAGAGCTAATGAGTTTATAGCCCAGTCATTATTAACAGCAACAACCATCAGAGTTAATAACAACTACTACTTGAGTATTTGTAATTATGTTAGCTAGGTCAAAATAACAAGAGCTATCAGCAATCATGCTTCAGAGCATATTTTGAAAAATACTCCTCTTCCCCAACCTATGATATAATATTTCCCCAAAGATGCATTGTAAGTATATTGTGCTTTCTCTGGGGTGTATCAGGTATTGACCACTGTTAGAGACAGAGTACTATGCTTCACGGCCATTTGATGTGTTTCACTATGCCATTTCCTATGCTCTAATATATCTGGTCTCGAATTCAGTCATATCGACCCCAACCCTAATATGAGTTGTGACTAACATTTTAATATGCAATAAGTCTTGTACTAAATTATGTTTATAACTTAACTTGAATCATGATTCCCATTGCCTCCTGATTTTATCCAGAAACACCCTGACTCCATGCAACATACTTCAACGATGCTTCACAGCAGTGTGGTATGACGCACGGCATTCAAAGAACTGTTTAAAGAGTAGGGGCCCGAGTTACATAAATTTGTAGCTTCTGCATTGGAATGTAGGTGGAACATAGCATGACAAGCAGATGGAACAAGATGGTAGGGTCTGTAATTCACTTCAACTAATCTTTTAAATAAAACCATTTTAAAAAGAGATTGGTCTTAAAATGGCTATTTTTCTATCAGAGTAGAAATGATACTCAAAGTAAAGCTTCTCCCTTGCAGAAACTCATAATAAGATGTAACATGATCACAGAGAATGGTTGAGGCAAATAAATAAATGATCATGGTGTACTAATGTAATTTATCCAAATAGCTAATGTGTACAAATATTATGATGGGTGGTTTCATATACGACCAAATGGTAATATCAAACTTTAAATGTAAAGGTGCAATTCCAAACGTACAGATGTAGAGGGTCTTTATTCTGACAACTATTTATAGTCTTCTTCTTTCATTAGAGGTAGAAGATATAAAGAAACTTGTTTGGCCTGGTGTTACAGCAGCAGAATCTAAACATTACGTTTCCAAATATGGGGACATCTAAAAGAGCACTCCCATCAGAGAAGGTATATCAACACAAAAGGAGTGGCAGGAAAATATTAGAATAATGGCCAGAAGCCTAAGTCCTTCCTAAAATGTTGTGATTTGTAACCATTATTATATAACATGATATTGGGACTTTACGGCAAGGGGGCCATTATTTTATCATTATCTTGTTGGAAGAAGACAGGAGAGACACAACAAAGAGGAAGGGAAACAATTTGTGTAAATGGGGATCCCGTAAAATATAAAAAAATGCCACATGTAAGCCAAAACTCTTATAAAGAAGAACCTAGATACACTGACCCATTGCGCTTGCTACAATTCAAGTTCAATGCATCACAAAATGTTTTGTTAAGTTTTTCCAAGTATAGTTCAGTTTAAACATCTTAGGACAATACACTGTATACTATTAAATGCCCATACCATATTTTGTGAAAGTGATGATGCCGTAGGAATCTGAGACCTTTGCTATTAAATCATTGTTGAGAATTGGGGTGAGAGAATATATTTATTGTGAGAGTTGCTGGATAGGCAAAGTGGGAATTAGCACTGCAGATATATTATCTAAGTCTTCTTCAGATGAAGTCTTTTCTTCAGTGCCCGTAGAGCAGAAGATCTTTAATTTTATCAAGTATATCTAAGTCTGCTATTTCATTTAACCTTTGCAAAGAACACAAGATATAAAGGTACACGATGACAGCTGAAAAAAAAGATTGATTTTCAGGATTTTTCATGAATAAACTATGACCAGAATCATTACTTGTCTTTATGAACAAACCCTAATTATCCATTTCCCACAATGTCCCTGCTCCTGAAGTCATGAAAATGTTATGAGGGGAGAACAATACCAGACAGCTAGTCTGAAACAGACCTCACATAAGTGTAAATGTCTCTTGGCTCTAAACATAATAAACCCACTGCCCAGGCTAGAAAGAGAAAAAAAGAGGACCTGGAGCTGCCAAGAGCCATATTGCTCTTCATAGTTAAGGATATTATCTGTGTATCATGTCTCTCTACATGACAGGGCAGATTCAAAAGTGTGTTGATATAACAATTTGCAGATAGACTAAACACAACTTGGGAAATCTTTACAAAAATTCTCTTGAAAACAAACAAAAATTAGAGAGATAAAGCTACAGATTAATATTTCTTTTGAAAGAGAAACTTGAGAAGCACCAGAAGAAAAAGAACTGATTAATGTCAGACTTTTAACTGGCCTGAAAGGCTATGTAAAATGAAGCCACAGTGACAGGGTAGGCACAGTAATTCAGGGTCAATGGATATCCAGGACAATGGTTTTCAATGCACAAAGACTTTCCTCTAAACAGACCACTACTCAGAATGAAGACCTGCTCTACACACAGTTATATAACTATGTTGGTTATGGTGTGATTTTTCTACTGACAATTAGCCCCTAGGGTGGATGTAGTATTAAGGCATAAAAGTGCCTTATACTGATAAAGCGTGTTCCCCTCCACATAAATAATAAATAAGTTAAAGTGGTATAACTGCATTCATACTAGGTAGTCTGTATGGCTTTAACTATACTGATATTGTTAAAGTGGGCACCACAATCCTGCAGACTTATACACATGCTTAACTTTAATTCAATGGGACTACTCACGTGGTTAAAGTTAAGCAAATATGCAAATCTTTGCAGATTGGGACCAAAATTAGCAAACATTAGATGTGTGTCTGAAATGCAAATTGCTCTTCTTCTCTTAATGTATACACAACTCACCTTCATAGCATCAAGACATGGGAGAGTGTGTTTTGTTAGTCTTTAATACATGCCTTTACCCTACTCTGTAGGTACAGAAGACCGCAACTAGTTAACAACCACTGAAACAAGTATTGTCATGTCTTGATGTCATTTAATATAGCAACTTCAGTAGAACTTCACTAACTTGTGTTGTTGCTTGAGAGACTCATTGCAAGTCATTGAATTGTGTGAGTAAATACACACAAAACTAATGTCTCACGATCTAGTTTGTTCATACGCTTGAAAATCATGGTTTGGTTTTAATTATTTAAGATAATATTTTATCATGTACAAAATATCGTAGCATATTTAGCAAAAATAATGAAGCTTTGGTTAAAAGAGATCTCCCCACAGCTTCTAAGCTATTAAATTTCTTCACAAGAAGGAAGGCAGTGCCATTTTTTGTGTGAAACATAAAATGAGCAGAGGAAGGGCAGAGGTAGATATTATAATACCTCACACATTTTGGGGATTTACTGAACTATAACTACTAGCAAGTTTATTCTCAAAATTGTTTACAGTTTAATTCAATTAATTCATTTAAAAGCATAATTTTCCTTATGTTTTGAGAATATTTTAGTAGAATTACCACCAAAAACATGGGGAAGGGGGGAAGGTTTTGGTAAATCTGGCCCATTCATACTTTTAAATGGAAACTTGGCAACATGTAGTGGTTTTGACCTGAAAGGTGAACTTGGCTTCTGTGCTTCATTTTTCCCTTCAGATTTTGTGTTTTTAAAACCTGAAAGGTGAAGTTTAATTCCCCTGGTGCGAAGAGAAATCAGAAAAAGCTTTGTACAAAACCCTGCTCAACTAAAACTGCTGAGTTTAGTACATCTCTGCTCTCACCACTGCTCTCTGGTGGATGGGCTGTTCCCAGTACTGAGTTGATGTTAAAATTAGGGGCTAAATACTCTCTTGCAATTAGCACAGTAGATAACTTGAAGACTTTTCTGCTTTCCTGACATACCTAGACCACCATCATGTCCTCCGAAAGCTCTTGGTGGGAGTTACACATACATAAGTAGAGTAGAATACCTGTTCATACATATCAAAGAAGAGAATGAGAAGTGCTCTCAGCCCCAAGTTTGAAGTCACGAAACAGTTCCTAATAAAAGCGTGATAATGAAGGTTGTCTAACCATCAGGGAAATACCATCAACTGCTACCCCCTACACACTGTACCTAAAAGAAAGAAACAGTTACTGCTCTTAAGAGCTGATCATATGAATTAAACAGATATAACAGGATGGAAGGACTGTGCAATAGCTAGCAGAAGGCCTACAAGTCCCATTTGAGCTCTATTTTGAGGACTTAAGTGGTACATACGCACCAGGGTAAGTTTAACTCATAATGAGCAGCTGATTGTAGTGCCGGCAGGTTGAGTGCAGTGGGCTAGAGGTGGAAGAGAGAGAACCTAAAACAAGGCAAAGGGGAAACTATTCTTGGGAAAACATTATTTTTCTAGGACAGTGGGTCATATAATTTGTTTGGTTTAATATATTTTCTGTTTTTCTTTAATGTTGAAGTACAACAGTGGGAATAGACAGTGCTGGAGTGAAGACTAGCAGTGGAAGGCTAGTCAAAAGAAGTCAGTTTTGAGAACCTGCCAGGAAATTTCCTCCAACAGCACTTCCCTGGTGGTGTAGCCAATTACAGGGACATTTCGTTTCAGTAGAAAAGCTAAACCAAGAGCTGTTTAATATTCTCTAGTATGCTTTTCTATGAGACACTAAACAGTTTAAAGCTGCACCCAGATTGCCAGGAAATGATTGTTGCACCTGGGGAGGGGAGGGTACTCTAGGGAAAAATATTTCCAGGCTTTGGCTGCATTTCCTGCTTAAGATTATAGCAAGGTATTTAAAATATCGCTAAAGTTAGTGGAGGAAAGATTTCCATATCATGTATTTATGAACATCTGTTATGGAAATACAATGACTGGATAACTGATGTTATATTTAAATTGAACTGTATTTAAATAAAGTGTATATCAAAAAGGCCTAAGCAGCCAATCAGAACATTGGATTGAAGAATAAATTTGCAAGGTCATATTTTACGGGAGCTCAGTGAGAATATACTTTATCCTGTAGGTTTTTAGTGCAGCTGTACAGACTTCTCTCCTGATCCATCTATTTTAGCAGTATCAACTATACATTTAAAAAGTTATCTTCTAGTGAGAAAAACTCTTAGACTAGATCGTCTCATCTTATATCCTTCAAGTGATATTTGAAATCTCTCATTTACTTGTTTATATCTTTCTCTCTTTCCTAGTAGATATACCTGATGTTATTAGGTACCAAAGTTATATTCTGAACATTTCTCAGGAAGCAAGCAAGAAAATCAGTGGATATGCTACACCAGCAAGCAGAAAGGAGCACAATTAAGGAAGAAAAGGATATTGCTGAGACACAAAATGATTTCTTTGCATCAGACTTGGCCAAAGGTGATGTGAGGGAGACATCCCCTGGGACTAACATTTTCCAGTAACAGAGATGAGTTACAATCAGAGATCAAGGTATATAAAGAACAGATGCTGGAATAAATTGATCAATTACAAGTACAGATGTACAAACCCAAGTGTTCTGATAGAACTTAAGAAAATGAGGTGGGTTAGTTGCTAAGAAAAAAATTGTATCTTATTAAAACCAATGACGACACCAGAGGATTGGAAAGTTGCACATATAATACTTATATTTTTTAAAAAGGGGGAGATCCAAGAAATGACAGACTGGTAAGCCTTAATTTTTTTACCTGGTAAACTGCTTGAAACGTTCATTAAAACTAGAACTATAAAACATCTAGAAGATCTGAAAGTGTCTAGCCAGAAGGGCTTCTGGAAAGGATAATTGTGCCTCACTAAAGCTATCAGAGTTCCTCTTTCACTGAGCCACTAAAATAGTGGATAAAGGAGAATTGGCTGATATAATTTATTTAGACTTTCAAAATGTCTTTGAGAAAGTCTGTCTCAAGGGGCTGGTAACAAAGCTAAATAGGGATGTGACAGGCAAAGTACTGCCTTAGATCAGAAAATGGAAACCAAACACAGGAATAAATAAGTTTATTTTCATTATGGCAAAATGTTAACAGCAGGCTGCAGAAGATTCTGTCCTAGGACAGGTATTGCTCAATTTATTTGTTAATGATTTGGGAAACGGAGTGAGTTGTCAAGTGGCAAAATCTGCAGATGACACAAAATGATTTATGTTAATCAAGACTGGAGAAGACTTGGGGGAACTTCAGAATGACCAGACAGACCTGGAGCCCAATTTGCAACCACGGAGCGAGAGGAGCCTGGGCTGCCTGGAGAACTGTGCAGCAGCCAAAACACTGGGAAGCTGGACAGCTGAGCCACTGAAGCTGACCACAGGCTCCTCCTTCCCTCGCAAACACGGGGTTGGAGGAAAGAGGTTCTGAGTTGGGCTGCCTAGACCGCTAAGTCCTCTGGAGATTGCCTCCCTGGAGAACACAGTGAAAAAACTCTTATTGTCGTAACTAATCACTGCCTAATTTTAGATGAAATGAGCCATAGCGGTGTGGTTTTGTAGGGGAAAGGGAATGGAATGGAAATGAAGGCTATCGTATGGTGAGGTAATAAATTAAGCAGTGGCAGAGCTGGAAAGAGGGGAGTTTGAGTGGAGCTCTGCTGGAAGAGAAAGAAGGCAAGTCCCCTGTTCCAGGTGCAGTGAGTGAGTCCCTGAGAGTGTTTGTTTGCTGGATGTTGGTTTCTTTTTAGTTTGCAGGGACTGGTAGGGGCAGTGTGCTGTGAGAGAAGCAGAACCTTTGATTGTAGCAAAGCCCTGATTAGGGGGCAGGGCTTCTTGGATCCTGGGGCCTATAAAGTTAGTCATGCAGCCAATCAGAGACCCAGGAGCCAGAAAAAGGACTGGAAACAGGGGAGTTTGTAAGGAGAGTTTGGAGGAGGATGTGTGGGTGTGTTTTCTTTTCTTGACGGGAGCTTAGGCAGGAAGGCTATGACAGCGACAGAGGCAGCAGTGGAGTGAGCCAAGGAATGGAAGAGACAATGAACATGACTGGATGTGGAAGCTGCAGCATATACATTATCCTGGAATGAGAACCTGAGAAGTGCATTGTTTGTAAGACGTGTCGCCTGATAGAGCTGATAGAAAGGAAGAGCCAAGTTTTGGAGAGGCAGATATAAACTAGAGAGAGAGAGAGTTGAAGGGGATTTGAGCAGATGATGGAGGGAAGGTGAGAAATGGCTGAAGGGAAGATTCAGGATTCGCAGATGTCAGCTGAGCTGGAAAACTATGAGGGTAGACTGCTGGATGAGGAAAGTGGCCAATGGAAGCACGTGACTATGAGAACCAGCAGAGGAAAAGACCGGCAGCGAGGGAGAAGTAGAACTCAGGAACAGGTTTGCTGAATTGGAAAATGAAGATGGGGCACAGCAGGCAGTAACAGAAGGTGGGAAAGCAAGGAAGAAGAGAGGCAAGTCCTACAAGGAGAGAGGAAGAGTCAATGGAGATAGCCAGAATGTGGAGCCCCAAGATGATAGAGGATGACTTGCAGAAGATTGTAAGTGAGAACTAAAGACAAGAGGACCTGCAAACAGAAAGAGAAGGGGGAAGGCTGGAGAATCGCACTGACACCAGGAAGAGCCAGGTCTATGTGACTGAGGACTTCCTACTAAGAAGAATAAACAGGCCTGTCACAAGAGCTGATCCAGAGAACAGAAGGGTGTGTTGTTTGCCAGGAGCTAAGATATGGGATATGGACTTCAGGCTAAAAAGGATCCAAATAGGAGCTTGAAATAATCTACTGATTATTGTGGTAAATGATACTGCTAGATTCTTGCTGGAATGCATCAAGGGAGACTATGCCAGGCAGGGGAAACCTTTGAAGAAATGGAGGATCACATGATCTTCAGTGGGATTCTACTTGTCCTTAGTGAAGGAGAGCAAAGACGAGACAAGATTACGATGATCATCACATGGCTCAATAATGGTGTTATAAAGAGGACTCTGGGATGTTCAACCAGTAGGAGGCATTCATGGACAGAGGACTGTTCCCAAGGGATGAACACCACCTGAGGAGGGAGGGAAATAGACTTCTTGGATTGAGGCTGGCATCACAGATTAAAAGAGCTTTAAATTAGGAATTCAGGGGAGAAGGTTGGGAGATGGTCATGTAATCTCCATGTTTAATTCCAACACTGAGAGGGAAAAAAATCAAGTGAGATAGGATACAGCAATGGAGAAAGGAACAACAAAGGATAGAAAACGGACATCAAGAGGAAAGACAGTGCTAATACCCATGACACTAACTGGCAGTTGAATGACTGTACCTAATGAGGTGAGGAATCTGAGTGAAGCTGATCAGAAATGACTAAGATGTCTGGACACCATGCAAGGACTCTTGGTAACAAAATGGAAGAAGCAGAACTATTGATGCAGGAAGTGAAACCAGATGATATAGGAATAATGAAAAGATGGTGGAATAATAGTCTTGACTGAAGCACAGATATTGAAGGGTATGTGTTGTTCAGGAAAGACAGAAATAAAGGTAGAGATGGTGGAGTAGCATTGTATCTTAATG
>ML675603.1:96431373-96511454 GCA_007922155.1 Mesoclemmys tuberculata | reverse complement strand
ATGATGAAGTGGACCGTAAAAAATTATAAGTGATGAAACGGATAAAGCCGAATCTGTTTAAGTCAAAATAGCATTGGGGTAGAAAGGTAACAGAGGCTTAGGACAGTGCTTGTAGACTGCTACAAACCCCGCAGGATCTGATTTGGATATGGACAGTGTGTGTTGTACCCAAGATACAATCTGGACTGATGAAAAGCTATGTCCCCTCAACTATCCAACCGGGGTGCCTTTTACATTTCTTCGCTGTGAAAGCTACCACTCCTGGTCTGCTCTCACATAGCCTCCGCCGTGTAAATAACCCCCAGTTATAGTGTACGTATGTTATAGCCAGTCACCCTTGAATTACACTGAAAAATGACACCAGTGAACTCCCAGTCCCTGACTTTCCCCAGAAATCTATGTCTTGTACTGCCCAGCTCTCTTCTGGACAATATAAGCTCATATAAAGTCTGTCATTTTATTAATAGGAAATTATATACACAAATCCTGTTATCCCAAATGGAGTTTTCCAAACACTTCAATGCAAATACACTAGTTTAGCTAAAACAATAAAACAAGTTTATTAATTACAAAAAGGTAGACTTTCAGTGAATGTAAGTAATGAGGCATAAAAGTCAGAACTGGTTATCAGAGAAATAAAAGTAAAACACAACTAATGCCTATCTTAACAAACTGGAGTGAATTCAGAGCAAAGGTCTGTCTCACTACATGTTTCAGCAGTCTAACTGGCTAAATTTCCTTCAGTGAGGATTCTTCCCCCAGTCCAATGCTGCTTCCTTTGTTTTTCAGGTATTGTTGATGCTGTACACAAAGAGAAAGGGAGACAAAAATTGGGGACATGTGGTCTCCCTTCTTATAGTTTTTTCTCTTCTTTGAGAAGCATCTCCAGCTGAGGTTCAGGAGACAGACAGTCTCTGTGGATGGGAACCTCAGATTTTTTTGGTCAGAATGTAGATTTTTTGCCCACACATTCTTTCCTGCCAAAGACTGGTCATTTACCCAGGTGATGGTCCATTTGATTTTGCTGACACCTGACTGAGGTGTCAGTTTGCCTTTTATCTATGGAGAACCGGTTTGTGACTGCATTTCTAACCTAAACTAAATTCCCAAGACTTGGAGCATGTCTTAGTAATTCCACACAGAGTAATCTTATAACTTTACATACAATGTGGCCACTACAATAATAATCAGCAAATTATGAGTTTTCAAATAAAACCTCACAAGGCATGGCATGCTTTAGACAAAATTTATCACAATCCTGTGAAAGGGGTGAACACAGGAGTACAGACCATCATATAGAGACTTATTTGATATTTTGATGAAATAAATACCACTGGCAATTGTATGATTATGGGGGACTTTAATTTCCCAGATGCAGAATGGAGAACAAGTATTACGAATAAAGGTAGGGCCCAGATGTGATAGCTGACAGATTTCTTCACCAAAAAGTCACTAGACCAACAAAAGGTAATGCCATTTTAGATTTAGTTTTGGTAAGTAGTGAGAATCTGACAGAAGAACTGGTTGTAAAGGACAGCCTTGGTTTAAGTGATCATGATCTAACTCAGTTTAAACTAAGGGGAAGGATAAACAAAAATATATCTGCAACTAGGGTCCTTGACTTTGAAAGAGCAAACTTAAAAAAAATTAAGGGAATTGGATAGAGAATTGGACTGGACTGAAGAACTCACTGATCTGAAATGTGGAAGAGGCTTGGAATTACTTTAAGTCGAAGTTGCAGAAGCTATCTGAAGCCTGCATCCCAAGCAAAGGGACAAAATTTGTAGTGAAGCATAGCACGCCAAACGGGATGAACAAGCACCTCAAATAAGTTATTAACAGAAAGCAGAAAGCCTACACAAGAAAGGAAGATGGAAAAGATGAGCAAGTATAGGGAAAAAGTGAGAACTGCCAAAATCCAAACAGAGTTGGACCTTGCAAAGGAAATTAAAATCAATAGTAAAAATTCTATAGCCACATAAATAAAAAGAAAACAAGGAAAGAAGAAGTGGGACCATTAAGCACAGAGGAAGGAGTGGAGATTAAAGATAATCTAGGCATAGCCCAACACCTAAATGAATACTTTGCCTCAGTTTGTACTAAAGGTAATGAGGAGCTTAGGGGCAGTGGCAGGGTAGCTAATGGAAATGAGGATATGGAAGTAGCAATTACATCCAAGGTTAAAGCCAAACTCAAACAGTTTAATGGGACCAAATCGGGTTCCCATATAATCTCCATCCAAGAATATTAAACGAACTGACACATGAAATTGCAAGCCCAATAGCAAGGATTTTTAATGAATCCTTAAATTTGGGGGTCATACCCTATGACTGGAGAATTGCTAATATAGTACATAATTTTAAGAAAGGGAAATATGTGCTTCAGGAAACTACAAGCCTGTTAGTTTGACTTCAATTATATGCAAGGACTTGGAACAAATTTTGAAAGAGAAAGTAGTTAAGAACATAGAGGTAAATGGTAATTGGGATAAAATACCACATGGTTTTACAAAAGGTAGTCTCTGCCATATCAAGCTGATATCTCTTTGAGAAGATAACTGATTTTTTTAGACAAAGAAAATTTTTTTAGACAAAATCTAATCTACTTGGATTTCAGTAAGGCATTTGATACAGCTCCACATGAGAAATTATTAGTCAAATTCAAGAAGATAGAGATTTATATGAGATGATCAGGAACTGGTTAAAGGGGAGACTACAACAGGTCACACTCAAAGATGACCTCTCAGGCTGGAGGGAGGTTACTATTGATCACAGGATGACTGTGAGCTGTCATGTGATGTGGCCATGAAAAAGGCTAATGCAATCCTAGGATGTATCAGGTGAGATATTTCCAGTAGAAATAGGGAAGTGATATTGCTGTTTTACAAGGCACTACTAGTGAGACATTATCTGGAATACTGTGTGCAATGTTTAAGAAGGATGAATTCAAACTGGTGCAGAGAAGGGCTACGAGGAGGTTCAGAGGAATGGAAAACCTGCCTTATGAAAGGAGTCTCAAGGAGCCTGGCTTGTTTAGCTTAACCAAACGAAGGATGACGGGAGATATGATTGTGCTCTACAAATACATCAGAGGGATAAATAACGGGGAGGGAGAGGAGTTATTTAAGTTAAGTGCCAATGTTGACACAAGAAGAAATGGATTTAACAAGAAATGGCCATCAACAAGTTTAGACTTGAAATTAGACAAAGGCTTCTGACCACCAGAGGAGTGAAGTTCTGGAATAGCCTTCCAAGGGGAGCAGAGGGGGCAAAACCATAAGTTGTTTCAAGACTGAGCTTGATAAGTTTATGGAGGGGATGATATGATGAAGAGCCTACAATGGCATGTGGCTCATCTGTGACTGCTAGTAACAAAAAACCCCAATAGCTAAATATGGGACTTCAGGCAGGGAGGTCTCTGAGTTACTACAGAGAATTCTTTCCCAGGCGTCTGGCTGGTGAGTCTTGCTGACATGCCCAGGGTTCAACTGACCACCATATTTGGAATTTTCCTCCAGGTCAGACTGGCAGAGACCTTTCAGGTTTTTTACCTTCCTCTGCAGCATGGGCTATGGGTTACTTGCTGGTTTAAACTACAGTAATGGTAGATTCTCTGTAACTCAAAGTCTTTAAATCAAGATTTGAGGACTTCAGTAACTCAGCCAGAAGTTATGGGTATACTACAAGAAGGGGTGGATGAGGTTATGTGGCCTACAATGTGCAGGAGGTCACACTAGATGCTCATGATGTTCTCTTTTGGCCTTAAAGTCTGTGAGTCTATAATAGTGGTACAGAATATCCAGCCAGCCGAGGCAGAAGTAGCCAAATCAGGGAATACTGTTTTGCAGGGAAGGGAGAGAGGTATATAAATGGGCCCAGCCAGCACCTCTCCTCCCCCAGAATTGTGCAATGGAGACCCACCCATAAACTCTGGGCGTGGCACACCCAGGTGGTGCCTCCCCGCTCTCCTGCCATGTGGGCTGCAGAGAGAAGCCAATCAGAGGGCAGAAGCTGCCAAAGCAGGGATCCTTTGGACATTCAGAGAACTTTCTACAGTTTTGACTAGGCTTTGTTTAGTCTGTGCTCATTGGCTGTTTCCTCCAACCCTTCTGCCCTCCTCTCTCACAGTATCTTCATCTCAGCTTCACTCCATACCTATTGCATTCCCCTCATCCTTCCCTTTTTCTTTCCCTTTAGTCTGTCCTGTCCTACCAAACTCCGCTCCCAAATAAAGCAACAAACAAATACATACATTGAGGAATAACGCGATGTTTGCTGCCATCATGCTGTTTGCTCTGCTTTGCATGTTCTACCCCTTCCACTCTCTGTGTCTATCTTGTCTAGTTAGACTGTAAGCTCTTTGGGGCAGGGACTATTACCCTGTGTTTGTACGGTGCCTAGCACCATGAGGCCCCACTCTTGGTTGGCCCTGAGATGCTACAGCAATAAACATAAAAAAATAATGTAGTTCTTACCACAGAATAGAACCCTCTTTTAATGCAGGTTACACAGGCCCTGACTATAACCACAAGTACCAACAAAGATATCCCACCACTGACATATACTTACAAGTAGCCAAGAACGCTTATTTGACAGTGATAGGTTTGATATCACAACTTCGCTATGATTTAGAACAGGGATGGCAACTGCAAGGTAGTGGAGGGCCACAGAATCCACTAAAACCTTTGGTGAAACATACAAAAAAAATGTACAGGCTGAGCTGGGTCACTGAGGGGTGCAGTCATCTAGTAAAACTGTTGCAGCCTCCTACTGTACCGTCTGACTTCACGTCCCCATGAACACCTGCTCTGACTCTACCCCACACTACCCATCTCCAGCTAGTGCTTCCCCATTGGCTCTGAGCTTCTCAACAATTAGCCAATCAGGTTCTGGCTAAGCCCTCCACCAGTGGGCAGGGCACACCTCTGCCAAGGGGATGAAGTAACCAGAACTGGGTGGTGTGGGATGAAGCTGGGGCCTATGTCAACGGGCAGCCAGGCGCATGGGTTCCCCATGGGGCAGAGTCTATGTCCATGGTGGAGCAAAGCAGAGGTAGGGACTGGCAGCAGTACGACTCCGTACGCCAGGTTGCAATGCCACTCAGATTTTGTCCAGCTGACCCTCCGTCATGCCAGCATGGAAGGGCTTCTGCTGTTATGCCACCTATTGGCACTAGCTACTGTCCCTGCATTGACAGAATTGTGCCCTCACTTGCCCATGGTGGGCGAGGAGGTGTTGGCCACAATCAGTTTAGCTGTGGGAACTAGGAGCCAACAGAATGACAGCAACAAGAGCCAGGAGGTGTGGGACAGAGCCTCCTCCCCTGCATGAGAGATGGAAAGATGGTTGGGCCATTGAGTGGCGTTGTGACCCAGCACATGGGCTCCAGCTTCCACTGGCTTTGCTCTGCTCCACATTCCCTGCCACCACCCTCACTAATCAGAGCACATGGTGTTCAGAATGGAGTGGGCCTGAGGGCTAACAGCCCACTCAGGGTTACCTGTGGCTATGCCCCTACTTAGCTCCTGCAATGCCCCCCCCCCCATTCCCCACAAAATATTTTCACCAACCACCTATGGGCAGGCCAATAAAAAGATCTGGTGGGCCAGACGCAGCTTCTGGGTCACCAGTTAAATCACCCTTGATTTAGAGCAAGGGCACAACTTTCCTCTATTACAAACCCATCTGTCTCCATCTTCAGTCTTTAGTGGTGAGATCACAGGTAAAACAGTGTGGGTACATCTACATGGTGTACTACAAGATGACTAAACACCTGTGGCTGGCCTGGGTCAGTTGACTGGAGCAGTAAAATTGTGGTGTAGTTGTTCAGGCTTAGGCTGGAGCCTGAGCTCTGTGACCCCACGGAGGGGAGGGTCCCAGAGTGTACACCCCAGCCCCAGTCCAAAGGTCTGCACTGGGATATTACAGCCTCATGAGCCAGAGTCAGCAGATCCTGGCCACCTGGAGTGTTTAATTGCTGTGCAGATATACACACAGGAGGGGCCCATTAGATCCAGAGTTTGAGGAGGTCATCTTTAGGAAAATCCTGTAAGGCCTGAGCCCAAGAAAAGAAAAAAGAAATGCAGGGGAGCCTTAGAACAAACATCCTCTCCTCACAATCAAAAAGTGGAGTCAGATGTATAGAAAGAACAGTTTATACTATTACTCTCAAGCTGTTACACACTATGATCCCGCTCTGTCTGAACTGATGGGCTTATGAAATTGAGACTGATGCAGTTTTGGGGGAAGAGGGAGGTGGTTTGTTGGTGGAGGAAGAAATGAATAGGGAGAGCAATATATTTACACTGGCACTGTACTCTAGTCTAAAATGGGAAAGCTAGAGTCTCTCACTTTCTTCTGCATTGGGAATTACACTCACAGACTGGAGCAGTAAAAGAACCAATATCCCCTTCCTTTCGGTCACATAGTGAACACAGAGTGCACTGCAGTTAGTCTTCCTTCACCAGGATCCCCCATAGCTGTAATATGCGCTTTACAAACATGGCTATCCACAGGGGGTCCAGAGAAATGAGATGGAGGAACAGTCTTGCACGCAGGAACTGGCAAGATCTGCAACCGAATTTACAAACCAACAAATTCAAATAGCTTTTCTTTCCACTGCACAATCACAGATACACCGAAAAGAGAACTAAATGCAAATTGTGTTCCTGTTGCACTGAATTATACAAATGTTTTTTTTCCAGTACTGATCGTAGGCAAAAAATGGTTTTAAAATCGCTCATGTGAAACACTCTGTGTCTTTCAACTCAAGTTGTAGCTCTTGTTTCCATAAGCAAAATGAAGCCAAAGTTTTGAAAGATCCATTAATTTAATCAAACTCAGACTGAATCATGCTAGATACCACCGAGATAAACACTTCTCTCCATCTTTCTTGTTTTCTAGGGTCAGATAAACTGTCCCAGAAATCACATTTGAAGTGCTTATTGGATAACTCTCTCCCAAGTGATATAAAAAAATAAGGAGACAGAGATCATTTATGCACTCCTTTGATAACCCTGAAACCATAAACTGAAAGCAGAAAACTCACCTTGGAGTTAACTGTTAACTGCATCTGCTTCTTATCAAGCTTCTTTTGTTTTCAAATTTTTACCATCAGGAGATAGGAAGCAGTATCTACATAATCTAACACAAACACCACAGACAGAGGTCACTGAAAAGTTCCCTGCTACTTTGAACTAACTGGGTTGGTGATTTACATACATATATATATTACAGCCCATAGTCCAACGAGTAAAATTGCATCCTCACATCCAATGTGCATTTTTGCAAGTCAAGAAATTCATGATTCCATAATAAAAACATGATTCTGCCCTGCTCAGAATAGGCCTGTCTTTAGAGGAACATGGTGCATGTACCTGGAGTGGCAGAGCACTCAAATCTGTGAGCTGAATCTCAAACTCTCGACATTTGTGTATGCTACATCACAACAAATGGAGGCTCAAATCAAGAAATAACTGCAGATAAAGTGGTGCATCTTATGCTAAAAGGAAACCGTTGGATACAGATATTTTTCTTACCTCCTCCTGAGGTTCATGTGCAGCCAGGATGATGACATTGATCTGTGACACTCCATCAAAGACTTTTATGGAATTATCCTGCAAGGTCCTGAGCACTGGCTGCAAACCAGCAAAGCACTTATGTTTACACTTAAACTAAGCTTGAGCACTTTGCTGGATGAAGGCCAGAGCGCTCAGGACCTTGCAGGGCAGTTCGCCATATACGTAAGTTATTCTTTCTGTGCAGATCAATTATTCTTTGATAATTGGGTCCTTGCTGTATTACTTCCTCTTGCTTTTGGATTCCCTATCTCTCTCTCTCTTTTGCTTTTATTTTGGGACAGTGGTTGCTTCTTTGTGGTCCTTTGAGTTCAACATTTTTTAATTATTCTTCTTGTAACATGTTCAGCTCCCACATATACAGCAGTAGGTGCCATATACTATACATGTTCACAATGGAATCTTTAGTCATATGAAATCCTTACACATACAAATGCCCAGGATTGGGTACCACCCCCAAAATAACGAATGCGTTACACTCATTCAGATAGGGTTTTAAAATTATTATTTGTAGTAGATATAAATGGACACTGGTCACCTTTTTGATGTTTACTATTTCATTTAATAATTAACCCAGATTTAATACTAGTTATTAACATAGTTAAAATATTTTTTCTTAATAATGTGCTTTATTAATATGAGTTAAAAATATTGTTTCAGAACGGCACATGCCAGGCAAAGTAGGAAATTGGAAGTTGTTTACAAAAAAGGCTACTGTACTTTGTGATGACTAACTTGGTAATCAGTGTAATTTCTAGTAATGAAATAGATAGAACTAAAGCTCAAACACAATACAAGAATCAAAGGCTTAACTTTGGACCCGGCTATTTGGCCATCTATTGGCTGAACAATGATCAAATGCTTCAGATCTACACAGCTCTTCCATAGCCAGATCCCCAAAAGAAATAAATGTTTCATGAATGAAACATTTAGTATTTTGGGCCTAGAGATAAGGGAGATTGTTTCTTGCATAACTTTTTCTTCAAAGGGGAATGAATTCTGACCTATATAATCATGGCTCAAATTAAAGGAGAAAATGAAAGGCTGAATGCTGCTTTTGTTGCTGAAATTATAATAGACACATGCCATATGTAGAAGAGACATCCATGGGATAAATTGCAGTCAGAAGACAAAATTAATTAGGCTATGGAAACACTGATGGCGGCAAATTTGCTGCCATCAGATTAATTTTTCCACATCGATTGAGTGACGGTGAAGACATGCTCAATTGATCTAGAAGTCGATTTAGTAAAACCACTTCCAAAAAAAGTGTAGCGCTGCTCTGACAGGAACACATTTCCCACTGGTGCAGCGCAGTTGAGATGGCGTGCTAAAGGGAAGTAACTCCTGTCGACTGTCACCGAATTTTGCCAGCTGTGTAGACCTGCCCTTTGTCATGTACCCTGAGTCACTTCAACTGCATGCTACCACAAGTCTACTTCTAACATTTCAAACTCATGATCATCTTCAAAAGGACACTTTATTTTTGGATAGCCTGACCCAGAACTTTCTTTTCCTTCCCAACCCAATGTACGTTCACCACAGTCCAGCATCAGTGACAGGTTAAAGCCTGATAGGGCTAGAAATAGCTTTATACAACTGGAAAGGAGAGAGAACTCCATTTCCCAAGTCAAGACAGGACTTGATTCTAGTTCTGGAAGGTCCAGAGATATATTTTAAATGATAACATTTACACATGGATGTGTTATTTTAAATTATTATTTCATTTTAAAATTTTAATTGTATATATTTTCTGCTGTCATGAGATCTGGACATCTGGACTCTGATTTTACTGACCTACATATGGTATATGGACACAAATAATTACAGGTTAGAAATGAAGGGGTGTTCCCTTGTTAAATGCTTGCATTCAACTCCTGTTTAGGAATAATTTACTGCAGTATACTGCTCTCATTAAAAACTGCTTTTAACTCTTTGAGTAGCCTGTGTTAGGTCCTATGGCACAACTCAAGTTTAGGTCAGGGTGAGTTGGCATGTTCAATCAAAGCACAAGTACACAGGGAGCACTTTTCCTAGTCAAGACTAAGGCCTCAGATGCTCACTTTCACATTGAGCCCTAATTCCAAATTTCACCTAGTTTCAGGTGTGGATACAGAAGTTTTCCAGAGCCCCAAATCTCAATGTCTACTACATATGCAAGAGAAGCGTTAACTTACCTCATTAAATCCGTTCAACAAGCAACTGGAGAACAAAAACAATTGTTCTTACAGAAGATCATTAATCAAAAACCGCAAAAGAACTGGAAAATTTGTAATTCTGGCCCATTTGCATCTATGTTTCTAAGAGATAAAAGAGTAACAGGGCTTCTTCGGAGTCTTTTATTCTGGTTTCACATGACAATGATTTGACCCAGACTGGGAAAGATAAATCCAGCCAAGCTGCTATAGGAAGATGAGCAAATGAAAAATTGTGTCTTTCACCATGGGTATATTTAATGTAATTACTCAGTTGAAAGCAGGATTAAATCAATACCTTGTGGTTGAAAACACACCAGATGGTGGAAAAGATTCAGTAAAAAAAGCAATTAAAAATATTTATCAAAGTGAACACCAAGGACAATTAAAGAGGAAAAAATTAAATGCAAAAGATGGATCTGGTAACGTAAATTCAGTGGCACATACACAAAAGACCCTGGGAAAAATACTGAGGTATGTTAAAGCACAGGAAGAGTGGCTAGTAAAAAGCAGGAACATATTAATAGAAGTAGCAAGAGTCGGCGCTAAGTAAAACAGAGGCTAACAGCCAAGTTTAGACTGAAGTTTGGGGTAAACTAGGACTCTGTAAGCTGCTAAATTGCAGAAAGCTTTCGAAGAATTAGAGGCCAATTTGGCAACATGTGAATCTTAGCCATCAAGCCCTGTTGGAAATTATTTAAGGTTAATCAGTCTTGACAGCAGTGTAATTAAAATCTCCTATCTCTCCCTCTTTAACCCAGCATGATATCCTTTTGAGTTGTCATTTACTTTCAAGCTGTGACAGTCAGTTAATTTCTGGTGGTCTAAACCTTTTGCCAAATGGAATTTCTTGAACATATCCATGACATTTTTTCCTTCTATATTTTTTCTAAGTACCTTGGTGAACCATAATTCATCACGATATTTTGATGGCTCATAGATTGAATTATTTTTTAATTAGTTGGTAAGTTAATATGTGTTTCCTTCATTTATGCTGGAAAAAGATTTTGCTTGTGATTTAAAAATCAATGAGGTAAATATTGAATTTTCAAGAAAATGAAGTGCCAAAATTATGCCATGAGAAATTTGGACATCTTGGACTTTGATGAAGTTAGTCTGGTTTTCCTCCGTGTACAGCAAACTAGAATTGTGTAAGATGTTTAAAAAATTGGGAGAAATACTTTTAATTAGCCTTTCGTGTGTACAATTTGTGTAAGTATGAGGTGACTCTGTTTTAACAATTCTAGATGGAAGCAGCAGGCATGGGATGGAAATAGATTTGGTCATTAAAAATAACATAACAGACAATCCACTCAGAATGAGTGAGGGATGAAATATTTCTTGCTCATGGTAAATTCTCTCTCCAAAAGTTAAGACAGATCCGACTAGGACAAACATTTAAAACTCACACACCACGATGTACACAGTCACACCAATTATTTCCTCTACCCTTTATATGTAAGGATAATCAAAATGCAGATTTAATTACTAGAACTGTTCTTACAAACCTTTCAGATTTGGCCTCCTGAGGTGGTGACAGGGTTGTCCCATAACGAGAAATGGGTGTTGTAGGTGCACTTAATCCAGAGTAAGGTCGTGTAGAGGAATAAGAGTTGTTGCCATAACTACTGTTTCTGAGGTTACCAGAAGAACAGGAGGTGGAAGGATAAAGAGAGAGACAAAGAGAAAGACAGAATATCAGTCAGCGAGCAGACATACGGCAGCAAACTCTCTTTACACATAAGTGGGGATCAAAGGATATCGTACCCCAGAACTCCATGAACTTCCATCTTCTAAAAATAATGCTCCATCCCCACCTTTGAAAAAAGTAGCATATCATCTCATCTTAATATAACCCACAACAAGACATGTTTAATATTGTGTGTTATAAACTAGTGTTATGGAGAATAAAAGAAGGATTAGAACGTTCCTTTAAAGTGACAGCTGTGCACTGGAACACCTAACTGACTGCTCAGTTACTCAGAAATGTATCAGCTGGTTTGGGAGCTGATAATCAGCTACCAGGAAAGGAACCGAAAAGATCAATGTCAGCAGTATTTATTCCAAGTGAAATAAAGGAAAACACCAGTATTCCCCAGGCATTGTCGGAACATGGACTCAAATGATTGGCTAATGTTTATGCTATAAATGAAAAGCATCCAAATTCTTTTCAATTAAAACTTGAAGTATTTTCTTTTCCCCGCCCCTTCTTCCCCAACATAAATCATAGCTTATGTGCCATTTCTTATGATGTCTGTAAAAAATCAGAGCCATGGTTAAAAAAGACATGTCTCAGGAAGCACAGCTTTAGGAATTTCTACTATCCATTCACTCCATTAAAAAAAAAATGCTTGACTTCAATGTTAGCTTGTTGATCAAAGAGAAATTGTTTCCAGGGCTCTTGGAATGGTCTCCTCCCTGGAGCCCCTTGTATCAATGTTTTCATCCTGGCTTTTCTACTGAGCAGACAAGGCAGCTGCACACTCCACCATCATATGTTAGTGACATGTCATGGGTGCGCAAGAGATGCGGCTTTGGAAAAGTTTTAATCTTTCTTTCTACTTTTTGAAAGAGATGCGCTTTTTCCACTGGGAGCATATGCCATATGGTAGTTAAATTATTCCAGGAAGCCAGCCTGCCCTAATGACAAAATTCCATGAAAGAAAAGCACGTCATTTTCATTTTAACAGCTCATTATGTTATATGTACTTTGTTTAGTTTATCACTTCTCTTCCCCCTCAGAATGTATTACATAATTTTACTTCATTCAGGCATGTTACTTGAAAATCTAGGTGTCTTTTTCAGATCAGATTAACCCCAATCATGTACTTATGGAAAATTGCTTTATACAAATATCCAAACTTCATTCTCTGGGCTGCAACCTGAAGTACTGAGTGCCATGGGCTAGAGTTATACAGTTAGAGTGAATTTAAGTTGAGAATCATTTATGGGAGGGGCCTTGCTAGGAAAAGAATGTATCATATTTCCTTTCCACATCCCCTGCTACATACCTACTATGTTATCTTAAAGCACTCCCAAACACCTATTTGTGAAGCTTTGTATACTACTCCAAATCAGAAATCCAGGAGAAGGAATTGAAATGTACCTTTTTAAGCACGTAATGAAAAGACCAGTGTAGGAATTTAACCTCTGTCACAGCATCATGGCAGGAGAACGGACTGGGAACTGGAAACAGTGCTCTAGCTGAGCAGTTGTGTGACTAAATAGCATAGGGCCTCTTTGGTCACATAGGCCTAAAGTGCTACTGGTCTTCACTTTGATACAGATTAAATTGGTGGCCATGAGCAAGTAACAATTCCTCTGCCTCTCTCATGGGCTGTTGTCGGGGTTAGATAATCCTTGTGAAAGGGAAGGGGAAATCCATCGAGAAAGAAAAGTGCTCTATATGTTCCAAATATTGTGTAGTGGCAAAGTAAAACTCAGATCCTTTTAGAGTGTTTGGAGGCTACAGAACACACTAACCATTGAACAGAGGTTCTGTAGTCTGTCAGAAGCAAATGATCTCAGCCTGAGTATGAAACCAAAGATTGTCCATCCCTTATTCCAGTACAAAGATAAAAATCTCCATAACTTTCAGTAAATTCCGTATTATAAAGATAAGTGGGTAGGGGATAAAAATCTGCGGTAATTTGTCAAACAATGATTTTACATAACAGAATAACAATAAAAATAAATCTAAATATTTAATCTGGTATGATTTTTACTATATGCAAAATATTTACCAATTGCTTATTGAAAACATATGCATTAAGGATTTAACTACTATGCTCAGTAAGGGCAGTATAACCACTAATCAGCTGTTAAACCTCAAAGTGTTGTGAATAATCAATTATTTTATAAACCTATAATACTGTAAATGGCTTATTAAATCTCATTCCAGTGTGTAGCTGGAAGTTTTAAATTGAAGCGTGGACATTTTTCTATTTTCACTTGCATTTTAGGATTAAATCTATTATACATCTCTTGTGACACAGACAATTTGAAACTACAGAAAGAAAAGCGACGATCGTGTCTGTATTTAAGCAGTGCAATGCAAGAGCATTGGGGGTGAAATCCTGGCCCCACTGAAATCAATGGGAGTTTTGTCATCGACTTCAGTGGAACCGGGATTTCACCCCAAAATTTCTAGGCCTGATGTTGATCTCACACAAGCTTTACACTAGTATTTCTCCAAGGATTTCCTTGAACTATCTGCAAATTACATCGCATGAATGAAAGCAAAATCGATGCTCATAAGCCTTTTCCCCAAGCCTTTTTTTATTGTCACTGTGTATCTTGACGAGAAACAGGATGAAATAATGGCATCAAAGACCAAGGAGGGAGAATCAATCAAGTTAAAATATAGCCTTACATGACTAAAACTAATACAGTATGTTCAAGAAACAATGCAATATGGAGAGCATGTAAATAGTACAATAAAAGCCTAGAAAGATGTTATTAATTCATCTACAAATGAATACCAGCTGTATAAAATCTACCTGTTTTCCCTCATAACCTCTGCTTCCTTTTCTTTAACAGTTGCTGGAGACTCTTCAAAGTCATAGGAGAAAAGGTGAAAAGGGCTATGTAGTACATAAGGCAATTTCTCTACTGTTGGAGATGCCTTTGGAGTAATAGATGCTGATGAATTTTGGGAGGAGTTAAGAGAGGCTGATGCAGGAGAAGATGGTGGTGAAAAAACAGAATAATGGTGTGAGACAGATGAATCAGGCACAGAAGATGAGCTGCTGGATGGATTCCTGGCTTTAGAGTACGAGGGAGGCCTCTCGGCTTGAGAAACTGCACTTGAGATGGCTGAAGAATCAGAACTCTGATTCTCATTCTGCAGATTTTCATTTGCAACATCGTTTACATCTGGGACCTCACTGCAAAGGAGGGTGTGGTGAGGAGGGAAAGAGAGGAAAGGCAAAGCAGGACAAGGAGAGAAGGGATCAAAGATCACAGAGTTAGGAAAAAAAGAGTCCAGAAGAGTCAAACAAAAACAAAAACTTCCCAAATGTAGCCAATTGCCATCACTTTAAAAAAGCTAGGAAGCTCAAAGCTTTGTAGTCTCGAGGGATTCTTCTTAGGGTTGGAAAATATGAGGAATCTTCCCATTTAGTTTATGGGAAGGGAAGGGATTTAACCCACAGAAATTCAGAACCTGGAATCTAGTTTTCATGAATATTTTCCACTACAGTTCTCTGTACTATCCTCAAGTGGACAGTTAAGACCAAAGCAGCCTGACCATACTGGATGATGGTAATTTACATATGTCCAATTCTAATGGCCACATATATCACTACCATCCTGTATTCTGAGATGATATCTTTATGTAAGCGTGTGGAGATCTACTGACACGAAGTGCTACAACAGAGCCAGGTATTATTATATGAAACTCATTTACCAAAGATGAAGCCCAAAATGACCCAAATCAGTATTTTTCTATCAAAACAGAAACCTACATCAGATTTAAATGCAATGTGCTCTCGGTGTGTTTATGTACCTCGTTAGATACTTTCGTAACAGTTCTCACTATACGAGTGTCAGCATAAGGTTTCCACCCCATTTAATCATGACATAGGGGCTGCATAAGGGAACTGCGAGCAGATTACGTGTGCATAGATGCCTGTGTGCCAAAAGCAGTAGAAAGGGATCTTTGCAATGGCCCTGCATAGGTTAGTGTTATTGTAATAAATGAGAAGAGGCAGGACAGGCAAGGAACCACTGAATCTGTATTTGTGAAGGTCTTGACATCCAAAACCCAAAGGCTGGAATAGCAATTACAGGGGCTGTCACTGCAGCCCTGAGCTGGGTCATTAGATTGCTGGATTCATTTCACCAGCCCTAGCCCTCTGAACTTCTACTGTGTAGCACCTGAGGACGTGGGATTTGTGAAACTGAAGTAGATTTCTCCCAGTAAATAACATACACTACCATATTTTTGTAATGGATAATCATGAAGTTACAGGAGTTTTGCAGAGAGAACTAAAGGATTTTTATAAAGAATTAAGAACTGCTAGTATCATCCATTTTTTCCATCTGAAAACAGTCATAAATAATAGTGAAGATACCAACTCGACTGGACTAAAATGATTCATATTTTTGAGACTCAACTTCTCATAATAGCAACATCCTCGGCAACCTGGAAACATTCATCAGCTGTACCAGGTAAGAATCACCTGGCCATAAACCAATATATTCCCATAATACCTGAAAAAATGCCCTGGAACAAATTTCCAGAGCATAGGTGACAAGCAGTTATTTTACTACAGCAGTTGGAGAGTGATATTTTGAACAACGATCTGAATATAGCTATATCAAAGTAGATATTTCTTTAAAAGTATGAAAGTTACATAAGCAGAAAACATGCTGTATATGACTCCTCAATTACATCTCTTTATATAAGGTTGTCTTATATTCAGGTGATTAAATAACTCACTTTTTATCTGTCACTTTTAAGCATTGGATTTGAGGAAATTATCACTTAATGTTAAATTTTCAGAAGGCCATTGGCTAGATTTGCAGACTGGAAGACATTAATAACAACATTACAATATTTTCTTTGGAATTCGCACATTATACAGTTTCCTTTCCTCCTTCAACACTGTAAAAGTCTGTATGAGTGTGGTTAAGTTAAAAAAAATCCAATCTCATTTTGCAGAATTGCAGAGCCAAACATTTTAACTTAAATCAAATGGTTGTCTAGAAGAGAAAGCATATTTTCTTTTTTTGATTTATTTATTAGGATAAAGTTACCATTGGCCAAATCCATATGGACCTCAGAAAATAAATGGAAAATTTACATGTGAACATGTAATATCGATAGCTAGTTTCTTTACATATACGCACTCAAATACATGCCTCTATACAGAGTGTTACATATATCTCAGCTTTGTCTCTCAGTTAAGTATTTTTCCCCTATAATTTTTTTAATAATTATTTGGCAATATTCCAGCAATGGCAATATTTTTATATCAATAAGGATTCATAAAAAGAATTATAATAATGAAAAAGGCACGTTTTTGTGTGTGATGAGGGATCATGGACATACTAACAAAGGATGCTCAGGAAGAGATGCACAGAGGCCTCAGCTCAGGAAAGTGCTTTAGCATGTGATGAATTGCTTTGCTGAAAGGGATGAAATCAGGCACATGCTTAAAATTCCATCATCAGCAGTGCTTGTTAAGTCTTCCAAATCAAACTGGTGTAACTGGTATGCAACGCAGCGGGTTTTTTTTATAATTAAATGCATTTAAATATTTCCACAAACACGAACAAACAGGCTTTGTAGCTTCAAAAGGATTTTCTGAAGGTACTTTTAAGAAGGAAAGGTACAAATACATTCTCAAGGAAAGTTAGTACTATAAATGAGTGCATGAATTCATTCTACAAATTTCGGAGGTGAGGTCAGGAAAGGAAAGGAGAGGGACACTAAAGCCACCGGTACCTGGCTTTGACCTGCCTAGTGGCCTCTTCCTCCCCCTCATCCTCAGTATTAGGCTCTGTGGCTGGTTGCTCCTCTTCCTCTTCTTTATACGCCTCCTCCTCTCTGAGATCAAAGCAAGGAAAGAGGCATGCAATGGGATAGAAAGAGAGAAGACGGAAGAGAAAAAGAGATGAGTCGCCCCAAATCATCAAACCCAACAAAGTTAGAAATGGAAGGAAAAAAGACAGAAGAAATTAAAGCACTACATGAGAAACCATCTTACCCACACTAAATCTATCGATGAGAAAGCATGCTGCAGAAAGTTAGATGAACTCTTTGCCCTAGTTAAGTATTCAGGTGTCCAGGACATTAAAAATCCTATTGACTTTATCACACTATCATCTGAATGGTATAAAGGATATATTCTTAATGCATGGATTTATTTTCCATATTTATAAATATTTTTTAAAAAAGATCCTAAAGACTGCCCCCTTTTCTAGACCTAGGTTACAGCACTGCTGCAGTGTTACCCCCATAAACACTTGTGGAGTCTATACTCCTGTATCATACCAACGGTCGATTTATTTTGCATTAATCTATGTCACTTTGACTGAAAGCATGAAGCACACTAAAACAAGGTGATATAACATGTCATCATATTAAAAGCCAAAAATAAAAGATTTTGATTGAAAAGCTGATAGTGATTTGAAAGGCATCTGTTTAACCAAAAAATGAAGGACGTAAAGAACCGAATTAAAAAAAAAAAAAAAAAAAAGAGTCTAATTAAAAAAAAAAACAAAACAGGATACAGTTTAGAACTTTTCAGAAATTGAAAAATTTTAGTTGTAAGATGCTGCTACATGAATTATCCATTAATGGAAAAATGGGGACTCATTATCATTGCATAAGATATATAGTTTTGACCCAGAGATCAGATTGGCAGATGAAAATTACACATCATACATAAGCCCCAATATACACCATAGCCAAACTATAAACTCATTAGCTACATTACACTCCCCTCCAATAATACACCTACAGAAAATTTTAAAAAGGTTTTTCTTTCAGTTTCTCTTTCTTTATAGCAGTTGGCCGAGTTCTCCATTTGACTTACTGAAAAATGCCAATATGTATGTTATATGCTAAAGAGATATCACTTTAAATGCAACACCACAAATGGCAATGAAATTTCTAATGGCCTCACATGCCACTCACTTTTCCAGTTGCGAGATTTTTCTTTTTTAAATTCTAGAGGGATGTTCTATGGGTTTTTATTATTTGCTTGAAATTAGTATATTTTGGTGTCGGAAGAAAACTAATGTCACTAATGTTTTAATGTTTAAACATTTAATGTTTTTAATGACAAAGCTTTCAGTGGCACTGTTGAGGCAAAGTACAATAGCTTTAACATAAGATATCCAGATTTAAAATGCCAAACGCTGTCTCAATAAAGCCAAGAGGATTTTTGCCAGTGGATTCAATGGAAGCAAGGATCAGATCCAAAGTTTGCTGCACTTGTATTGATTACGTGATATTCAAAGCTTGATCTACTGATATTGCAGTAAGATGGCAGCATTTGAAACCCTTTTCTGAAACCTCTGGCAGGCATCCAACAATTCTCAAAGCATGCAGAACACAACACCAGCCCAATTGGCAGCTGGCTTTAACCTAAGGCATCTTGTTCACAGAAGCATAACTAGAATCATGCTAGACGGGATGGCACAAAGCAAACTGCATGAAAAGCAGCCAATCAAGAGTGTTCCTCTTACCTCCTTCACCTTATTAGCTACCAGTTGAGCATGACCTTTGCCAGCACCTGGCCTCCTGCTAAGGTGGAGTGCCTATACCAGCAGTGCTGCATTTGTTGCAATACCTGTATCAGCCAGACTCTGGAAGTACAAGAGCAGGTGGCTTTAGACCATGGTTCACAGATCACAGTGTAACGATTTACACCAGTGGCTCCCAACCCATGGCCCGCCGGGGCTTTCAAAGTGGCCTGCCACTCCCCTCCTGCTGGCTGCAGAAGAAAGTTGCTGCCAAAGGACCCAGGTGGAGCACATTGCTGTGGAGCTACAAGGCCAGTGCAGGCGCCTTGCTGCAGCCAAGGGGATGGGAGATCAGCGCTCCTCTCCCCCTGGCTGTAGCAGGGAGCACGCCAACACGGCAAAGCGCTGCGCCTGGGTCCCTAGGTGCTTGGGTCCCTGCTGGAGCCATAGGGAGGGGAGCACTGATCTCCCGTCCCCCTGGCTGCAGAAGGGAGCCACTGCCAAGGGACCCAGATGAAGCGCACAGGGCTACAGGATGTGTGCAGTTCTCCTGCGGTAGCCAGGGAATGGGAGATCAGGGAGGAGGGAGGCAGCCTCCTTGCAGAACTCCTTCTGTCTAGTTGCAGTGAGGGAGGGAGGGGATTGCTGATGGAGACGGGGTGGCCATTCAGGGCTGTAAAACTGATATCTGTGGCCCTCAAGCCAAAAAGGTTGGGAACCACTGCTCTATACGGTCAATTCCTAAACTATAATGCCGCTGTCAATGTTTACGTTCACAAATCTTTATGTGTTAATGTTTGGCATATGTAGGGCTGAACCTTAAGGCAAAAAAATTTCCACCCACCCACTGCAACTGAAGTAATATTTTATCTGAAAGGCTGCCTCATTCATTCATAAAGGAGAAATCAGACTACTTGGAATATTCCATTTCACGGATACAAAATTAGGCTGGTGAACATGCCTTTCTTTAAGTAGACCCACTGACATAAAACTACTCGTCCTACTAAGTGCTCACCAATCTAAGGGCTGCACAATCTGGATCTTACTGCGAGGTGGGGTTAACTTACATCAGGAGGATTTTGTACCAAATTTGCTAAGTGCCGCTTACAAGAGAAAATGTCTCATACGATAATGGAAACTTCACTTCCGGGGTTAAAAAAAACAGCATGTCTTCTCACATGTTACTGCTTGCATGATGTCAGGGCAGGACCTTCAAAATCAGATAACCAGCTGGGAGCATACATTACCAGTGCCTGCACCAAATCAGGCTTTGAAACCATGGACAAGTCCATTTGCAGCGTAGCCTCTGGCCATCAAATAGCTAGCAACTCAAGACATTTGTGCATCATTTCAAAGTATCATGTTTCAAATGATCTAGACATGGAGCATTCGTGTGGTAGCACTCTTGGTTTTATGGTTTACAATTAGTCATTAACATGTATGCAGTTAATCTTCTCAAAGTTGCCCATTTTGTAGGAGGTCGGCCTATTCTTCTAGAACAGGCACTTTTGATTATGTATGTATGGTTGCAACAAACAAGGAAGTTAAACTCATTGTTGAGTGGACACTTAGGAGTGAGCATAGGCACATGGTCCCCATGTCCTCTACGTGGCTCTCTGGGCTTCTGAGTTAGCCCCGGAAAGGAAAGTGTCCACATATCAGCCCAATTGCTCCTGCGGGCAGCTGGCAGAGTGTGAAAGTGGTGGCGGTACGGAGGAGCGGGGGGAAGGAGCAGAAGTGAATTGAAGCTGCTCCATAAGCAGGAGGTGTTGAGTGGCTTGACTGAAGCACAGGAGGTCATATAAATGAGTTCTCCCACTCATACAGCAGCCTTACATTAACCCCATTTGTGTTTCTCCTCCTACCTGCTCCACCCTAGAGATGCAGTAAGATCTGTGAGGTTCCAATGTAGGGAAGAGGAACAGAAAAGATGAGACCAGGGTTCCTAAATTTTTTTGGTGGGGGGAGAGGAAATCTTTTTTGTGGCATTGGGTGGATTGGAGGGTGGGAAGTTGATGGTGGGAGTGAGTAGCTCTCTGTCCTCCATTCTCCCAAGATATCCAGTAGTGCTACAATCGACTGATGGGTCCAAACTGTGCGCCTTAGACAATGGCTTCCTTTTAGAAATGTCATCTGCTGGACCTCTTCTCAGGCCATGGTGACCCTTACCCTGTATTCTCTCTCAATGGCAGCAGCTCAGAAGGAGTGTGACCCTCATCTGGATGTTAGAAAGGCTCAGTGACTCTGCTGATATCAACCCAAGCAGGATGAGACACATGGCAGTTGGGGTAGGAAGAATCAGAGCAAGAGGGTGATCATCTCCATGTCCATTATACAGATCCCAGAGGAGGAGGGGAAGAAGGAAACATGCACTGGCTTCTGGCTGTGGAGTCAAATTGGACCATGCCAGCTACTGTGGAATTCACAGTGGAAATAGCTGAAGTGACATAGTAAGGAAAGATACAGATCCAGGGTCCATAACTGGGAAAAGCTCTTCATGAGCAACTGAGCATATAGCCCCAGAATTTGATCTCTAGAGTGAAGCTGTTATGAAAGTGGGTCAGATTTGTGCCTGAAATGATTGGCAATCTTATTCTTAAAATATCTGCAGAATGAACAGTGTTTTTCATTTCTAAATTCAGCAAATAGTTCCAGTGCCATCTGACTTTCAATAGTGATAGAAAATCTATTTTCTACTTATCAATAGCTAACATCATAGATGAAATACAACATTTCCAGCAGATTGTTTGTTTAGGCAATGGTATAAGAAGGAAAATGTGCTCCAAAATATCCGTTAAAAGTGGAAAAACAAGGACAGGGAATGCCACTTATATAATATAACATGGGAGAGGCAAAAAGACAAAGGAGACAGATTAAATGGGAAGAGTGAACAGATTTCTGAATATACCTGGCAGCTCCAGTTGGGCCTTTATTATTATGCATATTTGTTTTTGTGTGAATAGGAGAAAGGGTAATGTGGCAATTCTTTTTTGTTCTTTCTCCGTCTCTCTCTCTTACATATATATCTATATTTTGTGCCAATTCAGTAGTATAATTAGATAAAGATAAATGATTCAGTGGAAACCATTCAGTGAAATAAAGCTGCAAAACCTGGCATGGTTTTCAGGAATGGCCTAGTTGTTTTATCAAGTTCAGCACAAAGCAAATATTTATCTCTACAGAATTTGCAGCTAGCCCTGTGAGGATTGGCATGTTTGACCAACATTAAAGCCATCCCAGGGATACTTAGGTACCATGATATCAGTCACAAATCAGGAATGTGGCAATTAGTGCTTTAAAACTGTAAAAACAAATTCTGGAACAATTGATACATTACATTTCAGCTTTAAAATGGATTACTGTTATCCACCAATGGGGGAAAAATACTTTTAAAAGATTATCATCAGCCAAGGGAACAAACAGACATCAAATAGGGCAAAATTGTTGATCAGATGTTTCACAGGGAATTATTTATAACCCCTTTAAAGTATATGTAGGCTTAGAAAGATTATAAAGTGCAGTTTATGGACACAGAATACATCAGGGGAATCGAAAAGAAATGTAGCCAACACTTTAAAAGTAATGGATTATCCTTTCTCCTTTGTTTTAATCTAAAAATAAAATAAAATTAATTTAAAATAAAATCTGAATTATCAGATTGTTCCTGCTGCTGACATTAAATAGCTTCCTTAAATTAATGGAATTTAAGCTTTAAAAGCACAGAGACTGAAGTTAAAAAAAAAAAAAAAGGATTGAAAGGCAACTTGCAAGTTTATTTGAACAGGAAAATGAATGTCAGTAAGGTGATAACTGAAGAAAATAACACACACAGACACACAAGAATCTTGACATTTTCTTTACATGACCCCCCCTTTTTTTTTGCTCAAATCCAAAACTGTAAATATTAATTAGTGAAGTCTGAATATATCATCTGTGTACCCTACAATTTGATTAGGAGCAGTCTCTGAGAACACAAGGGAAAAGGATGCTGCAACTATTAAATAACCAGGATTATTAGGCAGAGCAGTACAGCTAGAAGTTAATAGATTTGGATTACAGCTTTCAAAAACAAGATGTTTGAACACTGTAAAGTCTGAGACTCTGATTCTGCCCCAAGAGTTGAAAGCATCACACTATATCACAGAATCTGACAACCCAGAGATGAAGACCTGTTTTGGTTATCCAGTTCATCCCCCAGTCAGCACAAGATTGCTCCCTACAGCGTAGAGTTTAGTGTATCAACAAGCATAGGGTCTCAACCTCTCAATGTTCCAACATGCAAATTGACGCACAGGGACGTTTCAAATGCTTTATTATTTTCCCACAGAAAGAAATGGCTAACAAGGAATTTGAAGGAAGTAACTGGAAAGATATTTTTGTCTAAGAGAGAGAGAATTTTCAACATAAAATTCTTTTGTCATTAGTATCAATGGGACTTTTCATAAAGTAAGGTATTATTCAATGTAGTTAAGAGCAGCAGAATCTGGTCTATAATATCTTGACAGAGAGGAGCTAGCATTAGGATGTTTTTGTAATAATGCTTATTTTGAGTTTTTTTCACCACAAATCATATGGTTTGCACGAGCACTTTATACAAATTTTACTGAATGAGATATTAATGCATCGAAGATCTCTGTTCAGTTTTTGATTCCTGTTCTTTTAGGGTCTGATTCAACTGCCATTAAAGTCAACCTGTTTTGCCTCTGACTTTAATGGGCACTTAATTAGGTCCTAGGCCAGTGATTCTTGAAAGAGAGTCTGGGGGACCACTAGTGGCCTAGGAGTCCTGCCTAGATAGTCTGCAGAATTAAGTACTTTGAGAGCCAAGTAGTGGGGTCATGAGAAAAATCTCTCACTTACAAAGTGGTCCACAGAATGATAAGGTTGGGCAATCCCAGTTAAGTTACAGGACACTGTACTCCCACTTTCCCAAAACCACCAAGTGAGCAAACAGCTTTGTGTACTGCTTACTGCTAATGAGGAAAAACATTTAAGACATCAGTATACAAGCTCTTCATTTTAGTTTCTTCAAATTACCCTATTTAAACATTCACTGCACATCACTGAAGTGACTACAGTTCATGCTCACCGAAGTGAGATAATATGACTGTGGACGCTATCCATTCCAACGTTATTTTTTAAATGAAATATTAGGGTTGATTTCAAGGCACTTTTCAGATTTTTTTTCCATTCAAATATCAGCTCTGTTTTCTCTCTCGCGCAGGACTTGGAAAGCAGCTTTCCTGAACTCCTTACAGGTGAATAAATAGAAAATGAAAAATGTTCCATCAAGGAGAGGTCTTTACAAGTCATAGTGGGTATCCATTTTATTTCCTTGCAGGATTGCTTGCTGCTGTTATAAATTTATGGCTCAGATTCCACTTTCCTAGGATAAACAGTGCAGTTGATAGTTAACTGCCTCAGCCCTTATAAAACAAATAAATGCTCTGAACCACCTCTGGTAATTAAAAGCCACCCTTTTTTTTCCTTTTAGGAGAGTTCCGGTAACAGTCTTTCCTTTCTCTGATGGAACAGGTTTAATTAGTCTTACATGGAGACTAAAGAACTAAAAGGAAAGTTGCTAGCATTTCAAATTAATCAAATTATGACTCTGGAAGAAAAGGTTATTTACATTCTTGTGTTTTTTTGTCCCTTAAAATTAAAAGTTAACCAACAAAGTCCCATATCATGTCCATCAAGTATTTTCAATAAAATCGCTTTAATTTAATTAGTAGTCTGCTGACTTACACCACATACAATCTTACTGGGAATGGGTTGCCTACAGCACACATTAGCAGGAATTTAGCACACTGTGTAGAAAGGGTTTTTCCTTGTATTAGCGATCAAATAGAAAACTAGTATGTCTAATTAATAAGTCAAAAAAAAAATCCTGCCATTTCTGGGCCATGGCCTTTAAACAAGATCTCTATTTCAGTTTGGAAAAACAAGAGTATTTATTTATTTGGCGTATGCAATCCAATCAAGCCAAACCACAGCGTTCTTATCAATGATGTGCAAGACACGAAGACCTCCAGGAAGTTGACTCATTTTGCAGTCTTCAGCAATGTGCATCTTGGTTTGTGGCTGCACACATTAACACAATGGACTGTCTCTAAAAGGCCACCAAAATTCCACTACAGCACAAATTCCACGTTCAGTACCAAACTGGTTCAGAAGGCTCCATTGCCTTTGTCGCAAATCAAACCCAGGTTGATCATGAGTGGGTCCAAGACAAGATAATTATTTGTCACTGAGAAGAAGGGTGGTGTAAGGGGAAATGTGTTTGCTTTCGGTATTCATGCGACAGTGCTCTTTGCTTTTTAGCTTACTGTTATTTCCTTTTCTATAAAATATGATAAATATTTTTATACCACCTTGCACCTACAACATGCTTATATAATGCATTTCACTCAGTGAATGCAAAGCAATTCACACTGTTACACACATTTTATGAAAGGATACACTGATGCACAAAGGGTCTGTGCAACTTGCTCAAGGTCAGTGGCAGACTGGTGCAAATCCAATTAATAGGGAGAGAATGATATAAATTAATAGATTCTAATACATATGGTTTGGGTTGGGAGAGAAAACTGTTCTTAACCAGTTTCTTATCTCCTCTCATGTATTGTATTCTCTAAGTTTCCTCCAGACCACTCTTGGACTTTCTGTCTCAAGACACAGGTCTATTTTTACCCCAGCTTCCTCATTTTATTGGCAGTCTCTTCAAATCTGCATTGCTTCATTCTTCATTTCATCTGCTATTCTGTACCACCTGCACAATGCATGAGGGAAATAACAAAGGGAATCCCTCCCTAAGCTACAATAGCAGGACCCTAACATAACTATTTTTATTGGTAAACGTATTGTTGTCAGAGACTAACAATGACTTGATGTTATGAACTGTTGTTATGAATTGTGTCATGCATCACTCTTTTCTGAGGACCACCGTTCTTACAACCAATTTTTTTCTCTATATTGGAGGATAATGAAATAAATTGAAAAGAACATCCTCTTCATCCCTGTAACCCGTCCGTGCCCAGGGTAGCCCACTGATAATGCCAGGGTCAGGGCAGGCTGCAAAAGGAGAGCAAATTCTCCCAGCACTGGTGGGTGACACTGCAGTCAGACTTCCCATCCAGCCACAAACAGTGCTTCTGATTCCCCCACACTGGTTATCAAGAAGCCACTGTGCAAATACACACAGCCCCCTTTACTGCATTTCAGTCTCTGGCTCCCAAACTGACACTAGGTCCAGTAAAGAGACCAGTTATTTAAACTCTATGCTCTTTACTAAAAGATTCCCTCTGATCCCAAAGGACCAGCCACAGTACCAGTTCACTATAAGTTTGGATCTTACCCAAAATACCACGCTGCCAGCCAATCCTTTAGTAACTAAAACTAAAGGTTTATTAATAAAAGAAAAACAAACAATAAGAGAAGTGTTAAAGGCTTAAAGCAATCAGATATATACAAATGATTTAAAAGTCCATATACATCAGATTTCTAGAACAATTGTGGAGTTGTATATTTCCTCTGGTATACATCCAGTACCTGGATTGGTCTAAGTCCTTCAGTTCAGTTGCAAAGTGTATTGATCCAGAGGTGTGTCCGCAGCTGGACAGGAGCAAAGAACCAAACAAAGACAAAATGGTTTCTGTGGTTTGATCTTATATACCCTCTGTTACTGGCCATGTGGCTTGTGGAACTTTACAGGAACCAAAATGGAGTCCATAGTCACATGGGCCAATCCTGGTAACTCTTTAGGTATGCCTTTAGTTTCTTCCTAGGCCTTTGGCTTCTGTAAAGGTCTTGATGGGCCATTAAGCGGGCTATTGTCCTGTGGCCTCTCTGTCTGGGGTGTGTCTTTTACAGCACAGTTTGAAATACAGGATATCAAAGATCTCCATAACTTTCCTCACATATATCACACATGAACACAAATATTATCATCTTATTCAGCATATCATAACCTTTCTAACAGTACCCGACATGGCATGTCTTACATGAATCATTATGATTTTGACATATTAATGTCACATAACACAAATGCCCCCCCCCTCCTAATGCAGTCCGCACGACAATCCCCATAAATCTTATGTCATTTTACTACAAGAAGAACCATAATGCTAGATGGGTCTTAGAGTATTTATGAATGGGTCCTCCAGTATATCAATACTGCAGCCTGTGCCTCTGTGTTTATCAGTTCTGCAGGAGATGTTAATTGCCTTGGATTACTGTCCCAGACATAGAAACAAGGCAAATCTCAGGAAAGAGAAAGTACAACTCAATGTCTTTCCATTAAACAAGAAAGATTACTTTCCACAAATCCCCTCCAGTTCACAGCAATGTTCCGTCATTAGATCAGCCCCCTTAAATCCTTAATCTTGGGTCTCCCTACTTATTTGTTATTATTATTGCTATCTATCTATTATTGCATTACAGTAGCTCCTGACAGGCCAGCAGAGTCACAAAAGTTAGCAGAACACAAAATTCCTTCACTAGAGCTACAGTTTTGGCATGGCAAATTCTGGAGGGCAGAGGGGGGCGGAATTAGTTTGATTATGATCAGAATATCAGAAGTCATGGAAATCATAACAAAAATTATAAAAAGCCTTAGCTGCACTTTGGGCCTACCATACCCTGGAGGCCTGGCTTACCACAAACATGTATGGGCCACTATAGTCAAAGTAATGGGCTGTGCAACTGGCGAGAGTCCAAAGTTAAGCAGAGAAAACCCTTTTCAGGAACTCATATTTACATCCAGTTTTCTAGCGAAACAAAAAATCTTCAGCTGTAATCCCTTCATGTAGTTGAATGGTCTTCAAAACATCAACAAATATAAAAAACAGTTCTGTTTGCACAGCTCCCTGTCCTGTTTCTAGAGAATAATCCCCCACCTTTTCCAAGGGGCTTGAAGGAAATCCAGCCCCATTCTAAGGTTCAGCATAACTCCACTAATAAGGGATTATGTCAGGTGCAGGTAGGAAATCTAGGATTTCCCTGAATTACTCTAGGGAGGCTCTTCTAAATGGGACACTGAAAACCTGCTGCAGAAACACTAGTAACATTTATGGCAAAGTGCATCTTGACTATGAGGTCCTCCTCCAGGGGGTGCTAGCAGACTTGTATACTCATCATGTTCTTAGTCTCTAGCTGCTGCTTCTTTCCTCCTCTACCTAGTCCTCTGGAAGAAAAGCTTCTTCAAAAACACAAAATAAGATTAAGACGTTTCAGGGGAAACTTGCCCTGGAAATGGTCATCCTTCCTACGCAGTTGATGTAGTACTAGTAGAGTGCAAAGCCACAACAGCTTCTGCCACCAAATGAGCCTGTTTATTTGGGTCTGATAGGCCTCCCAGAATAACTATTTGTTGCTTGCCTGTTGGGTTCCTCTGGTAGCACTACAGACCAGAACATCCTAATACAGGCTCCGTTATTTATTGCAGTACCATGCTCCAGCTGAACATGTAGAGTGACTTATCTTCATGCTATTATTTTGGCAATTTAAAAACAATGACCATACAAATAACAGCCACGAAAAACATTATAAATTAAAAAAATAAAAACATCTAAACTAACAGTTCATATTATACGTCTCAATAGATTATTTGGAAACACTTTATATTTAAGTCCCCTATAAAACACAGATAGACTTTTTGCTCAAATGCCCACAAAATCCATTAGCGTACATCTACTTTCGATTTCCCAGAAAGAGCTCACTAAGTCTAGCTGACGGGATTCAATTGAAATATTTCTGGGCTAGAAAATTTTCTTTGTGTAATAATGATCAAAGGAAACACTTGGTCAGATTTTGTGGAATTGGCTCATCAATGTGTTCATTTGGATGACTCTGAGGAGTGGCAGGTCCTGGTGTATTGCTGTGTATGAATGGGCCCACAAAGAGCACATTATGTGAGAACCATACCGAAAAATCGCAGTACCACCCAGCTGCGCATCAAACTATATGTCTTCAGCTCTGTCACTAGGGGAACCGAATGTGAAACACAGCCACTTGACTTGTCTATTAATGCTCATGTGACCCCGGAACACAAGTTTCTTTAAGGGTGTAAAATGAAAACTATACTACAATGCAAGATCATGCCACTCTTTGTCTCTTTTGACTCCCCATTGGTATGGCTGGAAAAATCTAGATTCACACATAATATATAGACACACTGTTAAGAAGTCTATTATTTTAATAATAAAATGCTATACTAGGCCAGTAGATTTAGACCAGTAAATTCAGAGCAGGACAGAAAATGTTTACAAGGTGTCACCTCTGAATCATTCTAAATGTCATATTTTAATAGGATTAAAATGTCTCCAAACTTTACTAAGCTCACCTGCATCATGGAAACTGAAAGGGGTGTAATGCAAATCAACCGTGTGAGTGTAAGGCCTAGAAGTAAATGTCAAGGGTCTAGGTAACAGAAATCTGTTTGCAACAGTATGCCTGTCTATAAAGCACACCCCTCCCCCCCACACCTGAGTATAATTTTAGTTAATTATTTGTAAGGGGTGTATAAAGATGGTTTTTGCTTTCTGTTAAACTACTCTAACAGAACAGATTTTGGCCCTTATTTGTTTCGAATCACACATAAAACAGTGGTACATGTACTTTGGAAGATGGTTGCCAAAATGATGAAAAAGATCTACATGTTCTCCACTTGGTTGCCCTTAAAAGATATCTAGTCTGATTTTTTCCCACCTTAAAACCAAAGACTGCTCTCAATTACACTGGTGTAAATCAGAGAAACTGCACTGACTTAAGGCAGCGTCTCTGGATTTACAACATTGCAAATGAAAACAGAATTTGGACACGATTGTCTTTTCTGCTTTACTGCCACCATAAATTTCTTCTTTTGGAAGACTTATGTCCTTGCCACTGCAGTAAATTTTACCCATTGACACAAAGCAGATGACTCTGAACAACCTGTTTGATGTGGTAAATAAAAGCCAAATAGGTCCCAAACCATCTGAATGGGTTAGAAAGAAAGGGAAGAGGAACACTCTGCAAAGCAGTAGTCTAAGGAACAACCTGGAGCTTGCAGTGATTTGGGAAATGAGTCCATAAACATCCAAGGAGAATATAGCCTAAAAGGAAACACACTGTACTATTTGGGACTGATTCTGATCTCCCGGGAGCACAAATCAGGAATAGCTCCACTGAAGTCAATTAAGTTATTCCAGTGGAAAAGCCAGATGTCAGAAATCAAGTGGCATATGTACCATGTAAATACCAGCAGAAGCAAGGGAGTAAGAGAGAAGAAAAAAAATTAGGCTGAATACCAGTAGAGTTTTCCTCATGGTGAAGCAAATTTGGTAGCGTCTCCAAGGAAAGTGGCAGAAGCCTCATAGCTGGGGATATATTTTACAACTAAAATGGACAGAGCCCTACAAAATATACTGTAAGTAACAACCTGCACTTGCTAGGGGATATACTGATCCAATGCCCACTGAAGGCAACAGGGAGTCTTTCCATTGACTTCAATGGGCACTAGATCTGATCTCAGGTGAATAATTAGGCCTTTTCCTCATGTAATTTCTATGGGCTGAATTACATAGGGGGGAAACAAGGATATCACTAGGCTGTGGCAGCTGGAAATGTTAAACCTCCAGAGGTCAGGCACTGACAATTTCTCTAGGGGAAGAATACTCATAACTGGCTTTTGATATACTACTGTGGATGTAACATACCCTTTACTAAGACAATGTTCCACATATTTATTCATATGGACAGTGAAGGTGAGACTGTGAACCCACAACAAACATGCCCCCACAGGGATTGGATTAGAGCTGGCTGCTCACTGAAATTTTTCAGAATTGGAACAATATTTATTGAAACTGTAATATTTTGATGAAAAACAAAAATATTTTGAAGAAATTTTTGCAGGTTTTTTTTTTTTTACCAAGTTTCCACCAGCTCTGTGACTAAACTCAGATACAACATGAATAAAGAGTTGCTAAGATTCCATAGGAATGATATTTCTATAAAAAAATAGAAGAGAGAGAAGTCTCTATGAAATTTCTGGGCATAATTGTGCATAATTTTGAGGCTGGGATATGCCCTTTAGAAAACAGTATCTCTACTACTCAGGTACAATGATTAGCCCACAAACTTTTGAAACAATAGTCCATCCATAATGTCTTCTCTACATAATGATCCCGAATGGGAAGAGAAAATGGTACACCAAAAAGTAGCTTACAAAAGTAGTAGTAGCTTAGGCCAGGTGTGGCAAAAACACGGTCCAGAATTCTGTGGATTAGCTTCATTTTCATTAATATAGATATGTGGCCTATAGGAACTTTTGGTCCCAATAGGAAAATATTCTGCCTTGATCTAAGTGAAAAACCACTGTTGAACCCTTAGTCTTACCCAGCTGCTGTTCTGTTGCTTTCACAAAGGAAAAAAAAAAAGGTTTGAGACTAACAGGTGTGTGGCACCTATGAGGCTGTCTGGAATATGAGTGACCATTTATAATATTATTTAATACCAATATGACAAAATTGCAATGATTCTTACAAGACATGCTATGTATGGAAAGGTTATAATTTGCTAAGTATGGTAATATTGTTGATGTGTATGTATCATCTGTGTATTGTAAGTTATGGATATGTGTGATGTATCTGTATCCAAAAACTGGTGCTGTGCTGCTGGGTTATAACCCCCAGGCAGATTAGCATCAACACTGATGACTCATCAGGGGGCCATCAACTATACAATGAGCCTAGGAAGAGAAGCCAGGGGCTATACCTCTGAGTTATCAGGACATGTAGGGACATGCTTGTGTCAGGGGGACTACAAGTGATTTTCATAAGAATGGTCAGACCAATGGTCAATCTAGCCCAGTATCTTGTCTTCTGACAGTGGCCAATGCAAGAAGGAATAAACAGAACAGGTAATCATCAAGTGATCCATCCCACTGGCCATTCTCAGCCTCTGGGAAACAGCAATCCCTGCCTATCCTGGCTAATGGGAATTGATGGACCTATGTTCCATGAATTAATCAAGTTCTTTTTTGAACCCCATTGTAGTTTTGGCCTTCACAAGATCCTCTGGCAAGGAGTTCCACAGGCTGACTCTGCATTGTGTGAAGAAATACTTCCTTTTATTCGTTTTGAACTCGCTGCCTATTCATTTCATTTAATGACCCCTAGTTTTGTATTGTGAGGAGTAAATCACACTTCCTTGTCTGCTTTCTCCACATCAGTTATGATTTTATAGACTTGTATCATATCTCCCGAGTCCCAGTCTTAAGCTTTTCCATACCCCTAGTCATTTTAATTACCCTTTCTGCACCTTTTCCAAATCCAAAATATCTTTTTTGAGATGGGGTGCCCAGTTCTACATGCAGTATTCAAGATGTAGGTATACCATGGATTTATGAAGAGGCAATATGATATTTTCTGTCTTATTATCTATCCTTTCCTAATGATTCCCAACATTATGTTAGCTTTTTTAACTGCCACTGAACACTGAGTGGACGTTTTCAGAGAATGATTCACAATGACTCCAAGATCTCTTTCTTGAGTGGTAACAGCTAATTTAGACACCATCATTTTACATGTATAGTTGGGATTATGTTTTCCTATGTGCATTTCTTTGCCTTTATCAACATTGAATTCATCTGCTATTTTGTTGCCCAGTTTTTTGAGATCCCTTTGAAACTCTTTGCAGTCTGCTTTGGACTTAACTATCTTGAGTAGTTTTGTATCATCTTGAAATTCTGTCACCTCACTTTTTACCCCTTTCTTCAGATCATTTATGAATATGTTGAACAGTACTGGTCCCAGTACAGATGTCTGGTGGACACCACTATTTACCCCTCTCCAGTCTGAAAATTGACCATTTATTCCTACCCCTTGTTTCCTATTTTTTAACTAGTTACTCATTTTACTAATCCAGGAGAGAACCTTCCCTCTTATCCCATGACAGCTTACTTTTTTTAAGAGCCTTTGGTGAGGAACCTTGTCAAAGGCTTTCTGAATATCTAAGTACACTATATCCACTGGATCATTCTTCTCCATGAGCTTGTAGACCCCCTAAAAAATTCTAATAGATCGGTGAGGCATGATATCTCTTTACAAAAATCATGTTGAGTCTTCTCCAACAAATTGTATTCATCTATGTGTCTGAAAATTTTGTTCTTTTACTACAGCTTCAACAAATTTGACTGATACTGAAGCTAGGTTTACCGACTTGTAGTTGCCAGACTTGCCTATGGAGCTTTTTTAAAAATTACCGTCAACATTAGCTATCCTCCAATCATCTGGTAAAAAAGCTGATTTAAATGATAGGTTACATATCATGGTTAGTAGTTCTGCACATGAGTGGATAGCATTTGATCTTGGTGACTTAGTAATTTTTAATTTATCAATTTGTTCCAAAATCTCCCCCAATGACATCTCAATCTGGGACAGTTTCTCAGATTTGTCACCTAAAAAGAATGGCTCAGGTTTGGGAATTTCTCTCATGTCCTCATCAGTGAAGACTGACGCAAAGAATTAATTTAGTTTCTCTGCAATAGCCTTATCTTCCTTGAGTGCTCCTTTAGCATCTCGATCACCCAGTGACCCCACTGGTTGTTTAGCGGGCTTCCTGCTTCTGATGTACTTACATTTTTTTTCCTGTTACTTTTTGAGTCTTTGGGCTTGCTGCTTCTTCAAATTCTTTTTCGGCCTTCCTATTTATATTTTTACACTTGTCAGATTTTATGCTCCTTTCTATTTTCCTCAATAGATGTAACTTACACTTTTTAAAGGATGCCTTTTTGCCTCTAACTGCTTCTTTTACTTTGTTATTTAGCCATGGTGGTACTTTTTTGGTCCTCTTACTGTGTTTTTTTAATTTGGGATATACATTTAAATTGAGTCTCTATTACGGTGTTTTTAAAAAGTTTCCATAAAGTTTGCAAGGATTTCACTTTCTCACAGTACCTTTTAATTTTTCTTTTAAACTAACTTCCTCTTTTTTTGTGTGGTTCCCTTTTCTGAAATTAAATGCTACTGTGGTGGGCTGCTTTGGTGTTTCTCTGCCCCCCAGGGATGTTAAATTTTATTATGTTATGTTCATTATTATGAAGCAGTTCAGCTATTTCACTTCTTGGACCAGATCCTGTGCTCCACTTAGGACTAAATCAAGAATCGCCTCTCCTCCTGTGGGTTCCAGGACTAGCTGATCCAAGAAGCAGCTATTTAAGGTGTCAAGAAACTTTACCTCTGCATCCCACCCTGAGGTGACGTACCCAGTCATTATGAGAATAGTTGAAATCCTGCATTATTACTGAGTTTATTTTTATAGCCTCTCTAATCTCCCTGAGCATTTTGCAGTCACTATCACCATCCCCCTGGTCAGGTGGTCGGTAGCAAATCCCTACTGCTACGTTCTTATTATTCAAGCATGGAAGTACTGTCCATAGAGATTCTATGGCACAGTTTGGTTCATTTACAATTTTTATTTCATTTGACTCTATGCTTTTTTTCATATATAGTGCCACTCCTCCATCAGTATGACCTATTCTGACCTTCTGATATATTTTGTACCCTGGTATTACTATGTCCCATTGATTCTCCTCATTCCACCAAGTTTCTATGTTGCCTATTATATCAATATCATCTAATTTAATATGAGGCACTCACTCAAGTTCACCAATCTTAGTATTTAGACTTCTAACATTTGTATAAAAGCACTTAGCTTTTTGCCTATTATCTGATGAAATGGAATGGAACTCTTTTTCATTCGACTGTTTCTCATCAAGTCCTATCCATATTTTATCTTCTTCCATCCTCTCCTCCTTACTAAGATATAGAGAATCCCTATAAACAGATCCTCCACTAAGGGATGTCTCTGTCCGAACCATGTGCTCCTCCGCATATGTCAGGTTTCCCCAGCCCTTAGTTTAAAAGCTGCACTATGACGTTTTTAATTTTACATGCCAGCAATCTAGTTCCATTCTGGTTTAGGTGGAGCCCATCCTTTCTGCATAGGCTCCCCCTTTCCCAAACGATTCCCCATTTTTCCTGCCCATGTGCTCTGAGCTCACGTTTGCAACAAGCCACATGGCAGAAACTATAAAAGGCTGCTTCACCATCTCCATCTTGTCTTCAGTCTTGCTTCTTACCTCTGGATCAACATCTTTACAACTGAAGCTTTGAACAAATGACTAACAGACCCATCCAGGTACTGGATATGACCCAGAAGAACTGTACCAGCCTGCAATCTCCACAATACGGCTAAGAATCTGATATATATGGACTTTGAAGTCATTCATATGTATCTGATTGCTTTGACCATTTAACATCTCTCATCTTGTTTGTTTTTTCCTTTAAATACTAAAGAATTAGCTGGCTGCAGATATTCTGCATAAGATCCCAACTAATATTGATCCCATAATGTGGCTGACCCTTTGGGGATCAGGAGAACATTTTGGTACAGTGAATAGCTCTTTACCAGAGCTAGGTGCTGATTGGAAGCCAGAGACTGAAATGCAAGAAAGGGGGCTGTGTATTTTTTGGGGGGGGAAGAGAAGGGCTTATTGATAACCAGTGTGGGAAATCAGGAACACTGTTTGTGACTAGTTCAGTGTTTGCCACCAGTTCTGGGAGAATCTGCTCTCCTTTTGCAGCCTGCCCTGCCCTTGGCATTTCCAAGTGGGCTACCCTAGGCCCATATGGGTCAGAGTGCCTAAATGTTCTTTTGACGCTTTAATGTTTATAGCTTGGAAAAGAGGATGCAACCAATGCAAATAACGAAGAAAAGTGGTTAGCGATGCTTCTAAGAATTTCAAGGGATTCTAAGACTTAGATACCATATCAATGTTAGCTTTAAAAAACCTTTTTATCATATATGACACTGAATTATACAGACTACTTCTCTGCGTGTCCAGAAAGAAACAGCCATACGGATGAATAGCCAACAAAGCACTATATCCTCTCAAGATACTGAATGGCTGGCATTTCAAAAAGTCAGCTTTTGGGGATTTTCCAGGAGTGAAGAAACTACCGATGACACAATCTCTGGTGTGGCATGAAATGAGTGGGAGGGTGAAGGTACCTTGCTCCCACCTACTCTCAACTCATCCAGAGCTTGGGCCAACATCTGCCCCAAAGTGGTTAAAATATAGACGACCAAGAAAATGACTAGCATAAATAATAGATCCAAAAGGAGATGAACACAAATTTAAACAGAGAGGGTGTCAGAGGATGGTGTGTTGGGTATTAGGATGGTGTGATTTGGGACAGAACGTTTTTTTCCATCTGGCTGTTATGCATTCTCCACTACCCAGCTATGAAACGAAGAAAACAATGGGGCAAATGCAAATGACAAAAATACCGTAAAACTCATCAAGCACAGCATACCTCAGGAAGGAGAGCTCTGAGTCTGCATGTCTTTGATTACAACAGAGGAATCAATCCAGGATCATTGTGGAGTCAAAGCATTGAAATACAACGTATTTCTTTCACCCAAATGCATCACCCCAAGGAGTCGATCACACCTGCTGCATGTGTTCTAGCCACACAAAGAGGTAATGAAGCAGCCTAGAACCATGCAGGAGGTGTTCCATGCACACCAGCTGCAGCTGTACTCACAATGAAGATGTCTTAAATTCAGTCTCAAATGCCGTCATCCTTGTCATCAGCCTGTAAGACCATGGAGGCTCTCAGGCTCAAATTCACTACCGACCCAGCCAAAAACAAGCATGAATGAGATGTTGAATGAAAACATGGAATGATGACTAAAGTAGTAAACATTCAATATGCTGAGAAACCACTATGACATATCATTACTACTTAAGAGTCCTGGAACCTAAACATTTCATGTATACTGCAGGAAGCGTCTTTCTATTAGGAATTCATTGTTATTCAATGAAATTTAGTCGGCAAGGTAGGAAGTGTCCTACATGACAGGCAGAATATTAAGGCTTTAGGATTGTATATAGTATCTGCCATCAAAAATGCTCAAAGAACTTCACAAACATTAAGGCCAACACTTTCAGAAGTGTTCATTAATTTAATGTACTTCAGTTTCTGGTTTCCCAGCTTGAAACACTTTTGTGCCTGCTTTTCAGAGGTACTAACAATCTGCAGCTCCCACTTTTCTCTAACAAAACCCAGTCCAAATGAACTGGAATGGCACTGGCAATAAAGAAAATTCATACATCTATCGATTTTCATTTTTGTCTTACAATACTAATAAATACCTCAGTCCAGAGCATTTCTCAAGCAGTAATGACCAGCTAGGTTGAATAGCTAGCCTTGTTCCTGGTCCAGTGATTCCTTCCCAGTTGGTCATTATTGCATCTCACTCATTAATTCTTAAACAAAACATCACATCCATTCAAAATGGCAGCTTAGCCTTGAAAGAAAATAGGAATATACATTATGGAGCACTGATTGTAAGAAGTAAATGTCTCATATGACTTCATTCCAACCACACAACCAATAACTTTGTGTAAGTGTAATAAATCTTGACATTTATGATCTCACCAGGACCTCCCTATAGAATTTGAATATTCTGTTATATGGATACATCAGATGAAATTTTGTCCATATATTACATTACAATAATTGAAATTCCATCAATAAATATTGATAAAATCGCACTCTATGAATGTTCTATCTCATGCTTTTCATGTCCATTCCTATGGGACAAATGGTAATATAGACTCAGGAATGTATTTGTTTATTTTGCAGATCAATTTGAAGATTTGTTTTTTTTCTGAAGATTAGTGAAATACTGTACTGATAGGCAGATATTTAATGGAGAACATATGCATTTTAAAGGCAGGTGAATACAGACAAACCAAGTGATCTTTCTTCTTTTAAACCTCCAGTAGTGTTTTGCTTTTTCACTTAGATTGTCCATTAAGTGAAAGTCAGAATAAAGAAAGAATGAGGGGGGGGAATGAAATAACTGAAAAGTTTCGCATGAACACAGTCAATGTGCAACGAACATAATGGAAAGGCACAGTAATGGGAATAAAGGAATGTTTCTTGTCTCAAGCACTTACTTCTCACTAAGATCTTCAATACGCTGCCCATGGCCTAATAGGGAGCTTGGGCTCGATTGACTGCAGGGACTCGCAGGAGCTGATAAAGTGCTTTTGATACTCTGGGCTGAATGTCTGCGGCTTCTCCTGCGCTCTAACCCCCTTCGTTCACTGGAGCCAAGACTGGCCCTTCTTCTATCTTTGCGCCCGCTGGGTGGAGGATCAGCTGTCTCATCTCCATCCTCATGTCTCAGTGTCATCTGAAAGGAATGAAAGGGGAGACTTTTCACATATTATCTCTGGATTTCCTGTGTTTTCACTCATGTTTGAAAAAGGAATATGTAGCTGCACATCATCTCAAACCACAAAGTCACTGTTCCCAGCATAACTGACTCTTATTCCCATAATTACTATAGCTACTCCTCTTTACCTGCTAAATACCCATTTTACTGCTGCTATTCATACTATTAGATTACATAGACCCCTTCATATGCAGATCTTCAAGAGCTTTATATATACTTAAATTGGGATTTTCAAAGGCTAAAGGAGTTAGAGGTCTAGCTCCCATTGTATTGCAGTAGGATTTGGACATCTAATTCCCTTCAATGCCTTTGAAAATCCCTTGGAGAAACCCTGGTCCTATTGGAGTCACTAACTGGCAAAATTCTTATCAGCTTAAAAAGGGATGGGATTTTACCATAAGGCTTGTGAAGTCCCACCCTACCGCTGGAGGTAGAGATAGAACCCTCATTTTATAGATGGGGAAACTGACCCATCGAGAAGTTAAGTGATTTACCAAAGTCCCACAGGAAGTCTGGGACAGAGCTATAAACAAAACCCTCATCTCTTGAAACTCAGTCTGGGCACTAGATTTCATCCTCTCTAGAAAATAGTTACACGAGGGCCACTGAGATATGGTACACATTGCACTACTTCAGAGCTTTACTAATATTGCTATGATTTCTGCTAATCCAAGAAAGAAATTAACAGACTTGCTTGCCAGGTTAATAGCTTCACCTGCTTTTATTACTCAGTCAAGTTGAAAAAATCTGCTCTTGTCAACTGGTATCATGATGGATTTTAAAAACCAGAGAGGATGTTTCTGGACCTTATTTTCTAGTGAGCCCCACAAGTTTTCAGTTGATGTGACTAAATTCAGTGATGCAATCATTGGAGCGTTAGGCCTTCTATACCTATGTTTGGCCTGACTCATCTAACACTGGTTAAATTAGGAGAAACTCCACTAAAGTCAAGGGAGTTACTATGGGGTAAAGCTGATATAAGAAAGAAGAGAACCAGGCCCAATATCTCTGAAGCTGGACTTAGTACTAGAGACAGTAATTTCATTTCACCACACTATAACATAAATTCACATACACTTTATATTACTTTCAGCCTAAAAAACCAAAATCTGAAAAGTGTCTAATCGTTAAGAAACCAAATATCCTACACTTGCACATAAATATTTCACAAGTGGTTATTTTATGCTTAGGTGGTGAATGTGGAGTTGGTCATTACCCAATCACTGCAAGTCGGGTAGGAATTGATCCAGTATAAACTCGTAAACAAGGACTCGGTGGGTAATTAATTGTGGTGAGAGCCATATATGTGAAGTCGATCTAGCCTGAACATTTTTTTGTGTGCAATGAATGCTTTTGCACATGGAAAGAACTTTTACTGACTTAGGGAGTCTGATGTGTAACTAGCAGTCTGAGAAAGAGTTTAAACTGCAGGCAGAACTGCCTCTAAAGAGTCTAGTAAAATGTGTTGTTTTACCTTGATGTATAACCTACGTCTAGTATGAAATACATTTGTACTGCATGTAGTTATGTACTGGAGTAGGTTACATATATGAATGTGTATAACACTTTCAGCAACCAGATGTTTTTCTTTTAAAATAAAATAGATAACCAAGTTTCACCTAGGTTACATTTTTTCCCCCCAGCTTTGAAGTTTGCACAAGCTGTAAGATGCATAAAACAGGGCATGTTATGTTACCTCATAAATGTTAAATTGCTCAACTAAGTCCAAGTCTGCTCCTTTCTTGTTCAAGTGTCTCTGTGAAATAGCTTCAATGCCTAGCTCTTCCAGACAGTCCACCACGTCATAGAAAGAGTCCTGATCTGGCAATCCTGACAGCGTCTGAGAATCAAAGGGAAAACACTGACATGTATTTGTTTTGAAGAGAATTTAAGAAGTTTTACAAGAATTTGTAAGTGGCAATGTCCATGATTCTGGTTAAATAAGAAACAAAGAATCGGATTAGTGAGGCACAGCTAGAAAAATAAAACATCAAGTGGAGCAGAGTCTAACAAAAATCTATGGGGGAAAAAAAAAAAAGATAACCAGGAATACAAATCGATGTTTCTAGTTCATGCAAAAACTACTGAAAATATGGGTCTTTCAATATACGCATATATATATATTTGAATCCTTCCATCATTCTATCTAACTACAGAACTTAAGAGCAGCGAATATTAAGATATTAAGCATAGGAATAAAAGCAAAGAGAAAAATAAAAAAAAGATTTATCTGAGCAAGGCAAGTTGCAAGGAAATGGATTCCTGTTTCTTTGGCCTTAAGAAGAAGGGTGAGCCACACAGCTGATTGAGGTGCAGCCCGGAAGAATCATCCTCAGCCATGTGCCTACTGTCTTCAAGTCCTTAGAGAATAGTAGTTTTCTTAATGTACAAGTTGCTCTATAGCAGAAATATTGGTTCCTTCCTTCCGTCCTTCTCATTCTTTAAAATCCTACTGAAGGGATGTGTGCTACTTTGTATAAAGTGGTTTATTAAGGGAGTTCCAGCATACATAAAGTATTTTGAATTGTGGGACAAACATTTACTACTAAAATTAGAGAGACTCTTTCATTAACTTGAAAATAAAAAATATTTATATAAAAATAATTTACACCACAGTAACTTTTTGAATTCCCTTTTCTATTTGTTTCTGTGTTTGATACAGAGTTTTTCTTATCACAGGGTAGACTTTCTTTTGCTGGTAAATTCACAATACTACCATTTAGCCACACACTGCTACTGTACAGTGAAGTAACAGCACAGTTTGTATTGCAATATGCCATCCCAGCTTAGTATTGAAAACAACTGACATGTGATCAATCCATTATTATGACTCAATGGCAGAATGAAGAGAGGGGAGAAAAATGAGCTATTGGAGAGAGATTTGTTTAAACAGAAGTGGACCTGATTCTCTATTGCTCTGTACTTCTGACTTTCATTTACACAACTGCAAAGTGAGTGCAAAGTATTGCATTTTGATTTGGTAGCATTTTGCACTCAGGAAAGGTCTACACTACCGCTTAAGTCGATCTAACTTAAGTAGCTCAGGGTGTGAAAAGGACCCTCCTTGAGCAACGTAAGTTACAGCAACCTAAGTGCTATCCACATTGGCATTATGTCAGTGGAAGTGGAGTAATTATGCCGACGGACATACAGGGTCTTCACCAGATGTGCTACAAAGGTGCAACTGAATCGGTGCAGCTGCGTGGATGTAGCGCTTCTAGTGTAGACCTGCTTTCAGTTTACACTGTTGCTAATGACTGTACAAGGTGCAGGACAAGTGAGAATCAGGCCTAAATAATCTTAAGAGCCTAGCTCTGCTACTCATGCTGAGTAGTACCTTTTCACAAATATCATGCAAGCCACTTGAAGAGCATGGTATCCCCCAACGTAAGTGTGGCAGAACTAGTTTCTTAGGCTAGGTCTATACTCGGACGTTAAGCTGACCCAGCTGCATCATTCAGGAGTGTGAAAAATCCACACCTTTGAGAGATGTAGGCCTGGTCTACACTGCACAGGTCGACGTAAGCTGCCTTGTGTCAACCTGGCCGTGGAAGCGTCTTCGCTTACATTTGGCTGCCGCCAACGAAAGTTCCTCTCTACACCTATTTAGTAACACCACCTCTCCGAGTGGCATAGAGTCACCGTCCAAGTAATTCGCACGATGCAGTCAGTGTCAGTGAAGGTGCTGCATTGCTTACGTTGACTGTTACTGGCTTTCAGGAGCTGTTCCACAAAGCCCCTCCCTGACAATACAAGCGCTCCTGCTGAGGACCCGCCCCACCAACAGAAGGAGCCAAGTTTGTGCACACACAGGCGGTTTAATCATGGCGGTGGCTGCATACCAATGAAAGTTAGGTCAACATAATTTTGAGTGCTGATATGGACGTAGTTAAAATGGTGTAGACAGTGTTAGGTTGATGGAAGAACTCTTCTGTCGACCCAGCTACCACCTCTCAGAGAAGTGTATTAATTACACCAATGGAGAATCCCTCTGCCACCATATGAGTGTCTATGCTGAAGTGCTATAGCAGTGCAGCTATAGATTCACATTTCAAGTGTAGACAAGCCCTTAGTAATTTGAACTGCAAAGGAGTAAGTGAAATATTGCAATGCAAAAGCCCCACTTCTTTAAAGTAAAATCAGGCACAGGGAAAATGCATATTATTATTCATGTTTTCTACAGCAACATCTTCTTCAGTCATAACAGGACAACTGTCTGATGTCAATATCATGTTTGTTCTGAAGTCCACAGAACTTTCATTCTCACACCCAAAGTTCAGCATGAACACACACAAATGAAATGTCACAGTTACAAGCTGAAGTCTCGCATCAGGAAGTGCCCCCTGAAGTCAATGCAACTTAAGCACCTTATTAGCACTGAAAATACATAACGCATATGTTTCAATCCTTCCTTGAAATGGGGCTTGATCCACGTAGTGGATTTAAGAAGAGAAGCTTCTAATTCTAATGTAGCTTTAAAAAGGAACATACAGTATATATTCCTCACAATGGACCCCCGATCATTCAAGACATAACTAGCTCATGTAAGAGCTCATGTAAAAGCCCAGGTCTCCGCTTCAGACACTTAACACAGGATGATAGCTACTGCTCTGCTGTTTGGAGGCCAAGGATGCAGGCCTTCATTTCTGTATCCTTATTTGGTAAAAATTATGGGGCAGTGTGAAGAGAGCCACTCACCCCAAATACGCCTCCTTGTGGCTGGGTTTGGGAATTAGCTCTCCTCCCATCTGGGATCCCCCTGCCCTACTCTGGCCCGGTCTACACTTACCTTTGCGATCTCCCATCGGCTTTGCAGTGTCTTCTCCGCGCGCCGTCCACACTGCGCTGCGTTGACGCAGTGCTACGCCGCTTACCGGGGTGGTTTCCCTGCATCGATTGCTGGATCAATTGAGCGGGTCTACAAAGACCGCTCAGTTGATTCAAAGCAAGCGATCTGACGGCAGTGAATTTGCTGCCGTCAGTGTGGACCCAGCCTAAGTGGTTGTCTCTATAGCTCTGTAAAAATCCTTTTAAAAATCACCATATAGCTCAGGTTTAAGCTGTCCACAGTTCAAAACACTTTTAGATCCTGGCTTATGGGATTCCTTTCCTCTTCCTTGATCCATAGATATGTTTTGCTCCCTATACGCATGGAAAATTTTATTTTTTAAAGACCCTCCCCTTCTAAAAAAAGTTACAAGAAGGGATGATGGGCTCAGACTTATGGAAAACAACTATGGGGGGAAAAAAAGTCAGTCAGTATGGGATGAAGCAGTAAAACAAACACTAGTGGCTGAGAAGATTAAAAGGTATATCACCCAGGAAGAGGGAAGTCAATATAGCACACAGCAGGACATGAAATAAAGACTCCTGAGGGTATGTTTTCCTGCTTTAATGGGAGTTACATGCATATGTGAATTGAGAGGAAAAGATGCCTTCCAGAAGGTTTCTTATCCTATTGAAGTGGATGGGAGTTTTTCCACTGATTTCAACAGGACCAGCAGATGGCTTTAAATGAAACATCATGACACCAGTGATGCTACTGAGGGATTTGGTCCTACCAGGCTGTCTCCAAGGGCAATTCCAAGCATTAAAAAAGAACCTACTTTATCACAAAATCATTTATGGTAGCCATGAACAAGAGCTTCAGAAAGCACTATGCAGTAGCAGTAAATTGGTATCCTGATTTATGACCCGAACTGTCAAACTGAAGGTACTTGAAAAAATAAAATGAATTTAACAGGTCAGAATGTTAGTAACACTCTGACCTATTAAATAAAACCATAAAGCACTATGATATTTTAGTTCCTAAATACATTCTGTGTTCTTTAAAAGGTTAGTTTTTAAAATCTGAATCATCTGATGACTGCTTTAGAGTTTAAGAACTTTTTTTGCTAACTAGCTTCTCATTTTTATGGGCTTTTGGTTTTCGTGTGCATTTTTTAGATAACATTTGCTTTTACAGTGGAACAACTGCTTGTAAAAAAAAAAACTTTTGAGAACTACAAACAGAAAGCAAAAATCATGGCACCTTTTGCCTTTTTTCTTTTCAAACAGAAATCCTTTCATTACCACTCAGACCTGCTCAATTCATTATACTTGGTGCATGGAGAAGAAAAAATAATATGTTCTGGAACCATCAAATTGTGCACAAAGCTAGCCTTTGTAACCATAGGATCTTATTACCATTATGCTTGTCCGCCCTGCCTCCTATGGTTTGTTACACTCATTTGTTGAATCTTGTTTCAAATTAAATTGTGAGCTCTTTGAGACAGGAACTGTGTCTCCCTATGTGTTTGCAAAATGGAGTCCTGATCCTGGTTGGGGCCTTTGGGTGCTTCTGTTATACCAGTGATGAACAAGAGCAACCATTATTTTTGTTTATATTGGCTGGTTGGCCCAATGATGTGAACTAATCTTGAGAAAGCCACTCATGAGTTTACTGATACATCAACTGCCACCCCCATCTAATGTTCTGTGCTTATCTGCCTAATAATAAAACTTCTGTAGCACCCCAAAAAGCCCTGGCACCTCCACTGTCCCAGACACCACAGACTGTTGAACACCCAGACCCCTCTTTCTATCTGCCTAAACCACACACAACCCCAAGGCACCACAGCATTCACGTCCAGTGAACACACTGTCATTGCTCTTCCCCTACCCAACTGCTCAGCCCTTCAACCACTCCAGCCAATTAATCTTAAAAGTGACTTAACTTCTCTTTCAGTTACCTTGATGTCTCATTTTCCTCACTAACCTGGAGATCTGGTAGTGTTCTAAGGGATGGAAAAGAGAAGACTCGACTCTGACTTTTATGGTCATTGCGTGTTGAGATTAAACAGCATTTGAATATTCATTTTACTTAAACAAAGATATATTTAGTGCCCTTTGCCATGGCATCTGCTGCTCTTAATGTTACATTTAGAAAAACAGCAGAATTGCAGCCAAAGGCACAGTATTAAAATGACAAGCAGTGTACTCTAGTTAAGGTTAATCCAATTTGGTTTTGAATGGATTGATTAATGCTTGCACTGTAAATTCTTGGGACAAGACTGATCTTACTATATGTCTGCAAAATGGCCACAACACCTTTGAGCCTTCTGTAACTGAAAATAAAGGAGTACTAATATTGCTAATGATACTAATGTGTAAAAACAAACCTTGTTAACTAAGGTCATTGCATAAACCAGCAGCTCAGTGTCAACCCCATCCTTTTCCTCCAGGATCTCCATGATATTGGACCATGGCTTGGCTCCTAAGAATAAAACAAAAACCACTGGTAAAGTGGATGAAAAGCAATAGCTCATCATATACTCTAGAACAATGACAGATTCAGAGAGTATGTATCACAGCTTCATAGTAGCAAATGGCTAGATAAACTGCCGAACAAATAGCTTGTATAGTTCTTTGATGCATCAATATTTACACCTATATTTCTAATGATATTACAGTTGTATAGTGTATTAGGACAGGTATCTATATCTGGACAAGAACAGTTGACTGAAATAAAGATGATAGCATTTAATCCCAGTTTATGCTTCTTGGATAAAAAGCATCAATACAAGAGTGATATCTTTTGTCGTGATTTTTACCTCAATTATTTTAATAGCCCCCTCTACACCCTCTCAACCCCCACACACACTTCAAAGGTGATTCTCTCAGTTTTACTCAATAAGGTCAAAACCTGTGTTCTATTCTACATGTATTTTGAATCATATAATTACAAAATCCATGAAAAGCAAGGTGGCTTAATTGCCTATTGCTCCAAGTAGAGTCATTTTATAGGTCTTTAGGAAAATGGCTAGTAGACTCAAGCTAAAGTCTCATGTCTGAGATAACTCTGTAAAATAATCACATATATTTGGCTAAAACTGAGGTGATACATATACTCAAGAAAACCAGAATTGATCTGTCAAGGAAACTGAATCAGATAATAGCAGACAAAAGTTCAGACTGTGGTGTTTGAAGTAAATCTGAGCGTCAGGAGGGAAATCAGAAAGCTACCAACTATTTACTTGGAGAGACTAATTCAACTATGTGAGCAACAAAGCTGGAGGGTGTTCTTTGAACTGCAGAGAAACAATTCAGACCAATCTCCACAGAAATCCACATCCATACTTCTAGCCACAGGATATGGAGTGACAGTATACTCATAGAATGAAACTTAACACATTCTTCATCAGAACAAGCTGTCATTGGCTGATCAATGACCCCAAAGGTAGTACGCTGTAGCCTAGAAAATAATCATTTTGTGGTTGTCACATAGATCACATGGGTTATCATCATGACGCTGTGAATAATCTCTCATTCACACTGAATTCAAATGTATGTCCTGCCTCATGCACACAAATCAACCATTGACTTAATTGGGAGCGCCATTCACAAAGTGATGGTAGTTTATAGTGTGCAAAGCTATAAACAGATGAGCATTTAGACAGCAAAATTTTCCTGTTTTCAGTCCCTCTGTTTTTATTGATACCAAGATTCGCCAATCCTCACTGCAAACAAAACAAAAAAGAAAGCTTTTGGCAACTTTCATATCGTAGGCAAAGGTACAACTAACATTCTAACTGCTCAATATTTTTTCTTGTGCATTAATGCTTATGCATTAATTAAAACAGTACTTGATAATGAGTTCTTCCAGTTCCACTAGCCTTTTCTTCATTTGTCTCTCTACATAAACAGACAGTTTTGTGCAAGGAACACATGTTCAATAGACATATGGAACAAATTCATTCTGCTCAAATAAGATATATGATCGGCAGGAATGATATCCTCACTACAAAAAATGTCTTCCTGTGGTTTCTAATGAAAAAAAAGGAAGAAACCAGAGAGAGAGAGAGAGAGAGAGAGAGAGAGAGAAGCAAAAAGGGGAAATTATATTATTCTGACCTAAAACAACGCCATTTGTAAGGAAATGAACTGCCAATAACATGACAAATTAATTATTTAATCCTTGCTTTATGCGTCAGTGAAAGTTCTTCTGAGGGTAAAATGCCTTTTATTCTGTAGTCCTCACTTTGATTAGAACAATTCTGTTTTGTTTTTTAAAGGTAGTATCTCGGTATTTTATCATTCCACATTTTCCTGCCTGTTTCCATGTAAAAATGACATCCACATTTACCCATGAAAGCACAAACTTAACTAGCCTACATCTCTGTTTCTTTGCTGCTTTCAGGGTGTTTATTTTAATCTGTCAGTCAGGCACTTGCCTTTCAAACACAATCAGCTGTCGTTGTTTACAAAATGCCATTTCCCAAGCCGATACTCAGCTGATAGTGACCACCTCTAGTGACCTCAACGGAGCTACTTTGATTTACACCAGATAAGGATGTGACATTTTGCACCTAGAGCTGTCTGCTTTCCCACTGTGCAATCCTGAGTTGCACAATTAAAGAGAAAGCATGAGGTTACCTGTGAGGCTGCTAATCTCCTTTCATTTCTTAAGTGTGTATGTCTTCTAAACTCACAAGAGACTTCAGCAAGACAAGGATAATTATCTAGGAGCCCTGAAAACCATGAAGCTGAATGCTTGCTTCTTCATTCTCCCTAATTCTTTCTACCTTCCCTTGAAGAGGAATATTCAAATTGTGGAAAGATTTCAAACATCTCAGACTACAGATGAGTTCAAACCAAAACCACAGATCTGAACACTCCCAAATGTTAGGGAAATTTGTATCCAGGTCCAAAAGCCATGGCTTGCCGCTAACTTTAATGGCCAGACCCCTTCAAACTTTGAAGAAGTTCAAATCTGGAGTAAGATCTAAATTTTTCAGATCAGGCGTATTTCTACTGAAAAACTAAATTCATTTAATGATCAGCTGTTTGGGTATTTTCTTTTTCCACCGTTATCTACTGTGGCAAATGGACAGCTTCTCCCTAGTGGGCCTCCCACTTTTGCCTCTCTTAATGGGCCAGGGCATTGCCGGTTACCCCATCTTCCCAGGGAGGGGGGTAGGGACCCCGGCCCACCCACTCCTCTGGGTCCCAGCTCAGGGGCCCTCTGAGTAGCAGTTATGTGCTGCTGGCACCTTACGTGCAGCTGCAGGCTTTTCCCCTGGGCTACTTCCCCTGTCCCCCCCGTCTTTCTGCCTTCTTGAGCCCAGTACCTTCCTCAGGACTCCACCTCTCTCCCACACTCCGCTGTACTCCGTTCTGTTCTTCTTCACAAACTCCTCTGCTCACCACACACATACTCCTTCAACTCCCACCCTGCCTCTCAGGAGTAGAGGGTTTTTATTAGGCACCTGGGTGGGACCTTAATTGGTGTCAGCTGACCCTAATTACCTTTTGGCTAGTCTACAGGGAATAAAGCATGGAGCATTCTAGCACTTACATAATGCCCTTCTAGAACTTTCCCAGTGCCCTCTGCCCTTGCTATACCACACTACCTACATTTGTTAATTCTCAATGTCATGTGGGTAAACAAATGTATTCCCCACACAGCCCAGCACCTCCTCTTATACAATCATGCCATGAAAGTATAATGCTGAATTTGTGGCAACTCTTCTTCTGACAGCAGACTGCGACATAAGGGGATGAAGTGTGGCCTACTGGATAGGACACTGGACTGGGACTCATGGGACCTCGTTCTATTCCCAGCTCTGCCACCGGTTTACTGGGTGACTTTGGGCAAGTCACTTCACCTCTCTATGCCCCAATTTCTCCATCTGTAAAAAGGCAATAAGTATACTGACCTGCTCTCTAAAGTGCTTTGAGATCTACTGATGAAGATAATTATAGAAAAGGTGGGCACTATAAGCACAAGATTATGACTTCTCTGCAGTATCACTAGTAAAACTGCCGAGAGAGAAAAGTCAGGCTTACTGTAGTGAACTGGTAGAGGTTTCTTTCTCTGCATGTGTAGCTCTGCCTTCCTACTGAATGGAATCAGAACTTCTCTCCTGTATGTCATAGGCTTCCTATTGCTAACACCTATTGGAGATTCTCCTTTAGCCGAAGTGCTGTGTTTTTGGGGAAGGATCATCTGAGCTTCATGCACATCGCTACCACTCAGTTCAGGGTGGCCATGGATGGTGTGAAGCACAGGGACAACTATTAGGTCCTAAATGATGAAGGACACACTAAAGACAGTATATCAGAATAGTGTATCTAGATACTTCCTGAGTCCTTGATTATTTTTTGCTTCTCCTTAAAACGGTGTGTGTATTAATTTTGTTCAACTCCAATAAAAAAGGAAATTGGAGTTTGGTGGGTCAGCCAAGTCCTTATGTAGAGTCTCCACATCACATGACAACCATGCAAGGAAACACGAATAGCTTTCTCTCCATGAAAAGTCCAGGAGAAGACTAATAACATAGGTGAGGGCTAAGGTGCGACTGGCACTTTTGTGTGAGAATTCATCAACTTATGGAGGTTTATTTTTGTATCTCTATTAGTCATAAGCACTAACAGGTGACAACCTGTACATTAAGAAACATTTCTGCACTTTTTATACTTATTTTTAAAAAGATTACGCTTATTATGTGCAGGCACATCCTTTCACCCAACCCTAGGAATATCAGTATTAATCTCCTGAACATCTAACTCTGTCCTGATAAGGGAGGGAAACGTGGACTATTCTGATATTACAAGCCACTTACAAGTCAGAGAGCAGCAGCCAAAGCAGCAGAAACAACAAGCACAAACAGGAAGTAACCGTGCTCAGTTCAGACGTAATGCTTTAAATGCTGTATTAAAAAAAGATGCATGTGATAAAGCACTAGCTGGAGGCACCGTAGAATTCCTACACCACTTTCCAGCCCCCAGTAAACAACACCAATGTGCTTTAATTGAAAGGAGAGAATTCCCCTATACTCCAGAGGACAGCAGAAAAAAGAATGAGAACAGACAGCAGAAAAAAACTAAATGAAGGAGTGTAAGCAAGAGGGTGCTCCGTATGTACTAGCGACTGTACAGCTGCTCATCAATCTGCTTTTATCCATTATTAAGCCAACAGCTTCTATGGAGCTTTGTGCTTCGGTTTGCATATGGATGTATTCTAGCAGAGAAATCACAGATGGGATCACTTGGAAACAGTATTGAATTATTAAGGGTTTTTTGTTGTTGTTAATCATGTGTGGTACACATGTTAAAGAATTATGTCATATCTCATTGCTTTGCATGCAAATGAAAAATAGGGCTTTTTTCAAAGCAGCATTGAACTTAATTAGCGCCAAGATTTATGATAAAATTTCCAAAAAAAGGCGCAAAACCTATACTTCCTCTTCTTCCATCTGATAAACAAGTTTTTTAAAGCAGATCTGCCACCATTAGAAGCCAGCAATTACAAACTGCCATTAAAAAAGCAGCATTACCACAACTAAAAATGAAATGCTGTTACTTTGATAACCTAAATAAAACCCTGAGACCTAGGACAAGAAAAGAGACCTCTCTTGTAGTTTCTTGTTTTAATCTGGAGGAATTTCCAATGTAATTCTGAAGGTCTTTTTTTAAAAAGAAAACATCGTGGATATGTAAGGATACCAAGTTATTTATGAGGCCATGATGCAATTTGCCTTCCAATTGGTACGAGAATTCCCATAATCTCCCACTTTCCTTTCAACAATCATCCATCTAACCACATGCATCCTTTTTTCAAAATTTTAAGTTGATTATGGAATTGTCTGATTACTTTTTTTTTGGGGGGGGAGGGAGGGCGGGGTGGAAGAGGGGCAAAATGTACGCCAGAGGCCATCCTACAGGATATAAAAGGGGATGGCACATGTTAGTATGTTTCCCCTTTTATTCCGTTATGTAATGATGTTTGCTAACATGTGAACAGCTGGTGCTGTGAACACACTGAGAATATGAGTGAGGTCAGAGGGCTGAGGAAATCCTACAATTGGCGGCAAATATAAATCGCAGAACTCACTGTTACATGAGCACTTGAAGTACGTTTCTGCTTTGTGGCACGCTACGTCTTATGGGTTTCAGTTCAAAACAGAAAACCAACCTGCAGATCCACATTTTTAAAGCATCCCCTTGCCTACCGCCCTAACACAGAGGATTTATTGCTCTTTTTTAATCTTTTCAACACACCCATTCTCATAGTTAAAAGTGAAAACTGGTAACTTTCTCTTCTCTCCCTATCACCCCATGCCCGGCTTCTGTCCCACCCAATCATTTTGTTTTACCTTAACCACAATGAGTCATTTGAAGAAGTTGAGCAGCAAGGCAACCATTCCAAGGATGGGAACTTTGTTTTAATCTGTGTGTGTGTGAGACCACAACAATGGGTCTGCAGCCTCACAAACCAAAGGAACAGTTCAATATAAAAGAGATGTCCGTCAACTTGAGCAATATTAGCAATATTTTTGTGGGAAGAACCACCCAAAAAACTCCACAACAACATTTTTCTTCTTTTCTTATTGTATGCAATTTTTTAAATTCAAGTCTTTTTCCTGGATGTAAAGGGTAACAGGTCTCACCATAATGTCTGCTGGAGGATTTTCTTGCAACGTAACAACAAGAGATTTTTTATGTACAGTCCATACTGGCACTAAGTTTGTTTGACTACAAAAGGACAACACTGAATATATCAATTTTCTCTGTGTTAGATGGTTACTTTTGAGGAGGAAGAGGAAGCAATAATCCCGAGGTTAGGGCACTACCTTACAATTTGGGAGACCAGAGTTCAATTCCTTGCTCTGACACATACTTTCTGTGTAATCAGGGCAAGTTATTCAGCCTATCATCTGTAAAATGGGGATAACAGCATTTCCCTACCTCACAGGGATGTTATGAATATTATTATACTAAAAATTGTGAGGCCCCTAGATACTCCCGTCATGAGGGACCTTAGATAGACTCATTATGAAGAAGTTCCATATAGTCTTTAAGTTTTAGTAGGAAAACAAACTTCTACTAGCTAGTTACATTCAAGACAGGTTTCACCAATGTGCTTAATGTATATTTTCACTATATGCCTGATTCTGATATGCTTATTCAAGTTATCTTACCCCACCAGCAGACCTACTGAAAACCAAGGAATTACTTACAGAGGAAGGTACTTCTTACAGTGACTGTGTTGTATTAATACTTAAAACATACTTAAAAAAAAAATCAAGCAGTAGTTTTGTAAAATGAATATGGGACTAATAACCATTGAGCAAAATTCCTTTGGGACAAAAAGACAGACAACATACACCACAGGTTAAATCCCGGCCTCACTGAAATCAATGGCAAAACTCTCAGTGGGGCCTGAATGTCACCCCATATGATCAGCTACTCACCTCTCTTATCATCTACTGTGGATACCGCCTGGATTAAAAGTGGTGCATTGGATTCCGTATACTCCACAAAAACCAGCAGCAGTTTCAGTGCTGTCTTTACCACCAGGCGGAACTGAAAGAAAAGAGAGTGGCTTGTCATTCAGCTGCTCACAGTATTTCCAGATGTGCTGCATGCCACTGTACCAGATGCAAGCATTGCATTTTGGCTGGGGGTAGCACTGGCAACAGTATTAGAGAGTAAAGCTATTTGAGCCACATAAATAAAAGATATGCACAGCATGTTGGCCTAGCAGTTCTCTGATAGGACAGCACTCTCCCCACTAATTGCATGCAGTTCAGTCTGAATTCCAAAACTGAGGCTCCAAAGTGCATATCAAACGTTATTATATATTCCTCATACCTCTAGATAGCTCCCTCTTCTGTCTCTGACCAAAGCATGCTAGACATTGAATCTACTGATCTGAGAACCTGATCCCTCAACACAATATTTATTGTTCTTGTGAGTGTATAACATGGTCAGATTTCAAGCCCTCTCCCCCTTCCATGCAACAAGATATGACTTATTCCCTGCCATCTTTTTCATTTCTTATAATATTTCTATTTAATAGCATTAAACAGATTGAAATTAATTAAGTATGGGAATTGGGAGAAGTGTGTTTATCCTTAACAGTCCCAGAAAACGCTGTCATAAATTGGTCCTTTGTACTCCACTAAAGGAAGCACTGTGTTTGTTATCTGAGAACAAGAAAACAAAAGCTCCATCAATGGAGCTCTCCCATCATTTATATTTTACGTTCAGAAAAAACCCAATTTTGACTTCTAGGGTAAAATTCTGTTCCAGTTGAAATCATTAGCAATTGATTTCAGTAGGGCCATAGTTACATACATAGATTACTCAATAACAGAGAGAGGAGACTTGGCTATGAGATAATTTCCAAAGCACACAGTGGGAGCAGTTATGCACTCTCATATAAACACTCATTGAAAAAAATTGTCTTCCTTTCAGGGTAAATTTCACCAACATTCACAGAGTTTCCATATAAAAGACACTGAAAGCAGGAGAACTTTTAAACAGACAGGACTGTGTATGGCCAGTGGAGAGGAATTGTACTGGGATGGCTGGTTATGGGTGAAAACTATTCTAGTCCTCCAAACCTAAGGATTTGAAGCTGGAGAAAAGGGTGACTAGCAGCGTGGCTTGTCCTTGCCATCTGGAGCTAGCCAATGCTGATTACAGAATGAGAAACACCTGGGAGAGATCATGGTGACTGACTTAAAAATAGCAGAAGCAGCGTGAGAGTCCATAGAGACAGTGTTAAAGGCACCTCCAAGGAACACCAAGGAAGCTGTGACAGAGCGGAGCTGCAGTGAACAGGTCCTGCTAGAGACCTTGACTGACAGACAGGTTTGAGCCTGAACCAGAAGGCTTAGCTCCAGCCAAGTAAAGCCTGAAAGACTCTTGGGAGACACTTGGGACTTACCTTTGTGAAGAAAGGCTGGAGACTCCCTACCTAAAAGGAAAGAGTGAATGAACTGGGGTTTGGGCCAGGAGGGCCAGTATGTAATCACTCAATAAATGGGACTCCTGGAGAATGTTTGAATTATCTGGACTGTGACTTGTTAAGGGACCCTGAAGAAGGAAGAAATTGGTAGCAGCACATGGCAGAATGACCTCTGCCCAAGGTGGGTGTGTTCAGTAAGCAGGGTCTAACTTTGAACTTTCCTTAGAACTTCAGGCTCACTCACATGGATGCCTGCTGACTGGATCCATACAGAGGTGTCTGGGAGTGAAGTCATACAGTTTCCGGTAGACAAAAACTGGTGTAAGATATTGGGCTCTAAAAAATATCCACCTGTAATTCTGCTACCTCCTCAAAAAGCAGAGGGCCATTTTCCGATCTCAGTATGCTAACTGTTGGTCATGGCTATCGATGGTGGTCTAAGTAAGTCCATTTATTCTCCCATTTAGCTTGCAGCCGGTAAGCTACAAATCCTGTAAACCCTGAGGGCCAACGTAACTGCTCGAGCCTAATAAGGTTTCTGCATGTGGATTAATTGAAGCACAGACAGTCTGACTTTTTGAGTGGCCTCTGCAGCCATCAACCTATTGTGTTGAACTGGAGACCAGTCCACTAGACAGCTGCTGGACAGTTGCACAATCCAGCAAGCAAAACCTGGAAGAAGAGTTGATTATGAATTTTCTTCCTTTTAAGTTGTACTTTATGTCCTCTGTGACAGGGTCAGGCCGGACGGCTATAAGAGAGTGTTGGAAGGCATGTATGTTAGCCCCAGGCTCAGCAAAGCCCTATTCCCTGGGTAATTCAGCTGGGGCTGTTTAACTAATTAGGCCACCTGGGGCTGTTTAACTAATTAGGCCACCTGGGGCAGTTTAGGCAATTAGGACACCTGGGGCCAATTAAGAAGCCCCGCCCCAAACACTTAAAAGCCTGCAGGGGCAGGCAGGCAGTGTGGGTTGTGGAGTTTGGAGAGAGGAGGTGTGGAGGACGGAGGTTGGAGTTAGTTATAGTTTGGAGTCACAGTTACAGTTTACAGCTTTGGAGGTTTGCAGCTCAAAAGCCTGCAGTTGGAGTTGGCGGCTTGGAGCTGGCAGGCTGCAGCCTGCGGCCTGCAGCCTACAGAGGCTTGCAGCTTCCACGGTTGCTACCGCAGCCCCGAAGGGCAGAATACCTGGCTGGAGAAGCAGGGAGCGGACCACGGACTACCCCGAAGGGAAGGAAGCAGTACACAGGGGAAGAGCGGGTCCCAGCCCCTCCCTTGACCCTTCCCCAGCTGCACCATCGGCCAGGCCGGGAGAGCGCGAGATCCACGAGGGCGGAATATCTCTCCCCCCCCCCTCAACCTTGTCACACCTCCTATAATTTGGCAGTCAGAGAATGTTTTTAATTCGGTTACAGAGCTACACATTTTCTGGGTTCATTTGGCTCCTACAGTCTAAAAACAGAGAAAATAATTAATAAATATTGGGGAAACAGGTATGTGTGAACCCATATGACCAAACTTGCTGGTAACATTATTCACTTTAGTGGACAATGGATGCCAAGATTTGTTGGCAGGGGATCAGGCTCTGGTGTGATGCACACTTCAACATAAAATGATACCGAAAGCACTTGGACTTGTTGAGTTGTAGTAAAGCAGGGCATTTTTAAAAAAAATGAATAGTTGGGAGGGAAAAAAAACTATTCACGAACTTGGGTCAAATATGGTGAACAGTGTCGACCAGAAAAAAATGTTTCATTTAAAAAAAAAGAAAAAGAAAAAGAAATCAAAATGGTTGGTTTCAGCCATTTTCAAATGAATAATTTCCAAATGTTTTGAAAGAAACACTTACTGTAACTACGGTTCTTCAAGATGTGATGCAGACGTGTACTCCATCTTGGGTGTGTGTGTGCGCACGCAGAATATCGGAGCTAGAGAATTTTGCCTAGCAATACCCTTAGAGAAGCAGCACTCATGCTTTGTTGCCAAAGTCCTTTCCCCGGCTACAACCCCTTTCACTTCCTTTGCACTGAACACCCAGAGACTAGACTTAGATGCACGGGGAATGGAGGGGTGTGTGCAAGGCATGTCTGCATCACTTCTCAAAGAACCACAGTTTCAATAAGTAACTCTTCTTCTTCAAGTAGATGTAGGTGTGTATTCCTGTTAGGGAACTCACAATTAGTACCCAAAGGAAGTGGGGCCGAGACTCTATTTAAACAAGGACTACAGGACTGCATTCCAAAAGTTTGCATCTGTTCTGGATGCCGTGATAATGGCATAATGGTTCGTAAACATATGTATCAACGACATGTGGCAGCCCTGGAAATACCCAGCTAAGTGCGGGATGCGGAATGCAACCATGATTCTGCATGAGCAGGTCAGAATGGAAAGAAAGGGACCTGGGAGGCGGAATCGACAGCGTGACAAAGATGGAAAACCAGCACTGCTTTGGCCATGGTGGGAATGCAGATTGTGAACCAGTCTGGTACTGTCCTGGGCAATGCCACCATGACTCTTTCCATATCAGAGGCGTACCAGTTGGCTACAGATGTTCTTTGCCAGTCCATCCTTTCCTATCGTTTGGTCCAGGACTTTGCCAGGACTGTGTTGTTTATAGCCCCGTGATCTGGATGGGGCACTGAACCTTTGGCTCCATCGGCATCACAGCCCAAAGATCCCTTTCCACAGTCTGTGGAAGTGGGGCTGGTACCAGGCTCGGTGCAGGGGACCTCGACTCTGTTGCAACTGACACTGCAAATGTTACAATATCAGCTTTCACTGTCCTCTATTTGGCACCATCAGCTGCTTCAATACCACTGACTTCAGGGTTGACACCACTTCCGGCGCCAGTTGTACCAATTCCATTCTCGGCACCAGGCCCTGACTCATTCTGTACAATAGATAAGTCATATCAGTTACTAGCTCCCTCAGGACCGGCTCCATCTTTATCCCCAGAAACCTACAGCACCTCAATATTGAGGTTGGGATCTTTCAGCTGCTCCTTCCAGCTCCACTGGTCCAGGAATGGGAGCCAGCCTCAGCACGGTTAACTGCCTCCTCTTCAAGCCCGGATGATTCAGCAGTGCCTGGCTCTTCCTCTCCTCCCATACTGGAGGATTTCAAGACCTATCAAGATCTTCCATGGCACATGGCTGCTTCCCAGAGTGTTCAGGAGGAGTTCTTGAACACCCATAAGTTAGTGGATATCTGTCTGCCGTCACCCAGGAGAGTAGCCCTCCCTATGAAGACTGCACTCGTAGAGCCTGCTGAGATCCTCTGGGGCACGCCAGCTTCAGTCCCACCTACTGAGAAGTGCACAGAGAAATGTAATTTCATCCCAGTGCAGGGATTTGAGGGTTTTTACTCCCATCCAGCCCCAAACTCCCTAGTCATAACTGCAGTGAATGATAGAACCTAGTCTGGCAGGTTTAAGTCCATTCCTAAGGATAAGGACTCCAAAAGGATGAATTTAATGGGCAGGAAGATTTATACCTCAGGTGAAAACAGAACAGTAGTTTCACACTTTAAAAATACCAGACTATGACTCTGAGCCACTCGTTTATTATTAAATATCACCATCTAGTAAGTAGGATTTTTACATTTCTTAGTCAGTAGGTTTTTAAAGGCTTTTGCGGGTTTCAAGGTATTTTTTCCCCAGCTACTTAAGCAGCTGCTATCGGCTGTTTGAGAAAAATGTAAATACTTGGATCTCCTAACCTTACGAAATGGGAAGAAAGAACATCAAACACATGACTTTGTGAAACCAGAGCAACGGATAAGATTAAAAGGTGCTAAAATATCCATACACCAAATCTTTAATGTTCATATGAATCAACAAGGAATTATGGTTACTGATGTGTAGCTCACAATTAGGCACTAATGGCACTAATTTGGTCAGTGTAACTCTAAAAATATTGCCTTACGTGTGAGACCTGACTGAAATAACTAAGGCTCCTAATTTCATAGGGTGAGATTCTAAGAGGTGCAATACAAAACTTTCAGCCTGAGGTCAGAAGAGAAAAGACAAGTTTATTACATGTATCACATGAACTTTCTCCCTCTCTACTCAACTAAAGGGGTTGTAATTAATTTTTTTTCCCTTTAGGTACCAAGCTGTGTCTGAGCCTCAATTCCATTAAAAACGTGTCCCATCTGCAGTGCCCTTTTTGCCCTGACATGAACACCCCAGCCCTTGGTTTCAATTTGTGGTACTTCAGCACCGTGATGCTCTGAGAGTGTCTTGAGAACGCTGGTGCTTATACCACCTTTTCCAGTATTTTATATATTCCAGTGATTGGAAATTTGCCAGAGTAAACATCCAAGTAACATAACACAGCATTACAGAAGCAGCATTTAAATTATTACTCATAATGCCTAACTAATATTTTAATCCATTGATGCTTCGCAGACCATACAGTCATTTGCATTTTGACAGTGTAAATGCATGGTCCACCCCAAACCACTTAACCGACTTCAGTGATGTCACACAAATGACTTTTCCACACGAAGGGTTAGCAGCAGATAAATACAGAGATGGAGGATGCCAGGGTGGGACCTGGATCCCTGACTGAAACCATACAAGGGAAAAAGACACTGAAGTAGAATGAAGAATGATATTCAGTCCATTTGGAACACTGTCCCAGAAGCCTAGCACAATAGACATCCCAACTCTAGTGCCTTCCACTCACACAAAAGTACATATAGATTCCACAAAGGTACTTGCTGAACAAATAAAAAACATTCCAACAGCCACAGCTAAAACCAGACCTAAATCAGATCACCTTATTAACAGAGGAAACAATATAAAAGAGAGAAAATGGTCTTCTAAATTCTGATGAGAATTTCATCCATCAAAGCCTTTGGTATAGGACTTTTAGGAAGTAGTGTAAGACATGTTTGTTAACCTTGTTTTTCAATATATTTTTTAATTAGGCCCATGTCTAGGGGTATTTCCAATCAAGGGGTGAAAAGGGTTGAGGCTGAGATTGCATTGGTTGTTGGCATGCATCCAGATAGCATGAAATACAAAAAGTTCTGTATTCTAGTACCAATCCACCTCCTGAATCATTAAGTTCCGAACTATTTCTGAGATCATAGAATCACAGAAGGGACTGGTCATCTAGTTAACCCCAAGATATATTGGCCTTCTTACACTTTGTAATAAAAAGGGATGAATTGTTTCCAGTAGCATTTTAAATAGCTAGCCAAATTACTAAGAAAATCTGTAGGACACTTACATCTTTGATTTAACAGGACATGATGTAGTAAGAAAAATAATGAGTAGAAACAGCCTCAAATGAAGAACTGTGATATCTTATGAAACAACAGCATCATCAAAGCGTGAACAGTTTGGGGTTGTGATTAATTCCTTTATTTTTCCTGCTTTTCCTAAGGTATTTAAAATTTTACATTGCAAATACCCCTGCTTGTTAAAAAAAGATGTCAGGCCTTTAAAGCTATAAATACATCCACTGACCCAAGGAAGCGATGTTTCACTAATTGCAAACCGGGTTTTTTAGATTGAGCCTGGATTCTTAAATCACTGCAGGCTGCAGTGTCAAAGATTTTGTCAAGGCCGCTGGAGGAGGCTGAGAGGTGGAAATGATGTTCACTAAGCTCTTTGTTCTTTTCACATCACTTGCCAGCCAATCCACAGAGAGGAAATGATGTTAGCATCTTCTGGCTAAAGATAAAATGCAGCCGTGGCTGAAAAAGGAAAGGATCATAAACATTTTCCCTTTAAGCTTCTTTTACGCTGTACAGTGAGCTTGGCAGATTCCTGTTTTCTCTCTTTACATCAAGACGATAGGAATGATGGGTTTACAAAAGGTAGCCAAACATACTGCACAACAGACTGTAAGACTAATATTCCATTGAAAGGCTTCATTCCAATTGTTAACCATTCCCCTGGAAAAACCAAAATTTTTACAGGGAAAGATGAGAAAAGGTTCATTAGCTAGAGTTCAAAATAGTCACTTTGTGCAGCTTTTGGCAATTAGGAGTCTTACTTTTTAAATGAATCCCTAACAGCCAGTGTAAATTCAGAATGCTCACTGGAAGCCACATAGTTCCTCTGGAATTACACCAAAATAACTCAGAGATGAATTAAACTCACTGAATTTTAGTCACTTCAGGCTGAGCCAAAGCCCACTTCAATCACTGGGAGTGGGTCAGGCCTTCAGCATGTTGCCATGCTATATAAAAGGCTGAGGTTCAAGTTGACCCTTGGAATATTGCACCTCAGACCAACAGGTGGCAAAATACAGAAACATTGAAACTCTGTTCTTCATTAGGGACAGTGATGTGACTTTATTCTCAACATCTTCTAGATCCATGTGGCAGTCTCCAGAAGGGCTAAAATTATCTTGGCTGCAAGGGTGTTGCTGTAATAAAGCCACTGCATATGCAAAGATGGAGAGAAGGCATTTGAAATACAGTCAAGTACTGGCCTAGTATAAAACAAGTGGTAATTCTCTTGTATTAAATATTGTAGCCCCCCACTCCATCAAAACTCTCTGATATGTGCAGACCATTCTCTATTATAAAATGACTGCAGCATCAAATAGTTGTTTTGACAATAGTCCATCTTACATCCCCAGTTAATTGTCCTTATTTTATTTATTCTAATTGCCCACTTATTTATATGAGACAAAAAGGGAGACAGAATACGTAACTATGAGACATGATAACTGGCACAGACCTAGGCAGACAAAACACAATACAAAATTAAACTGTTATACCAAAATTAGTGCTGATTATTGTATTGCCTGTATATTATCTCTTGAACACATAAGTCTAACAGCCAGTAACAAAAGAAGCAAAGAATTAATTTATTTTCCAGCAAGCAAGAACACAAAGGCTATTTATCCATTAAAATGAAGGGGGAGAGGGACTTTGAAATATCTTGAACTCAAAGGAAAAATTGCTGAAAATATTTACTGCATGTGCAACTGTCTCTGAGTCTAATAAATTCATCACAACAGGATCAAAACTATATTATTATTTGTATGCAGTAGCATCGAGAGGCCCCACTTCTACTGTGCACTCTTTAAAATAAAAGGAGGAGACTGTCTGTGCTCAACAAAGTTTATAGTATAAGCAGAGGACAAGAGATGACAGGAGGGAGCACAAGGTAACCATGAGATGATGCCTGTTAGCTTGATAAGCAGCAGTCACAACATAATGGTTCCCTCACCAGAGATTTTGTAAGCTTAATGGTGGAGGAGAGATTGATACATTTGACCCCATTCCTTAATGAAGAGAATTTTGCTGTATCTGTGGTTGAAGATCCAGCACTTACTATTATTCATAATAACTATTATAAAACCAAGTGTTTTAGGTGCTGTATAGCAATGTAAGATGCCTGCTCTGAAAAACTGACCATCTAAATAATTTACCCTGGAAGGACAGATTCCTCTTTTAATTAATGATATGAGGAAAACACTCTCCCCCTACCTTCGGGAGGAACAGTTGCCTTGACATATATATGGCAGATAATAACTATGGGACTTGAATTCCAAAGCTGATTCTTGAAAATCCCTTCCTGATTCCCAAAGCCTTTTTAGGTCAGACCCTGGATCACTTGCACAGCTTGCATCTTTTACTGTAATGAGACATGAAACACACTCTGTCTTTGTGCCAAAGCAGTACTCTGCCCTTCAAAGAACAGAATTCATATAGGAGACCTTTTAAGTTCTGCATGAAAGGAAGTTCAAGTTTTAAAAAAAAAGTGGAAATAAACTAGCCGAGAATGCTGGACCTGCCCAAACCAATTTACGCATGCTGCACCAGATCCTCAGCTGGTGTAAACCGATGTAGCTCCATTTAATTTAATGGTTAGGATGATTTATTCCAGCTGAGCATCACTCTCACGGAATTCTCCTTTCCAAATGAGCAAGGGGAAAAATATCTTGAGCTTGATATTCCCCTATGTTATGCGTGGCGAGAGAAGAGGTGGAGAAAATGTTGCTGTATTAAGAGACACAGTTGCGTCTCCCACTGAATCCATTAGCAAGGGCTGAGCACCATTGAAAATCTGAGAGACAAGGTGGATGAGGTAATATCTTCTATTGGACCATCTTCCGTTGGTCTCTAATATCCCGGGACTGACATAGATTCAGCTACACTGCATTCCATGTTTGAAAATCTGGATATTTGTATACAGGGGCCTAATATTGATTCAGACAACTTATTTATTATAAATTATTATTTATTTGCATTATTGTAGTAATAAGGAGCCCGGTTCATGTGCCAACACCCCACTATGCTAAGTGTTGTACAATAACAAAACAAAAAAACCAGTCCCTGACCCAAAGAGCTTAAAATCTAAGTAATTTGAAGCACAATCATGGGAATTACGTATGTACGTATGTCCAACAGGAAATGTATTCTTTATGTCATGTCAAAGACACAAAGTCCACACACGTGCCCAAGTGCACTCATACTCCTGGCAGCTTCCCAGACTCAGTTAGCTCTGCTCCCTTCTTGGAGGGCTGCTTCCCTGGTCCCCGGCCCCTTGCTCCACTCCAGTGTGGGCCTTTCCTCCACAGGGCATACCCTGTTAAAGGCTTCCCTTTTGTGTCGGGTTTCACCCTAGCCCTTTGTTGTGTTGGTGAAATGAAACAACAAAAGCATCTTTGAGACAGAGTCAAATCTTAGTAATGTCATTTTTGTGATTACCTACAGATTATTGCTGTTTCATGTTTGTTACATTGATAGAAATCATACAGCGGATGATTTAAAGTAATGAAATAATAAATAACGATTCCCGTTACCATTTTATTTTGAAGAGGTATAATTCTGTGGCTTCCCTAAGAGCTTCCAAGAAGAACCACAAACAGACACAGGCCAGAGGCAGAACAGGAAGAAGTACCCCTTCATTAGGATATGCAAACATAACAGCAATCAACTTGAGCTTGTAGGAGCTACAGGCAAGTTCATCAAAAAATAGCTACCAATTTGCTACAGGCAATAAAAAGTTCATCTAACCGACTACACCCCATTCACCAGTGCTCTGGGTTTCCTGGTACTCACTAGAATGTGGTAAGTTCTATGTTCAGGAGCTCTATGGTTCACAAGCTGTCTTGTCTGCTCAGCTAATGAAGTCAGAACAACCCTGTCCATAATAAATTACTTCAGTCTTGGGCAATTCAGATAAAAGATAAAACTCATAAAAAGGCTACAGTAAAGAAGAATTAAAGAATTTTAGAGTTGGAGCTGGTTAAATAGTGGTAAAAAATATTTTCAAATATGCTTACAAATTCCACATTGTGGTTTGATCGGATTGCATTTGTACCCTTTTCTCTTTTGCTTTCTTGTGAATATTTATGCAAACAGTAGTTGTTTGCAAGGGTTTTTGGGACGCGGTGAAGCTTTATGTCTGTGTTTGTAAAAACATACCAGTGCCTGGATGTACCAAAAGTGTTTGTTTGGCCACCGGTCACCGAAATGTGCATCTCCTCAGCTACAAAGCATGCGCTGCCATACCCAGTCTTTTGCACGGAGGTTTATTTCTTTAACAGAGGTTGGCAAACAAACAGAAAATAGTCTTTTAACTCAGTCCTGGGCCCCAGGCTCTCTCACAAGTGGTCTCTGGCACTCCCACTCCTGGCAGCTTCCCACTCTCAGTCAGCTCGGCTCGTTCCTTGGAGCAACAACCCGAGGGTGGCTTCCCTGATCCCCTGCCCCCTTGGCTCCAGGGAGCCACCACAGAAGCTAGCTCCATGCCAGTGCGGGCCTTTCCTCCCCAGGGCATAGACTTTCTCAGTCTTCTTCTCCAAGCTGCCCACTAACAACCCCGTATAGACCCAGGTGTAATCAAACCCTCTTTAATTGACTGGATTGGGCTCACATGCTCTAGTTCTGGGGAGCAGGGCTTAGTCTATCCACAGCGACCAGCTACCCTATGACACCACCCTTTATAGGGGCAGTGATTTTCACACAAACTCCTCATTGATCTATCTATGTAGACAAATACTAGACACTTTACAGCAGTGGGACAGTGTCTTCACAACCCAAGGTCAGAAGCAATGGAACTAACGTAGCTCATACAACAAAACAGAGAAAAGTATGTGACTGCACCCTTCAGAGCAGACCTGAGCACATACATGCAATTAATTAATGGCTCTGATGATTCACATCATGACAGAAAACAGACTAGTGTATACAACCCATCCACCTGACTAATTTGTGTGTTGCTTCATTAAACACTATCACAAAATAAAGTTTCAATAGCAATGAAGTGATGACGCATCTCCGCTCAACACCATTCATAATGTCAAAAAATCAGATATCATTCACTCCCAGATGGGCCATGATTGAGTTATCACTAGCCATCCTGACAGGGCATCCATATTTTCTCAGGAGCTTCCAAAAGCCTGGATGACTGACTTCATAAAAGGGCTTCTTTTAAGTTTGTAAACACAGTCTAAAATGTATCTTGTATTCCCTAGACTTTTCAAACAACTGCCAAGGAGCAAAGATAATACAGACAATACTAATATTGTGATACACAACAACATTGGGACTGTGGGTATATGGCATCTGCGATTTTTGCCCATCAATCACTGCAGAAGAACTCAATAGTTTGCCTGCAGTTGAATAGCAATATTCCATATAATCCCCATAGCTGCTTTTAAGGCAGGTAGATGGTGATGAAACTGGCAACTTTTACCTGTAGTATTCCAGTCTCCAAGATATTATAAAGAAATGAAGTTCTAACACTGGTACTGAAATTCACTACTTCAACCTTCAAGACCTGCGGGAGCTGAATTACAGAAATTCACTATGTCTTCCACTACGCCAGTGTCAGGTGCATGTGCAGTATATTCCGATTGGCTGGGTATTAACCAATATGCTTTGAACAAAAGCTTTCATTAATACAAAGCTTCTCAATTTGGTGGGGTACAAACAAGTCCAAGGGGGCTGGGCTCACAATCCCTTTTTGCAGATGAAATGGTGTCCCGAAAGTATGGGAGGAAGGTAAGAGTTGAGTACCTTTGCTTTAGAAAACTCTAACAATAAATGCAAGTCCTGTAAAATATTTGTTTCCCTTTGGAATTTTCTGCCTTGTAAATGTTTTCTGCAGATGATGCATATCAAGAATTTCTAATTTATGCGTGATTACCTAAGCACCAGGTACATCTCCATTGATGCACTACCATTCAGGCATGCTTGTTTCATGTGAATTACAGTAGCCATCACCACAGAAATTTTCTAGCAACATTTAAGCAGCTGCAGTATTTTGAAAATGTGGCATGCACTTGAAGGAGAACCTCCAGTATGGTTTATCCTTAAGTCTATTACTTTTAAAGCCAACAATATCTTAAGCAAAGGTTATTTATCATCAGATGTGTCTCTACAGCATCTCCAGCATTTTTGTATAACAGTTATTTTATCCATTTCTGCAATTGCAGAATACATTTTGAGTAACTGAAATTTAGAACTCTTTTCGTGATTTTTCTCTACCCCATTGATTTATAAGGCACTTCAAGTGTTGTGCCTAAATTTCAGCAAATATCACCCAACGTGACAGTAATAGCTGCTTGTCATGTATTAAATAAGGTCAGCTTCTAATGATCCAATCCTGTTCAGAAATACATAGTGCAATCTTATCCTAGTATGCCTGCATAAGGTACCTACGTTTTGTAGCCATTCCTGGCATTGTGTCAAGTTCTTTATTATTTGCTTTTCATGGAAGATAAAATTATACCTCGAACACTCCTTTCCTTGTTCTCAGAGAAACATCTAATCTCTAAATCTTTTCTAGAGGGAATAGCAGAATGACTACTTTACCCTTCTGTTGGCACCAATTCAAATTGTGTAGCAAAAATACAGATGACAAGATTTAGTGCCTGTGAAATATGAATGGTTACGTGGAAGAAAGAGAACTCACTTGCCTGTATGTCCCAACCAGTTAATCAATGCCAGGTACGTGCATGAGCCATCTGAATGGCCCATGCCCAGGATGCATCTTTGACCATGGTATAAGTGCCAACTTCCCAAGATAATAATAATAATCTGTACCTTATGCTGTTTCTCCCATGTGAGAAGCACAAAGTACTTTAAAAACATGAGGTAACTCAGCTGCACACCACTTCTGTGTCTTCAGGTAAGTACAATTATACTCAGGTTCCCTACTGTTAGGGAAGTTATGGGTGTTAAAGCACTGATATTAATAGCTTACGGACATTCTAGTCCCATTTTTCATGAAGCGTGCACAATTCCTCACCTTACCCAATGTTTTACTAACCCTTTTTCATATCTAAGTGATAAGAGTTGGATTTGTTCTGATTCCAGCCAGCCAGGAATTCCAGAGTCCTATACACAAGTAGCAAGTATCATCTCTGATATGTACAAGTGATTTTATTTATTTCTGAAGCATAGTAAAGAACTATGACTTCTACCTGGAGAACAAATAGTTTCACAAATGCCTGGTAGGGTATTTATGTAATCTAAATTAAAGTAAAAACATGCAAACACACCAAACTAATCAGGAGAAACTCATTAATGGGACAAGTTTATGACTGAGAGCTGCGCATGGTTAAAACAATACAATACTCTGGGTCAATTACCCTGTTCAGAAAAGAGGGTAGTTATATCACCTAATGAATCTAGAGGCCACTATGGTTTTTCTACAGAAGAAACATCATATGAGGATAAGAATCAGCTTCTTTTGACTCAGCTCAGACAACTGTTTCAATTTAGCTTTATTTTCCAGCTCTACTAATTCATAGAAATGGCTAATTCTTTTAAGGAGAGAGAAAAAAACTTAAAAATCCAAAGATAGTCACCAGCCAAATGTCATTGTTAAAGTTCTCAACTTACTGTGAATATCCTTCTTTAAAGGGTCACCATGAACTTTACTGGAGTCCAAGTGTGTTGCTCGTAAAAGCTGTTTCACTTCGCTGTTAAAAAGATTTCCTTGAAATCCCTTCCTTTTTCTGATCTTAGCAGCAAGAAATGCCTTCTTTTGAGCTTTGTTCAAATCAGAGTGTGTGTATCACCCATGGTGATTTATGTTAAGATCTGAGACACACTGGCAGCTGAAACTAGACTGTCTTTTAAAGCATCTCCACTTTGCTTTAATAACTTGAAAGTAGATGGCTTAGTGATTAAGGCTCTGATTCAATAAAGTAGTTAAGCAGAAGCTCAACAGTCAGTGTTTGGAATGGTACTTCTCATGTACTTAAAGTTATACATGCTTAACCATTTTGTTGGCTCAGGGTTTAAGCACAGGACTTGTAGTCAGGAGATCTGAGTTCTAGGTATTGGTAGTGATGTGCTGTGTGAACGCTTGGCCAAGTCACTGTCTCTCACAGCGCTTCAGTTTCCCCAACACCTAGCTCCTGGGGTGAAGAAAGGGCAAGGGAAACCATGAGGCTTTATTCCTCAGTGCTGGAAAAACACTGATATTCTCATACAGAAAATGCTCCAAAACTATTAAGAAAAAGCTTTTGAACTAAATATGTCCCTTTAATCTTTGCTCTCTATGCACACTGATGGAATGGATGACAGAGCATATACTGCTCTCAGAATGAATGTTTCCAAACACTACAAATGCTCCACATAAAGATTATGAGGCTTGCACACTGTTATATATGTGGTGTACAGCTTTCATTTATCAGCACTGAGATTTCTGACATCCAGAGAGGAAGGGACATTTTTAAATAACTCCTGAAAGTAAAGAAGAGCAAGTGCTGATTAGTGAATGGGCAACATAAACAAACAAACAAACAAATAAATAAATAAATAAATGAAATAAAATGATTCATGCCTGAAAATGGTTATTTCCATCACGGTCAGGAGATAGAGGAACAATAAAACAAACCAAAGCAATCCATACACACAAGGAGGCAATTTATTCAACAAACCAAAACAAATTATGGGCCAATTCTGCCCTCAGATAAATATGTGCAACTTCATTGGGAGTTCTTTTGTGAACCGCATTATAGTCTTAGCATTTACAACATCCTCTGCCAAGAAGTTCCACAGGTCGAGTGTGCGTTGTGTGAAGAAATAGTTTATTTTGTTTGCTTTAAACCTGCTGCCTCTTAATTTCATTTGGTGACCCCTAGTTCTTGTGTTATGACATAGAGTAAATAACACTTCCTTATTTACTTTCTCCACACCAATTACGATTTTATAGACCTCTCCCATATCTACCTTTAGCCATCACTTTTTCAAGCTGAAAAGTCCACGTCTTATAAATCTCTCCTCATATAAATCTTTTCCTAATAATTTTTGTTGCCCTTTTCTGTAACTTTTCCAATTCCAATAAATATTTTTTAAGATAGGGAAACCAGATCTCCACGCGGTATTCAAGATGTGGGCATACCATGAATTTATAAAGAGGCAACATGATACTTTCTGTCTTATTATCTATCCCTTTCCTAACGATTCCCAATATTCGGTTAGCTTCTTTGACTGCTGCTGCACATTGAGTGGATGTTTTCAGAGAACTATCCAAAATGACTCCAAGATCTCTTTCTTGAGTGGTAACAGCTAATTTAGACCCCATCAGTTTATATGTATAGTTGGGATTATGTTTTCCAATATGCATTACTTTGCATTTATCATGAATTTCATCACCCATTTTGACGAGTTCCAGAGGAGTAGCCATGTTAGTCTGTTTTCAGCAAACTTGGGTTTCTGCCCACAAAAGCTTATGCCCAAATAAATTTGTTAGTCTTTACGGTGCTGCAGAACTCTCGTTGTTTTATCTCCCATTTTGTTGTCCATTTGCTCAGTTTAATGAGATCCCTTTGTAACTCTTTGCAGTCTGCTTTAGACTTAACTAGCTTGAGTAGTTTTGTATCATTTGCAAATGTTGCCACGTCGCAATTTCCAGATCATTTACGAATATGCTGAACAGTCTGGTCCCAGTACAGATCCCTGGGGAATAGCAATATTTACCTCTCCATTCTGAGTACTTATCATTCCTATTATTTTTTACCTATTTTTTTAACCAGGTGAGTACCTTCCCCCTTATCCCAGGACAACTCACTTTGTTTAAAAGCCTTTGGTGAAGGACCTTGTCAAAGGCTTTCTGAAAATCTAAGTACACTACATCCACTGATCACCCTTCTCCACATGCTTGTAGACCCCCTCAAAGAAGTCTAGTGGATTGGTGAGGCATGATACAGATATTAAGATACATAAATATAGATATTAAGCCTCAGACTGTAAAGATTTGCAGCAGTGTTTCATTTCTCTCTAAACTTCAACTTAATTTTATTAAAAACCTATTCAACATCCTAATAACCTTTAAAAATGCTGGTATTTTCTAGGATCTCAGCCAAATGAATGCCAGCAGGCTGTGTAGATATGTTTGCAGTATTCACGGGGCAGGTTGAAGTTATGTCATTCTGAGGTTGATGGATTCTGTAACTGGGTGAGATGCAATTTCTGCTAAAACTTGTGTCAGTTTGTAATATGCTACAAAATATAAACACAGGGTTGCGCAGACCTCCTCTCCCTATCATAATGTCCTTGGGGAAACTACAGCAATTGCTCACATGCAAAAATATTATTAGGAAAGTATGTAACGTTTTAATATGATTTAGGGGCTGGAAACACATAGGAGGAATTGGCCCCCACCCAGCCAGTCTCCACTGACTACCATCAAATGCTCCACATACCACTGACAACAGTTTAGAACTGATGATGTATAGTATTTAAAGGGGTCATCCCCAAGGTATCTGTTAGCCAACAGAGATCTTCATAATCAAATCACAGTTCTACAATTGTTCATTTTTGATGGTCAGAGATAATTTAAACAGTTTTTCAAGATTATTCAACACCATGCTAGTCATATGCTGTACAATAGACACTCAGTTGTCACAATTCTTAATGTTCAGATATTCAGAAGTAATGATCAAGAAGTGCACGAAAAACAATAGAAATGACTCACACCTCTGAACACGATATTCTACACAAGAAGAATTTGCAAATTAAATTTAACAGCTGAACCCAGCTATATTTTGATCCAGCTGTTGGGTATGTGTCTGAGTGAGAGAGAGACGTGATCAATGCATTTTGCACTCTCCTTTAAAGCTGTCACATACACAGTTTTCTCACCCTTTGCTACACTGATGTATGACCTTAGCCTTGAACTCTGGTGCCCCGCACAGCTGTGCTGTCAGACAATCCACTGAGTTGGGTCTCTGGGCTGTCATTTTCTGGCAACAGGGAAAGATGTGGAGAAAGGCAGTTTCAGCAACTTCTTTTCCTTGGGCAGGGCCAAGCTAATATTTCCTTACTTGTGTTCCAGAAAGCAGAGGGGGAGGAAAGAGGTTTCTGTGACTATTCTATGGTCAGATTATTTTGGTTTCCCTTCCCAATACTTTGCATCAAACTGGAGCATGTTATTCGTTTATTTTGTGACTGGGGCTGGGTCCACACTGACGGTGGCAAATTCGCCGCCGTCAGATCGACCGCTCTGGATCGACTGAGCGGTCTGTGTAGACCCACTCAGTCGATCCAGCAAGCGATGCAGGAAAACTACCCCGGTAAGTGGCATAAGGGAACGCTGTTCTCTGCGACACAGCGCAGTGTGGACTGCGCGCGGAAGAGACGCTGCAAAGATGACAGGAGATACGCAAGTGATTTACGTCGCTTGCGTATCTCCTGTTGACTGCCGCCGAATAGCAAAGGTAAGTGTAGACCGGGCTTTAGTGTCATGGGTTTTTTTTTGTTTTTTTTGTTTTTTGAGGCTGCTCAACATGAGACAATATGATATAAGTTACCCAGAAAAATGTGTAATAAATTTTAACTACAATAGGATCCAATACAATACTAGAACTTCCAAAAAGTACTATAATATTTTATTTATGTACTTATAATACTGATACAGTATTTTGTTTAAGGATTTTAAAGTCTTTTACAAACAATTAATGGAACCACCAACGTCACCGGTCTACACTTATCTGGAAATTCGGTGGCAGTCGATGGGAGTTACGCAAGCTATGCAGAGTAGCTTGTGTAACTCCCGACGACTGCTGTGCTTCCCTTCTGTGCACCGTCTTCACTGCACTGCGCCGACAGGAGCTGCATTCCCATCGATGCAGCACTGTGTCACTTGAGGGGGTGGATTTACTGTGTCAACTTCCTGATCGATTGAGCGGGTCTTCATTGACCACTCAATCAACCCAGAAAGATCGATCTGACAGCGGTGACTTTGCCGCCATCAGTATAGACATACTCTGAGAGGCAGGCAGTATTAGCCTCCTTTTACAGATAAAGAAACTGAAGCACAGGGGTTTAAGGGCAATGCCTAAGATCAGAAGTAGAATACAAGATTGCTGTCTTCCAACCCCCTGCTCTAGCCACCCAAGCAAATATTTTACACAAACATTTTCAGGACTATTTCACATTAAAAAAAGATAAAAACCATAGTTACATTAGCTTTCTAAAATATACCACCCAACTCAGTATATTTAATTGACTGGAACCCATTGTTTATAGTGCCTTTCATTTCGACTGTGTCACTTTTCTATAACAAATCCCACTTCTTAGCAATGTATCCCCTACCATAGCCTGGACATCTGATTTCTATACAAGTGATCTACAAGCCACAACGAGTAAGAATTCTAGTACAGAGTTGGTGGGCAGTATAGATGAAGCTTATGTCTCCTCACTCCTGGGGCCAGAATGTCTGCTGAGGAAGCAGTGCACTCAACCCCTGCACAGAGGAATAACCTCATATTGTTCTCAGTGTTCCTCTCTGGCCAATGCATGGACTGGATTTGACGGGGTACAGAGGGACCATGTCCAGCCTGTGGTATAATGCTTTAAGGAATATGATAGAAGAAAAGGGTAAAAAATGAGAATACTTGTGTACTTTCTGTACATTGGTGTCTATGCCTTGTCGTGGCAAGACAGCTTGAGTGCCCTAATGTTCTCCAGAATCTGTGTCAGTGGGGGCTTTTTGCTCCTGGTAGGTTTAAGCATACCAAATTGTTCTGTGGGGGTGGGGCCAGACAAAAACAGACAACCTGAACCTCCAGACTGGGAGTTAGGCACAAAAACCAAATAATGTTATGGAAACAATGGCAAAGAATTCACCCATTACTGTGTGCGATGGCCTTCAGGAGTTAGTGACCTGTATGACTGCCAGTGGTGAAAGCCAAAAGGAAGCCAGTGGCATGAAGACGAAAGGGCTCAACAGCAGAACAAAAATCAGACTTGTTTTTTGGAGCACACGGACAACATACGAAACAGGGAAGCTAGCTCAGTTTACAGCAAAGATGAGACACTACAGATTATACATCCTGGGTGTCAATGAGAGCAGATGGATGGGATCAGGAGGATTAACAACAGCCTCAGAAGAAACCTTGCTGTATTCTGCACAGGAGGATGAACAACATCACAAGGGTGCTGCCATCCTTTTGAACAAGGGAGTAGAGTGGTCCCTGCTTGAGTGGAAGGCCATCAGCAGTAGACTTATGAGAGTCAGATTGAAAGGGAAACACAATAATATCACTCTGATTCAGTGCTATGCTCTGACAAATGACAGTGATGAAGAAGCAAAGGACAAATTCTACCTTACAATACAAGTGGAGCTGGAGAGCATACCAGGCCATGACTTAATTATTGTCATGGAGACCTGAATGATAAGGTTGGTAAGGATAACACAAATAATGACAGAGCAATGGAAAGACATAGATGCAGCACTATGAATGAAAATGGAGAGAGGCTTGTTGATTTCTGCAATATGAATGACCTAGTCATCAGTGGAACTCTATTTCAACATCGTGAAATTAACAAGCTGACACTATGCTCTCCAAATGGCAGAGATAAGAATAATGAATAATGGTAAATAGCGATGCTCATTGACAAATGTGAAAGTGAGACGGGGAGCAGATGTTGGTAGTGACCGTGACCGCCTCCATCAAGCTAAAAACGAGAAGTCCATCAGACAAGAGATATAGAGGTTATGACATTGATAAGCTAAAGTCACCTGAAATACAGAATGTCTTTGTTCTGTACTTAAAGAACAGGTTTCAGGAACTTGCGGATCCTGATCAAGGGGAGGGGAACCCAGACAAGGAGATCAACAGGAAGTGGGACAAAGTAACAACAATGTTTAAACAGAGCAGTGAAGCCTGTCTTGCTTACAGGCAAAAGAAAAGACAGGACTGGATTACACCCAGGACATGGAAAGCCATAGAAACCAGACAAGGCCTTAAGAAAAATGTTTTAGACACCAAATCTCAAAGGCTAACGGACTAATATCAGGAGCAGTACAGAAAGGTACATTGCAAGGTTAAAAGTCTTGTGAGAGCAAATAAATGACATTATATTGATAATCTGGCAATACAAGCAGACGATGCAGCTATCCGTGGTGAACAAGAAACAGTCTACAAAATGACACAGCTTATTAGTGGTAAATGGCAGACACCATAAAACACTCTTATTAGGGACAAACAAGGCCACCTGCTGGTAACAGGAAAAAACCAGGAAATGTATTGGATAGGGCATTTCAAAGAATTGCTGAACTGAGCCACCTAAAGAACATCATTTGGGAGGCCGAAGATGATCTTGATAGCAACACAGATACCCCAGTAAAGGATGAGATCATTCAAGCCATCACATCTTTAAACAATGGTAAAACTCCTGGAAAGGGTAGTTTGAATGCAGAATTGTTCAAGTTAATCCTGAGTTAGCAACATCTATCCTGGCCCCTCTATTTACATCAGTTTGGGAAATGGAAAAAGTGCCGGAAGAGTGGACCAAAAGGGTTATATTGAAGATACCAAAGAAAGGCACTCTTAGTGATTGTAATAATTTGCATGGTATTACACTTTTATCTGCACCAAGAAAGGTATTGTGTAAGATCATAGACCAGTGTATATCAGCATATATAAGAGGCAGTTGATAGCATTCTCAGAAAAGAGCAAGCCAGTTCTGGAAAGATCAGATTTTTACTCTGCAAAATATAATAGAACAATGATTAGAATGGCAAAGAATGGTTACTGACCTTCATAACTGTTGTTCTTCCAGGGCAAATTAGTCTTCTCTCAGGAGATGACAGCCAGATTTCTCAAAGGCCAGAAGAGGCTCTTTGAACTGGTACGAGACCCAATTCCACAGTGGGACCTTAAGGCGGTACTCTCAAGACTCACTGGGCCCTCTTTTGAGGCCCTGGTGTCTTGCTCTCTTCTACACCTATCTTGGAAGGTTGCTTTCTTGGTGGCAACCTTGGTCTCGAAGATCAAGGCCCTGACTTCCGAACTCCCTTACATGGTATTCTACAAGGACAAGGTCCAGCTGTGCCCTCACCTGGCATTCTTGCCAAAGATGATATCACAATTCCACATTAACCAAGCTATTTTCCTGTTTGTCTTCTTTCTGAAGCCCACAACCCCAACAAAGAAAAATGTCTCCATACGCTCAACACCAGGTGAGCTCTGGCTTTCTACATTGACAGGAGTAAGCCTTTTTTGCAGATTCACACATCTGTTCATTGCAATTGCTGAATGGATGGAGGGTCTGCTGGTATCATACCAGAGGGTATCATCCTGGATCACTGCCAGCTTCTAAGCCTGCTATGAGCAGGCAAGTTTCATGCCCCTGGCTTCGCTGACGGCCTCCTCTACAAGAACTTAATTGTCATCGGCAGCCTTCTTGGCTCAAGTCCCGATACAGGACATCTGTAGAGCTGTGACTTGGTCTTCGATCCATACCTTCACAGCCATCACTCAACAGGCCCCAGACAATGCAGGCTTTGGCAGAGCAGTACTGCAAGTGGCATGTTGGTGAACTCCTCGCCCACCTCCAGAGACATTGCTGGTGAGTCACCTAATATGGAATGGATATGAGCAAGCACTTGAAGAAGAAAGAATGGTTACTGACTTTCATAAAAGTTGTTCTTCGAGACGTGTTGCTCATGTCTATTCCACAACTCACCCTCATTCCCCTCGGCTGAAGTTCTGGTAAGAAGGAACTGAGAGAGCATGGTTACCCTATATACCGGTGCATACACATGCAACCTCAGAAGGCACTAGAGCTGGTCCCATGGATACCACTGAGGGAAAAATCTCCAGCACTGGTTCACGTGAAGCACAGACACGTAACATGGAATGGACATGAGCAAGCACTTGAAGAATGAGTTTACCTGAATATCACAGATTTTGAGAAGGCTTTTGACAGCATTCAAAGGACCAGCTTATGGCATATTCTGTGCACTTATGGAATCCCTCTTCATATCATAACATAATTAAAATCTTGTATTCCAACTTTACATATCGTGATGATCACAGTGAGTTCAGTTTTGAAGTACGGCAGGGGTGGGTTATGTCTGCAATCCTCTTTAACACTGCCATTGATTGGGGAATGCAGTGTACAACAGAAGACATGCCAAGAGGTATTATATGGACACCCATCTCAACCTTGGAAGACTTGGACTTCACAGATGATCTTGGTCCCTTATCACATACTCAACATACACAAAAGGAGACAACCTGACTGAACAGTCAGCCAGCAAATTGGACTGAAAATCAATTGCAATAAGACAGATCTCATGACTTTTAATATTGCCTCTCCTTCATCATTATGTTCTCACTAATGTAGAAACATTCACATACCTGAGCGGTACTATCAGCCAGGATGGTGGAAAAAGTCAGGGTATTCAAAACAGAATGAATAAAGCTAGGAACACCTTTATAAGCTTCAATATTGTCTGGAAATCACCTAATTATAACATAAAATTTAAACTGAAGATTTATCAGAGTTATGTACTTTCAACACTACTTTATAGTGCAGAATGCTGCGGAATGGTAAAATATGACATATCCAAGCTCTCTTCCTTTCATACAACCTGCCACAGAAAAATACTACATATCTTTTGGCCCAGAACAATCTTAAGTCCAGATCTATTCATACAATATAGCCAGGAAGATATGAGCACCATCATTACCAAAAGGTGTTGGAAATGGATTAGCCATGGGTTTTGGATGGAAGTTAATTTCATCAGCAGAATGCAATAAGATAAACACCTGAAGGCAAGGAAAAGACAGGCCACCTGAAAACAACATGGCGATGAGCTGTGGAAGCTGACCTAAAAAAGATGGGGCACATCTGGGGAGCCATTGAAAGACTTGCCAGAAACAGACAGGAGTGGAGAAGCTTTGTCACTGCCCTAAATGTCAGAGGCGTAATGAGGGACAGAATAACTAACATATGTGAGTACTTTCCCTTCCACCATCTCAAGAAAGAAGTCAAATATAGGACAACTGTGAAGATAGTTCAGTTTAAAAATGGAGCTATCTTAAAACTGTCCCATTTAAATAACGTCAAGGCTGTGTTCAAGGCCTTTGGGGAGGAAGGAAATATTTGAGCTCATAAGTATAATGGGAATCTATTCTGTGGTTTTATGCATACAACATTTGTTCTTTCAACAGTTCCATTAAAATGTGCTCATATTAAATACCAAAAAAAAAGCGGCTATGTTTAAATAACTGTACCTGAAAATGCTAATAAATTTAAAGATATAGTTGAAAATCTTTTCTTAAAGCTGTGCAGTCTCACAGACAACATAGTTCAACATTTTTTAAAATTATAAGTACATTTGAAATGAGTGGAAGTGGTTAAAAGTAGTATAGTATCTAAGGTTCCAAACCGTAATATATTCACTTTCGCAGCAGATCTTGCTTAAGCAAATAATTATTAAGAAGTTAACCTTTCTGTGCACCCTAAAAAGCAAAGTACTAGTGGTTTTATTATTTCAACAGTTCAAACTGTTGAAAGAACAAATATCATACGTATAAAACCCTGGAACAAAAACACCACAAACCCTTCTCGAAAGAATAACTAATAAAGAGAAACTGGGGAAAAGGATATATTTTCCACATATTACTGCAACAATGAGGCTAATAGTATTTCACTGTATATATGGACTGGAATGTTTCCTCCATTCTCAGTCCCCTGAATGTTATCAGGGGCAAAAAGAACGCAGCAACAATGGCCTGACTGCAAAAACAGATCCATTCTTTTTACCTTTGGATTACTTGCCAAATGAACTCAATGAAAGAAGCTGGCTCGTGAAGATCCTAGGTATGCATTGAAAGTGGTTACTGGAAATTTTTCCAGCAACCAGCCATTTGTCACAGCTTTCCAGCCATAATGCTAATGTTCACAAAATCCTTAGGCCATGTCCATGCACTAGGTGCCATTGATCCACATAAAGACATTACACAGTAAATTGAATTTGCAGCATCACCGTCCTTTTTATGATCCAGAATGAAGAGTCAGCAATTTTTTTCTCAGAATAAAGAATTTTTGAAAGAATCAAACATTTTCAATACATGCTCGTGTTTCACCTAGAATGACAGACTGTAAAATGTTTTATTCTTATAGCATGCGTCAGTCAAGGATTTTAAATCACTTTGTAATCATAAATTAATTAAATCTCAGATTATCTGAGAAAGACAATATACATATTATGAGGTGCAGCTTACAAATAGCTAAATTGAGGCCACAGAATTTTAGTAATTTGCTCAAATCCACAAACAAGTCAATGGCAGAACCAGGAACATAGCCCAAGAGTTCTAGTTCCCAGGCTTCAGTTCAACTCACTAGATACTGCCATTTCACTCAGGCTCCAATCCTGCAAACACTTATCTACACTTTTAACTCAAATCTGCAATCAGCTGGACTGCTCACAAGCGTAAAGAACTGGGCCTTGAACTTTCCTGACCTTTTTTAGACAAAATATGATAGAAATGGCCTGCTGATTTCTGTGTGATAGGAGCTGATCATTCTTCTCAACCTGTTAAGTTTCAAGTCACAACATGCTGCTGGAGTACTGAGACCACAGCCTACCAAGATGACCATATTGCCTCAATGCTTCCTTCTATTCCTGTTAGTCTATCTGTATCCATCTGTCATCTCTTGTCTTACACTTAGACTGTAAGCTTTTTGGGGCAAGTAATGTCTTTTTGTGCTGTGTTTGTGCAGCACCTAGCACAAAGGGGTCCTGGCTCATGACCAGGGCTCTATGATAATACAAATAATAAATGGTAAGTGTGACAAAGACCAAAAATGTTCACAAAGGATATTTAAATTGCTGTAGGAGTTGATACTTATACTTAGTATAAGTACTTGCACTCTCAGTTTCACAAGTCTTTATTTCTGTTGTAAAAAGATAATTTTTAATAAGAAATGCGAGGGGGCACCACATTTGTCTGGAACGTAGGTGGCTCTGGGTCTAAGATGGGTGATGTCCCTCAAAACATTTCCGAGGTATGAAACTGAAACAGCAGTGGATATTTGAGTGAGAGAGAGAGATGGTATTAGTTTGAAAATATCTAGATGGCATTTGAAAGGATCTGGGAACAAACTGAAAAGTTGAATGAGACTCAGGTTCATCATCCCTGAAAAATCATGAGCTGAAACTTTGAATTTTGAAATGCAGGTAATTGACAGTGTTGGTATTCTTACTTCTTTGGTTCTGGGATAACAATGACATGCATTCTCTACTGAGTTAGAGAGAGCGAGCACAATGTCGTCAAGGTTTTGAATGCTGTGGCATGAAAAAATCTTCCATAGCTAGGTCAGATACTCTGTCCTATCATTCAAAAGGTCACTTGAAAAGTCTTTTCAGCCACTGCTGAATACAGGACTCAAGATAAAAGCTCTTAACATCTAAAGAAAGAGATAGCATGCTCACGTTTACAAAAGCATTCTTTATTTTGAAGGTAAGAGTATTTTTTCTACATTAGCACTGATATTCATATCACTCACTGACAGAAGGCAGGAACGCAGCCAGCAGCAGCACAGTCATCTAAAGATTTTACCGTGGATTATTAAACCTGCTTTTAAGTTAACTTCTTATTTAACAGATACTGACGTTTTCTGGATATTTCCCTCAGGTAATCCACCATTGCAGTGATACTCAGACTGAGGCTCATAAGCCACAAGTGGTTCTTTAATGTCTGCCCTGCGGCTCTTTGCAGCACATGATATTAAAACACTGTGCGGTTTAACCAATCTAACTTACTGACCAATCAGGACGTTTTTATCATGTTATTAACCAATTGTAGTTAATCGTAGTTAATTATTAACCAAGTAATAATACTTGGATCAGTCCTACTGCTGTGAAAATTACATATGCATAGAAATAGCAAATGAAACAATGAACTGACACTACTTTGGCTCTTCTGGGTAATGTTTGGCTCCTGAACCACTGAAGTGTGGGTATCACTGCACTAGTCCATTGAGCGTCCATCCTGAGACTATTACGCAAACTCAAAGAGTAACTTCGGCGGTTATATGAACTATGGTGATTATATGGAATGCATTTAGTGCATTTACTAAATTACTAAACCATGATAAAATAAAAATGTGAAAGATAGCAGTAGTTTTCCTACAGCAGTAATAAATGCTGACAATGGTGATATGAAAAGTATACGTTTCAACGAGGCCATCACTGAAAAGATGTGCTAATATAATTCTGTTCAATCTTTAACCAACATCCATCACTATAGTATCTGAGTGCTTTCCAGCCATATTAACTGTCCCTAAACTTCATTAATGCAGAGTTAAGGTTATCTGTTGGTGCCTTGTGCCCATTCAGAATCTCAAGTTCACTATACTCAAACCTCTGAAAACCAGGGAATGAAGACTTCAATAATGTAAACTTCAACTTCTGAAAACATAGAAATACAGAATTAAGGTACATGCCACTCCCACAATACCACCTTACCTCAACATACCAATTGAAGCCATGCCTCAACATACCAATAACACATGTTAGAATTCTACCATAGAAAGATGCTACACCAGCACTTTAGGAACAGAGTACTAAGAACTGTGGGACAAAATCTAACACCTTCTCTTTGGTAAGGCAAAACATGGGTTCAGGTAAGGCAAAACAGACAGTTACTATCTACACATACATACACTCAAACACCAAGCCTATGCCACAAAAACCACCCCACATTTGCTACGCTATTCACACTAAGGATTCCTTCTGAGATATTGCCTTCATTTACCCCTCACCAAGCCTCAAGTATGTCACCAGACTACATGCAATCCCACCGGCAAGAGGAACCCTGTGCACTGCTACTGACTCATAGACTCATAGACTCATAG